>JAGPOW010003316.1:123391876-123413222 GCA_030014935.1 Caiman crocodilus
CCCTCCTGCACTCCCGAGCACAAGAGGAGTACTCCTCCTTGGAGACTGCTCCTCTCTTCCAAAGGTTGTATGCCTCCTGCTTAGCCCTCAGGGTCCCCCAAATATTCCTGTTAAGCCACGGGGGCTTCCGGACACTTTTGCCCATCTTGCATCGGGCAGGAAAGGTCGCCTCTTGGGCTCGGAGGATCGTCTCATTAAGGAACATCCACCCTTTGTGGACGCCTATGTCCCCAACCCTACAGTCCTCCAGCACCTTCTCAACCAGCCTCCTGAGCTTCCTGAAATTGGGACTTCCTTTTGAAATCTGGGACCCTAGTCCTAGTGCGGGCCCTATCTACACTGCGCTGGACAGCAAATTATATCAGGTGATGATCGCTGTCTCCCAGGGAGTCACCTGGAGACCTCTAACCAGATCATCCCCCGAGGCCAGGACCAGATCCAGCAGCGCATCCCCCCTGGTGGGGCCATGCACCTCCTGGACCAAGTGGAGGTATCATTCCAAAATAAACTGTAGTAAAAACTGTACACACTGTTTTTCATAAGAAAATAGAGCTGGAAGGGACCTCACAAGGTCATCTAGTCCAGCCCCCTACTCAAGTCAGGATCATCCCTGACTAAGCTATCCCAGCCAAGTATCTGTCCAAATTGTACTTGAAATCTTCCAAAGATGGAGATTCCACAAACTCCCAGGAATAGAAATTTCTCTAGATAATTTCTCTGTTTCAAAGCTTGATCACCATCATAGCAAAGTTTATCCTAACTTCCAACCTAAATTTTCCCTGCTGCAACTTGAGGCCATTTTTCCTAGTCCAATCCTTTACATGGAGAAAGTAAAAGCCCAACTCCCTCCATTCTGTAATTGCCCTTTGGGTATTTGAAGGCTTTTATCAAATCCCCCCCTCAGTCATCTCTTCTCCAATCTAAATAATCATAGTTCTTTCAGTCATTTCTCTTACATCCTGCTTCACAGGCTCTGAATCATTTTTGTTATTCTCAACTCTCTCCAATCTGTCCACACTTTTCTTGAAATGTGAGGCCCAAAACCGGATTCTGTACTGTACGTAAGGCCTCACCAGTGCTGAGTAGAGTGCAAGAATCACTTCCCTTGATTTTCAAGTGGCACTCTGGTTAATACAACCCAGGACATTGTTGTGGTTTTTTTGCAATAAGAACACACGGTTGGCTCATATTCATTTTACGGTCCACTGTAACCCCCAGCTCCTTCTCAGCAATACTGCAGCTCAGTCAGTAATTCCCCAGCATGTATTTGTGCATTACTCCATCCGAAGTCCAGGACTTTGCACTCATCCTTGTTGAATTTCATCTGATTGATTACAGACCATTTCTCCAGACTGTTAAGTCATTCCAGATCTTAGCCCTACTTTCCAGAGTGTTCAGAGTATTTGCAACTCCACTCAACTTGGTATCATCTGCAAACTTGCTAAACATGCACTCAGTCCCATCATCCACAACAGTAATGAAGATATTAAACAATACTAGACCCAGGGCACCCCTCTGGGGAACTCCACTTGATACCTCCTCCCAGCTAGACATAGGGCCATTGATAACTACTCATTGAGCATGATGATCCAACTGGCTACATGTCCACATTACAGTACTTTCATCTAGTCTGTAGTTCCTCAGTTTGTTAATGAGGATGTCATGGGAGAAAGTGTCAAAAGCCATGTTAACACCTCGTATAACACATCCACTGTTCTCCACCCATTCAAACAGCTTTGCCATAGAAGGAAATTAGGAAATTAGGTTGGTGAATCCACAGTGTCTGTTCCAGATCACTTTGTTCTGCTTTAGGTGCTTCACAGTAGATTCTTTGAGGAACTGTTCCATAAAATCTCCAGGTACTGAGGTCAGGCTGACTGGTCTGTGGTTCCTCGGATCTTCAATCTTTTTTTTTTTAAGTTGGGCACTATATTTGCCTTTTCCAGTATTCTGGGACCTCACCTAATCTCCATGAGTTCTCAAAGAGGATAGCTAATGGCTCTGAAATCATCTCAGACAATTCTTTCAGTACCCTCAGGTGTCCCATCTGGTCCTGCTGACCTGACAGCATCTAATCTCTAACCTGCTCTTCTACTACACTAGGCTGTTTGTATCCTTTTCTCTTTACTGCTAACTACACTCATCAACTGGTACCTGCCTTTATTTGTGAAGACTGAATTTAAAAAAAACATTAAATACTTCAGCCTTCTCTGCATCATCCATAATAGATTCCCTTCTGCCTTCACATTCTCACCCAATTCCTCCCTTTTTGTGACTAGCAAGTCAAGCAAAGCTTCCCCCCTTGTTGTCCTCTCTACCAAATGTATCAAAAATCTATTCCCAATCCATTCCAAAGATTTGTTGAAGTGTATGTGCACTGTTGTTTTTTCCTACCAGCAGGTGATCAGACAATTATAAAGTTCCCCATAAAAACCAGATCCTGGAAGTTTGTCATGTGTTTAAAGTCATGTAGTCACATAGTGTATAAATAATGCTTTATAAAAGTAAAAAGTGCTCTTTTGAAAAGATTTACAGCTTAAATCTATGACCTTTTGAAGCCTTAGTTAATTGAAATAACACATGCTTTTGTCTGTTCATTAACATCTGGAATAATTTGTCAAGTTCAATATATTCTGAAAAGAAACGGAATAAAGACCAAGCAGTTCTTTCCAATCTTGAAGATTCAAGCTTAAAATTAATGAAATATAAGCAACAAGTTTAGAGCATAGCTTGCTGTTCACTGATGAGTTACGTTTTCCGAGGTTTGCACATCTTTTAAATGCTCTAAATTATGTTGGCCATATTTTCTTCCAGTTTATTGATTGAAATCTATTCCCTTTAAGGCATTGTTGCTTCCTACATGTTAATTTGCTCTTTTAAAATATTCATGGATCTCATTCAAAGATATGATTACTTAACTTGTTTCGGTTTAGTCAATCTGGTCATTATATCAAAATTCAAGCCACTTCAGTGTTCGTATATTCAAAACACCTTTAAATTCATCTGAACACCTAGAAAGACACTATAATCTGAAATGACAGCTTAGAAACAATTGTTTGCATTTTAAGGTAGAGGTTCTCAAATGTTGTCATGATATGAACTATATTTTAATATAATCCATTCATTCACAATCCTGTGGAAAATTTCCATCTTCCATGTGATTGCACCT
Organism: Caiman crocodilus; assembly: GCA_030014935.1. Taxonomy (NCBI): domain Eukaryota; kingdom Metazoa; phylum Chordata; order Crocodylia; family Alligatoridae; genus Caiman; species Caiman crocodilus. Next base: position 123,395,046 of record JAGPOW010003316.1, read on the forward strand.
CACCCCATATCCACCAAAGCAATTGCTAAAACTGAAAGGAAACCATTGGAAAATACTTCATAGTTTTATGTTTTCTTTGTTGCAGTTTGCTAGCTGCAAATAAGTAGTTGGACCCAGCACCACTGAAGTCCATTAAATTAGTACAAAGGTCAAATTACATGAGATCAGCCATCTCTCTCTCAGCCAATGAGAAGTGCTCCATAGAACCTTTGTTTCTAAGCATGTAAATATAAAATGATCTTTTTTTAGAAGAACTAAGTGAAGTTTTTGGGTGGCTTAGAACCAGCCAGCTCAGTTTCAGTCTATTAACCTTACCACCCACCAGCAAAATTTAAATCATTTCAAAGTCCTACATTATTGTTGCATATACACCATGTCATTTCATTACCAGAAATCTCTAGTGTGCGGTATTTATTTTTCTATTAATGATAGATTTTGTAACACAGCTGGAGGGCAAATTCTGACAAAACTGGTGAAATTACATTGACGGTTTCCTTCCCTGAGTGACAGGTAATTTTGTTGCTTGGTTGTTATACTTTTAATAATGGGGGACAGGAAGAAACAGAAATTATCTACCTACTAAACTTAGTAGAATATGAAAATTCTAGCATATTTCAGCCTTTTGCAAAGCATCTGAAGGTTTCCTTTTTTGATGCTGTTATAATGGAAACGTCAGCCTAATAAAAAGGAACTACAGCAGTGATTCTTAATCAGGGTGCCACAAGATCCTTTTAAAAGTGATGTGGGTTGCTGCACAATGTTAGCACTAATACAGGTAGAAACACCTACACTTTATTCATAAGATAAATTCTAAGAGATTTAAGGGAATCAAAAACATTCTACCCTGTTGTGGTCTTCCGGAGTTCTTTGGGACAGAAGAATTGCTTTATTTTTCTTTAGCCAAAAACTGAGTGAAAGATAGGAGCTGGCAATTTACCAAGGGGTGCCTGGCATCTAATGGGAGATGCACTGAATCTAAAAAAGGTTGAGAATCATTGACCTATAGTGTAGGGTTTCTGACTTCCACAACAGTTACATAAACATTGAGGGCCCAATTCTGGCCCAGTGTAACAAGTAGACCAACTTGGGGCCAGTCCAAATGTTGACCTACCCACTAGTTTAGGGCAGTCCGGCCACCTACCTTACCTGCCACACCTTTGATGCAACTTAAGTTGTTCCCAGGCAGAAGGTTGCCCATTTAATTACCCTGATGCCAAGGCTGAATACATGGCTCTGAACCTTCCCTTATACCATGTCCCATGCCTTGCAGATGGCATCTATATCCATTAATACTACCCTGCCCCTTAGCTGGGCCACACTTGGCCCAACTTGGCCTCAGGCATCCTCAGACCTAACTGGGACTCATGCCCCCCTCACTGGGGCTTCTTCTCATGCCCCCACACTGGGGCTTCAATACCCTGCCCTTCAGTGGGGCCTCAACACCCAGCTCCCTCACTAAGTTTCAGCCCTGCCCTTCACTGGGCCTCAGGCCTCACTCAGTTGGCCTGGGCCCTGTCTCAGGCCCCCTTCAAATCAACCTGGACCCCACCTCAGGCCCCAGTCAATAGGCCTTGGTCCTGTACTTTTCTGTCAGGGTGTGCTCCCCAAGACTTTCCCCTCCACAGGGTCACCCACAAGGCAGTGAGATCTGAGGCTTTCCAGCACCCCACCCTCACCTGAATGGTATTTAATTCAGCTTAAGCAGTGGACCATAAGCTGAATGGTACTGGGGAGGCACAGGTGTGGCATTTCCTGAGGACTGCCCCACCACAAGCAGCCCCACCACACCATCCTCCCCAGCAGGGTGTACTTTTAGGTCATGCTCCAGGACCAGGAACCTCCTCCATCCCCATAGCTCCTACCCTGAACCCTCAAGCTGTTCTGGGATCAGCAGCTCTCCAACTGAGTGATGTTGTTCCTTCAGCCCCCTGCAGCAACTTCCAGCAATGCTCTTGGGGCCTAGCCTTATACCCAGGCTCCCAGCCTCTCCACCAATCAAGTGGCCTCCTGCCTAACATGTGACTGCCTCACTGGGTCTGCTCCCACCTGCAGGCTGTTTCCCACCTGCTCAGACCCCTTAAAGTGTCAAGCACAACCTGACCTCTCCTACACCTGCTTAAAGAGAAATTGTCAAATAAAGGAATCATATCAAAATATAAATTATATGTTTTCTTTTAATCACTAACTATTAGCGATTTTATAACTATCAAAATAATTATTTTAATGTTCTTCAAAACTCTACTCTACTACTTCTTCCTGTACATCAGGCTACTCTCATTCTCTGTTTTGTCAATGAAGCCAGCATAATGCATCCATTTATCTATTTCTCTATCAAATGATTGTTCTCCCCTTTATAGTGCACTTGAGATATTATATTTCTTACCCCATGCACCTTGAGCTAATCATTTGTCTAAGAATTAGAGCTGTGCAAAACTTAACTAGAGGTGAGAGGGCTCCCGATTTTACTTCAAGGGAATACAGAATATTTGAAATTACTCTGTTGCAAACTGGAATGAAAAAAAAAGACATTTCACACATTTAAAAATCATTTTGTTTTGCTTGCAAATAATCAGTTATACAAGTTAGACATTTTAAGCGTTATAGTATGCAACAGAAATACTGAAACAAATGCAACTCTTTCATTCCAAAATGATAGAAACAGAAGATTCTGACTTTGTCAAAATGTCTTCTGTGCATTTTTGGGCTTTTGATGAATTGATATGACAAAGAAGTGTTCCATCAGGTGCTTTCTAACCAACCATAGGGTTCAACTAATCTCCAGTTTCCTCCTCAAGACTTTCTTCTATAATACTGTAACAGGGAACCTACTTGGACCGATCTCCATGGTCCACCCACCTGTTCTTGGGCCAACCACCCGCCTTCTCCCACCATGCCTGGATGTTGATTGATTAATTAATAGATGTCAATTAAGCGGGATGCTACCCATTTTGCTGCCCCAATGCCAGGGGGCACTCTCTGCAGCTCCTTTCCTCCCCTACACCACAGCCCAAGCCTCGCAGATCGCATCATGATATTCACATAATCACCAGCCCCCACACTGGGCCCCAGAATCCCCCTAACAGGACCCTTCCATGATCCCTCCATTCAGGTGGCCTACCCCACCTTCATTCAGGCTATCTAACCCCCTGAAACTATTTTCCCCTCTTGGGTGTGGTCCCCCCCAGGACCTTTGGCTACCAGTTGACCATCCTGGTCCTGGCCCCAGCATGGGCCAGTCAAGGGTACTCTCTTGATCAGGTTGAGTCCCTAGCCCTTCTCTCTTTCCTGGGGTCTGCCTTCTGGGCCCTACAAACACAGGAGTTACCCACCTGGTGGTGGAGGCTAGGGGTTAAGGTGCCCCAACCCACCTTTCACTGAGGTGGTAACTCGCCTGGCATTTCCTGGGGGTTCCATGCCACTGAGAGCCAGACCAGGCCACCCACTCCCAGCAGGGTGCAGTTTTAGATCATGCCTAGGACCAGGAGCCTCCTGACCATCCCCTACAGCTCCTCCTTTACCTCCAGATATAGATCTGCAGCCCTCCAGCCAGGCAATGTTGTTGCCTGGCCTCCAGCAGCCAAACTGCCCTGTTTATATAGACAGCCCCAAGTCCAAAATGGCTGCACACAACAAGGCCCTGCCATAAATACCTACAAAAAAAAATCAGCCACCAGATGCTGGCTTGATGCATGGCAGAGAGAAGCTGATAATTTTTATTTGCATAGTTTCAAAGTAGAACAATATATTATTTAGAGAAGGGACTGAATCTTCTTGCACCTTTGCTCAACTTGTCCTATTATCATCCTGATGGGAGCCTTTGAGCGCTATTGCAACAAAAATAGCAAATTATCATAAGGGGCATTAAGATTCCTAATGTTGTACAAAACATAAATGATAGTTTGCTTCATAAAGCAAACTACCTGAAGGCCAATCCTATAAACTTTTCTCAGGCAAAACCTCCTGCAAACTTGATGGGGATTTTTGCCTGAGTTCAGACCAAATTACAAAACTATGTATGTGATAAATTATACTATGCCTTACTTATGGAGATTAAAACCCATTTCTTCTATTCTCATTTGGGTAAAATCATTAAACAACTTCAAACAAAAAAGTCCCTTGATATAAAACATTAATCGTTATTAAAACAAGAGAGGGCCCTGACCTCCTACTAAAATATCAAGGACCACATATAGATTTCTGCCACTTATGCTAGTAGAGAGCTAACCCAGGAACCAGTAATAGTGCATCTAAGCAGATGGTCTGTTTAAAAGCAGGCCACAAGAGGAACATCTAAGCAGCAGCAGCAGCACACTACAGCCAGGACACCTCTGAGCTTGCTCTGCCCACTCACTTCCACTGAAGCACTCTAAACCTGGAAATGTGTTGGCAAGGATACTTTGCAGCTTCTCTCTTTAGCCATTCTCAAAACCTCTGTCTCCAGCAAACTTGAAAGCAGCCACTGGAGACGACTCCAGAGCAGGCGCGCTTTCACTGTTTCCATGGTTTGAAGCTTGCTATTGGTAACAGGTGAGCTGGGTGCATTTAGGGGCATACTGACCACAGAACATTGCCATGCCAGGGTAAACATGCCCAAAGCAGGCATGGTAAGTGTCAGCTATCTGGACCAGCCTGAGTAATACCCTGAGAGTTACTCTAGTTACCACAGGGCAGGACATATAGCAAACTGATTATGTGATCTAGGAGTGTGTAAGGAGCATGTGTATAATTTTGCCTACATGTGAGAAGGCAGCGTGAATTAGCGCTGACTCAAGAAAAGTGCCTAAATCATCATATATCTGATCCAGCACTGCATATAACCTGCATAAATTAAGTGAGGACTGAAAGAATAGCCCAGGCAAACTCCCCTTGATTTTAATGAACTTCAGCATTTCAGGGCTTTGCCCTACTTTTATTAGTTCTCTTCTCCTAAACTCTTTCTTTTTCTACTTCATTATAGGGAATGGGAAGAGATAATTAAATGGGAGCCCTCACAGGAAGAATGTTATTGACCACTCCCTGTTTCAGAAATTGAAGTCTTTATAAAAACTTAAAATATGAGCAAGAGCCTTGTCATCCCATCAGTTGCAAATGCCTATGTCCTACTGACTCTGTTATAATAGGCAAACCCCCTGCATGTGCAGTCAGGACATCTGGGATAGATTATTCAGCAAAGAAAATACAAAATATGTTGTGTAATATACCTGGAAGAGGGGAAAGGCAGAAATAGAGCTGGTCAAGTGTTTACCTCTTTTTTGTTTTCCCTCCACACATCATTTATTCCCTTAAAATGCAGTTTCAGAGTTTGACCTAAATTTATGAATAGTATCAGCTAGAATGTCAAAATTGTCAACATATTTCCCAAATGTTGAAAGAGTTCATTTTGACATTTCTGAGATGAACTTTTTCAGCAACTGAAAGTTTGGGTTTTTTTCCCTGCCAAGGTACTTGTAATAAAAGCCAAGAAATGAAAGATTCTTCTATTCAAAAATCTGCTGGAGAAGGAAGAACTCTATGTACCCAAAAACTATGTGGCTAGTGTATTTGCCCAAGATAAAGGAGATGCATGAAAAGATTTGAATCCACACTTGCAATCTCTTCAGTATGTCCTAAACATCATGCTCTAAGGCATCCTGGGGTAAATAGTTCTTAATCTCTTGAATTGCTACTGCTCCACTTTCAACGAATAAGTAGTCATTCCAAAGGAAAAATGCTTAGGACATGTTAGGATGCCTATGATATGTGGAAGAGCTTGATTCTAGTCCCTATACTGGATTAAGGAGATGTTTCTGACAGAGAAGTGTTCCATTGGAAGCCCAAAATCTCCTCTCTCGTAGCCCAAAGTATTATTCATGCTGTCTCATTTATGTAGTCCATGTGAAGTGCAGCAGTACAACTGGAGGTTAGAGCACTCCCCTAGAAAGTGAAAAGCATGAGTTCAAATCCCTTCAGGGTAAGGATTTGAAACTGAGTTTCCCACATTCTCAGAGAGTACTATAACCACTAGCACAGGGGTTTTAAACCTTTTTAAATCAGTGTACCCCTGGTGGCCAGACAGTATGGGGGGTGGTGAGCAGCTGGATGAGGTGTGGTGGCCGCCACGTATGAGCTCCCCCCCGCTGCATCCGGCCAGCTGAGCAGCGTCCGTGTGACCTGCAGAGGGGTACTGCTGCCCTCACCCCCCGACCCGAGCCCTGCTCCTAAGAGGCAGCAGTGTGGAGTGGTGGATGGCAGCGCTCTGTGCCCGCGTGCCTGCCCATGCGTACCCACTAGGGCCTTCCCAAGTACCCCCAGGAGTATGCATACCCTGCACTAGCATACTGAATAAAGCAGTGAGATCCCTCCTTTTCCAATTCTGTAAACTGTTTCCTTGGCTTTTTGTTCAATAGAACATTTGTCACTAATAAATGTTTAATTGTTACCAAAAACAAATAGTTTAAGGTTTTATCTTGATGACAGAAATCAAAGTGTGATGTTTGTAGTTTAGCTCAATCTCTTTTGCAGTTTTGCAACCAAATTAAAATATCAATTATTTACACAGCCCTGCTCAGGAATAGCTAGTATCAGATGCATAAAAATAAAACTGAACAGATGGGAGAAAGAGATGTGACAGAAAAGACCCAGACAAGACTGTCACATAAGACAGACCTTGCATAGTGGGAGATCTCACCACCCCAAACATCAGGAATAATTCTTTATTATGCAAACTGCCACAGACTCATGTCAATACACGAATATGATTACTACCCTGACAACTTCAGGACAAACCACAGAGATAATATAACATTGACTTACTGTTCATTTGGAGCTGTGGCACTTATCCATGAAAATAGATTGCACATAGCAGCACTAAAGATAACAGAGATAATCTGAGCCACCAAGAGAAATAAACTCTTTAGTGTTACCATGCATGATTGGAAAACAGTGGAAGAACATGCCCATAGGGAAGTTTCCTCCCAACCCTAGTTAGGGTCTGTTGCCTAACACATAATAGACATTACAGGGTGCACATTTTGACTTTGCCAGACATGATAAAATATCTGAAAATGGATATGTTAAACAGCTTCTCTTCAGTTGTATCATTTTTTTAACACAACACTTTAGATTCATAGATGTTAGGGTTGGAAGGGACCTCAATAGCTCATTGAGTCCGACCCCCTGCATAGGCAGGAAAGAGTGCTGGGTTCAGATGACTCCAGCTAGATGCTTATCTAACCTCCTCTTGAAGACCCCCAGAGTAGGGGAGAGCACCACCTCCCTTGGGAGCCCATTCCAGACCTTGGCCACTCTAACTGTGAAGAAGTTATTCCTAATGTCTAGTCTAAACTCATTGTATTAGCTCATTGTATTTCTTACATTGGGCCTATCATGAAACCAAAATATCTCTGGGGTTTATAGAACACCTTAAAGGATACTGCTTTCTAATATATCCTCCAGTAGGGAAACTATTTTGTCTTGTACCTTTTGTATCCTGAAATCCAAACTCTTTTTCTCTCAAATATGTGCAAGACACTTAATATCATGGTATCTAAACTCAAACTTGAACAAACTGGGAGATGTGCATGCAGATACAATCCTCTTTTACTGTTCAGCTTTTAAAAATGAATGGATTAGCAATGATAGTGATAGATACATGCAAAGAGTGGACGCTCCTCTCTTAGTTAAGCCTCTAAGGTGGAGTGTCAATGTTTGTAAGCCGTGCTTTCCATTACAACTGGGGCCTAGAACTACATGGTAAAAACCCTTGAGGGTTTTTCCCCCCTTTCCCAGGAAACTATTTAAAGATGCAGTTTAAAAAAAAAAGTTGTCAGGATTTTCCAAGGGAATCATTAAATACAGACTGCAAGAAACAACTGTCATTTTGAATGATCCTTTTCTATTCTTTCCCCTTCCCTACCATAGGGACAAATGCAGTGATTTTTAGTAGCAAACATCAGTTTTTAACAAGCCTTTATATAAGAGTTACTTATATAAAAAATATAAGTAAACTTGACAAATTTAAGCTGCCATTTGTCTCCCTTACATCTCCTGGGGAGAGTCAAGAGCAAGCATATTAAACCCATCGCATCCTCCAAAGCCAGATCCAGACTATGGGACTCCTTGTGGGCTTGATCCCAATATGGCAGTGGGGTGAGGAGGACTTGCTGACCAGTGTAGGCCCCAGGACTGAGCCCTGGAGGATCCCACTATTCACATCCCTTTTCATAGCAAGCTTTCCTCTGTCATTATGTATGACATGCAGTTATGGATCTTTGCACAGTAAAAAAAAAAGATACATTTTATGCTTAGAAGTGGTAAGAAAATTGGTGATTATGATGGTGATCACTATAATATATTCAGTAATTTCAACAACTTCATCAGCGACTTGGACAAGGGGTAATTTATTCTTTTATTATTGTGTTAAAAATAACTGTGGAAGTAAACTAGTAAGGAACATTGTGTAAATTAAAGTGGATCAAATATGATGGTCAGTTACAACACTGTGGGCATGTCTACATGAGACGCTCACAGCGCAGTAACCTAATAATACTGTGGAGTAGTGTGTCACATCACAAACGGTGCTAATCCACTACTGTGCAGTATTATTAGGCTACTACGCAGTAGACGCATGTTGTCGTGTACCTCGCTGCCCTGCTCTTAGTGAGAGGAAAACTGCTGGGGAAAAGCCCCAGCAGAGGTAATGAGCACAGCTGAGGGTTGCCAAGGCAACTAATGAGTCAGCTGACCCTAAGGGGCAGGGCCTGGCTTGTATAAAGCCCAGACCCAGAGTCAGGTTAGGAGTTCCCTGCCAGCAGCTGGAGGGGCAGGAGCTCCGGGAGACAGAGATGTGAGTGTAGCTCACAAGAGCTCCAGAGGCTGGAGCAATGATGTGGCATGGTAGCCAGGAGGCTTACTTTGTTATGGCCAGGTGCCTTATGTTTTCAGTTATAGCCAGAGGCTTGAGTTTATATTAATGTTATAACCGGTGGTTTGGGCGAGGCTGTAGGGGTTGGAGGAGGCCTCATAGGGACCCACAGGGTGTGGGGCCCTGGTGCCCGGGAGGGTGTGATCTAGCGCCCATTGGAACGCAGTGTTATTATAGGCACCAGAGAGGGCGTGATATCCTCATAAAGGGACCCCAGCAGTGTGGGGATCCCAGCTCCCAGTGGGGCACAGCTAGCACCAGTGAGGACATAACACGGGGTGTGGAGACCCCAAGCTCAAGAGGGGCAGCATTTTAAGGAGCCTATGAGGGGCAGTATTATTGAGAAGCCCTGTGGAGGCACAGCGAGCCCAGAGAGGGGAGCGCCATTGTGAGAAGCCCTAGACAGGGGGCACTGTTGTGAGAAGCCCAGGACAGGCACCGTGAGACTGGTCGGAGGCTAGTGCAGCATTAGACCCTGGCCAGGGGCTGGATGCTGCGGTGGACCCCAGGAGAGACAGGGGTTAGCAGCAAAGTGCCTCCTAGATAAGGGCAAGTGCTGCGGTGGTCCCCAATCCAAAAGGGGATAGCAGCATGGTACGCCCGGCCTTAGAAGAGGGTAGCTGTGTGGTGGGCCACGAAGACCGGTGGCTCGCTAAGAGAAGCCCTAGAGAGAGGGGCACTGACGAGAAGCCCAGGAGGAGCACTGTCATAGAAGGCCCAAGAGAGCAGGCGAGCGTGATTTGACACGCCAACATCCGGAACATCAGCGAGGCCCTAAGGCCAGGGTGCCTGGAAGGCACCCATTACACAGGGAGACACCCCGGTGGGGCCGGGAGATCATGAGGGACCGAGGTCACAATACGCCATGCCCAGGGCAATGTAAAGGCAGCCTCCCATATATACTTAACAGCAAAGACGTGGCGGGTGAGAATTTGAGGGTGCCTTGGGCCGGACTTGGCACGGGCAGAGGGCCTTCAGGAGATCACGGCCCTCCTGTAGGACCCCGCCGTGACAACGCACTTAAAAGCTGTTCACTGGTGCTACTGCAAAGTAATTCTGTTACTGCTCGTTTATTTAGTAGTTGATTATACAAGCACTAAATTATATGGGCAGTAACCGTCTACACATTAATGAATGTGTAGACATGCCTTGTAAGTCTGCACTGATTCCACTAATACCAAAATGTGCATGTACTATTTCTTTAAAAATAGAATAATTTCTGTTTGTATCAAAAACCTATTGCTTGCTATATTTTTAATGGTGCTTAACACAACAGAGATTACTTTTAGATGCAACCAAAATGTGAGTATTAAATGACAAAATAAAATTTTGGAAATGATTTGTTTTCCATTTATTTTTTAAGCTCATTTGCCAAGGTTTGGCCTGAAGCAATTTCAAGTACAGGGAGTCTGCGACTTATGTTTCTAGTTACAACATTTCACACTTACAATGTTTATAAGTTGACACCCTGTTTCAATTTTCTGACATCATTTTCAACTTTACTATGCTTGTATTTGACGTGATGCCACACCAGTGAACAGGTTTGCTGCATCGCCCATGTCCCTGGAGAACATCTGTCCAAACTTGCTTGGACACTTTCTTTAAGAAAGCAGACAAGACTCCAGAAAAACCCACAGCCAAGACTCCTGAGAATACTCCAGCCAAGATCCCTTCAAAACATTCAACCAAGAGTCCTTCAAAAAATCCAGCAAAGTCACCTCAAAGAGTCCTTCCAAATCAATATGATTGCTATTTAAAATATAAATGCATTAATGCATATTATTCATCTATAATTGATTGAGTACGAAATTCTGGGTTATTTTTGGTGAATATAAGGTATCAGACCTTGGTTCAGAAACCAATCCCAATTTATAACATTGTTTCCTATGGGAAAAATGGTTCTGAGTTACAATGTTTTGACTTAAGATGCAGTTTTCAGGAACCAATTATGTCGTAAGTCCGAGGACTGCCTGTATTCTAGTTACATGATATGATGCAGAATGAAAATGGCAGCTCATTTGTGTATAGTCTATAAAAACAACCTTACTTATTGTTAATATTTCAAATTTATTTAATCTCCTCCTAATGTTTCTTTTGACTAATCTATTCAGCATTCTATATCTAGTGTATGACCTTCAAAATTCCAGTTTTTATTCTCTGTGAAATTTCTTCACTTATATTCCAAACTTTATTTTACAGGGATATTTGTATGCTTAAGACTAACAGCCTTTTGTCTAAAATAAGATTCTATCAGAACTCTTTTAAACAGTCTTTTGTAAGTCTTGCACACTGTTTCAGAGAAGTCTTACAGGCCTGAATTTTAAGAATGTGTGTCCTGTATAATTTCATATTATGGAATATAAATATGCTGACAGCTTCAGTGTTTATGCAAATTTTTGCAGAATGGGGTCTTGATGACTAAGTACAGACAGTCAAAAAGCCCAAAGTAGAATCGATTCAATCTTCGCAGGTTAGTCTAAACTGCATAGATTGAATCAATAAGCAAGCAAACAGACATTCAGTTTTGATTCTGGAAATGTAGTTGCATGCCTACAGTGGCCCAGGCCAGAAGCCAGAGGGCACTAGAGCATGCCTCCCTGCTCAATTGGAGGAGACAGCATGGGCCAAGGCTAGCCCACCCACCCTGCAAGGGGGAATTTGTGGGGGAGGTGCAAAGCATCCTGGGATGCTGGGGGACTGCAAATTAACTTGAATCTGGAGGCGATCTGAGATAGAAGGTCAACAAGCTGATTTAAGCTAAATCAGTTAAGTATGATATTACATCCATCCAGGTTTATCTTAAACAGGTTTTGGCCATTTTGAAAGTGATCTATATGCACTGAACTTCTATTATATTGCAGATTTGAACCAGTTTTCAATTACTTATACTGGTTTATGTGTAATTTCTGGCCCTAGCCATTTTGTTTCTTTCTATTTTATAATGTTATACAGATTCACTTGCTGGAATGTAATAAATGAAGAAATGGACACAATATAAGCAAACATGAGTGAATTTTCATTTGAAAGCTTATCCTATGGAGATACACAAGAAGTGTGTTTAGAATGGCAAGGTAATGCGAAGTGGTGACTGCCCCACCAACAAAGGTCAGATTGAGAATGGCAACATTCATTTCCTTCTGCTTTTACTATGGATGGCTGACTACCAAAATGTCATAGTTTCATAGTAGTTAGGGGTCAGAAGGGACCTGAATAGATCATTTAGTCTAACCCTCGCCACTGGCTGGAGCACATGCTGGGATCACATGACCCCAGACAGGTGTTCATCCAATCTCCTTTTGAATTTACCCAAGGTATAAGTGAGGACCACTTCCTTAGGAAGTTGGTCCCAGATCCTAGCTACCCTAACAGTGAAATAGTGCCTCATAATCTCTAACCTGAACCTATTCTCCAGCAGCTTCTGGCCATTGTTCCTCATCACCCCGGGTGTTGCTGGGGGGAATAGGACCCTTCCTGTTTGCTGCTGATCTCCCCTAACAAATTTGTAGGCAGCCACCAAATCCCCGTTCAGCCTCTGCTTACTGAGGCTGAACAGGTTCAGGTCCCTCAGCCTCTCCTCATAGCGCTTGCCCTGTTGCCCTCCAACCAGGCGGGTGGTCCTCCTCTGAACCCTGTCAAGGCAGGCCACATCCTTCTTGAAGTGTGATTCCCAGAACTGAACACGGTACTCCAGTTGAAGCCAGACCAATGTTGCATAGAGGGGGGTATCACCACTCTGGACCGGCTTGAGATACATCTTTGGATGCATGACAAGGTGCAGGTGGCTTTGCTGGTTGTGGTCTGGCATTGGCGGCTCATATTCATCTTGGAGTCAATAATGACTCCTGTGATTTAAATAAGTGGTGATAAACAGTGACCAAACGCCAGCAAACCATGCTCGCTGCAAGGGGAAACAGCGGATGCAACACGATCAGCCACGTGAAGCATGCATGCAGCAAAATCCCTGACTCATGCAGCTTGAAAAGTGCGTGAACGAAACACCCAAGCTAATTGGCCATTGGGGCAGTATAAAAACAGAGCCTGGGAGAAGGGAAGGCGGGACCACACAGCATCAGGAGGCCTGATCACCCTCACCAAGGTCCTGCGTCCACAGCTCCCTTTTTCCCCAGACACCCCCATCGGATAGCCTGCAGTGGATAAGCGTTAAAGAGCTCTCAAGTTCCCTACAGTTGAGGTTTCATCAGTTGTGGCATTTCACGGAGTTTAAAGGGAACTGCCGGCACGGAGTGTGATACGAGGCGTTGGAGTGCCTCGCAGTGGAGTTTTGCAGAGTGTGTCTACGGCGTGTTCAAGTTGTAAGTAAAGCATTTGTTTCTTACATCGGCTTCAGATTTCTTATTCAGGATGGGGAAAAAGAGAAATAGGGCAAAACGTTCCTGAACCCTTTTGTCCCCAGCCTGTTCAACTTAGGGGTTAATTTCACCCCCCCAATTCCTCCTCACAACTCCAAGATCCCTTTCTGTCTCAGTGCTCACAAGGGAGGAGCTCCCCAGCTTGTATGTATCCTTTGGATTCCTTCTCCCCAGGTTATCAACCTGCATTTATCTACCTTGAACCCTATCTTACGACCATTTACCCACTTCTGTAGTCTGTCTAAATCTAATTGCAGCCTCTCTCTCCCTTCGAGCATGCCTACCTCTCCCCACATCTTGGTATTATCGTTAAACTTGGACAATGTGTTTTCCACCCCCTCGTCCAAGACACTGATGAAGATGCTGAACAGTGTAAGCCCCACGACTGAACCCTGGGAGACCCCAATATTCACATCCCACCACCAACCCGTCCACCACCACTCTCTTGGGTGCACCCCATCAGCCAATTTTTGACCCATCCAACTGTGTAGGCATGAATGCCAAAGTCATTCAATTTATTAATGAGAGTGGGGTGAGAGACAGTATCAAAGGCCTCCTGAAAGTCCATAAACACTACGTCCATGGTGACACCATCATCCAGGGCTTTAGTTACCTGGTCATAAAAGGCCCTCAGGTTGGTCTGGCAGGACCTGCCTTTGATGAACCCATGTTGATTTTCCCTGGGCATGATCTCCCCTGCTGCCCCTTCACAGATGTGATCCTTGATAATTTTTTCAAGAATTTTCCCCAAGACCAATGTGAGGCTTATGGGCCTATAGTTTCCTGGGTCCTCCTTTCTCCCTTTCTTATAAATGGTGACCACATTAGCTAGTTTCCAATCTCCGGGCACCTGGCCTGTGGACCATGATCGCTCATACAGCCAGGCCAAGGTCACAGCAATGACCCCTGCCAGCTCTCTCAACACCTGCGGGTGGAGGGCATCAGGGCCCACAGATTTAAAAACAACCAGCCCTTCCAGAAGATCCCTAACTACTTCTGCACTGACCCGAGGCCTGTGAAGCAATGCTATAAAGAATTATTTAAAATCCTGATGCTCCACTGAACAACTAGACTCTTCAGTGGACCGGTACCACATACGCAGCAAAACAGTGGCAGTGTACTTCAGGTATGCTATAGTTCATATTTGTGTATTGCATTGTCTTTTTAGCAGACAACATTATAGAAACTCAGCTTTTAAAATCTTTGGAATATAATGCAAAACATAGCTATCTTCAAGTCTTCTCTACATATATGAAGAGTTATGGCAATAAAGAAAATGAAAGAGAAATATTTTACACTAATATTATATTGTCACATTATCATTATCAGAAAACACCCCATCCTTCCAAATCTAGTTACAAAAGACTAGAAAGCAAAATTATACAAACATACCAGAATGAGAACAGTTACATTCTGTCATTCTTTGGCCTTTACCAGAAAATATTTTTCATAGTTAATAAACAAATCCAATTACTCAAAACAGTCATTAGAAATGTACTAGGAAAGCATACTTGCCTTAAATTAGGGTTGTCAATTAATCACCATTAACATGCATGATTAACATGTTAATTGGTTCTTGAATTAGTTTTTTAACACGTTAATTGCACACATGGTTTTGGAGCCTGCACACAGGCTCCACTCACCATAACCCCTGCCCCTGGGCCCCCCAGCGGGGCAGTGGTGGCAGTGCAGAGGAGCTGAAGGGCAGCATGGACATGGGATCCAGGCTGCTGCAGCAAGAAGGAAGAGGGGGGCACATGCACAGACACACAGAGAGACACAGGCACGAACACACACACAGAAGTAGATGCAGTATGCACACAGCCAGGAATGCAGCCCAGCAGCTCGCCTATGCCTCGTGCACAAATCTGGGGGGCACATGTCCCCCATGCCTCCATGATGGGGAGCTGTGCCCCCCCACATCCATTGACAAGCTGCCCATGGCTCCATCTCATGACCCACCCCAGCCCCAGGGTCCTATTCACCCCAGCCCTGTTCCTGCACCTGCCCCATTTCTTCCCTCATCGTGGGAGTCTCAATCTGCTCCCCCTCCTTCTGTCTCCCCCCGTCAGAGAGAGTATCAAAGAATCCAAAAAGAGAATTCAAGAAAAACCCAGGATAAAAGATGGCTTCATGCCATTGTTTAGACACTGTCATTGGCATAAGCATGATCATGTGCTTTGTAAGTTTTACAAGGCAGCCTGGCTATCATATGGACAACACAATCAACCACTTATTTCAGCCAAAAGGAAAGGAACAGGCTTGACTACAATAAGAAAGAGGCATTGGGAACTAAACAGAGCTAATAAAACATATTTATTCTGTTGCCAGTGCTAGCCTACCAAGGTAAAAATGTGCTATGTTTAAACATCATATTATAGCATCTGTATAATCTAGTACTATAACCTTTTTCTGAAGATATTGGGACAATGAAAAAACAAACAATACTTTTCATTCCCAAATGTTATTCTTCGGACTCCTTAATTTAAAAGATTTGTACAATGTGACAATAAAATATTATTTAACAAATGCATATACATTATACTGTAATAAAGCCATGTGCAGACATTCAAAAAGCTGGTAGAGGATCTAATCTAACATGCTGTTGTCTGTAAGCAGTCTAATTTAGATTGGGAGCAAGCAATAACATGTTCATCTTTGCAGGTTCAGGGGGCCAAGTCCTGCACACCTCCCACAACATCTTGCAAATTCCCTGGGCTGCTGAGGACTACTAAGGGCAGCTGAGTACCCAGGTCACCCAGTTGGCTGCCAAGAGAGGACAAGCATAACCCCAGACCTCCACCATGTCACTGCAGACCTTCTCCCATGCCCCTCCCTGATGCTTTGAGAAGAGCCCCAGAGTGCATGCGCTCCCTTGTGAATTGCACATGCCTCCATGTCCAGACCTTCTGCATGTACCAAGTTACCTTCTTGACACCCTGGCCCACTGGGATGGTGGGCTGTGCTCTAACCCCAGTACTGAGTGCTCCTGTGTCCCACTAGGACTCTCCTGGAACTGCTTGGGGGTCCTACATATGAAGGACAACCACCAGGGCTGGGATGTATGGTGAACCAGGGAGGTGGGTGGTGTAATGAACAGCTCTGGCTTTAGGCTTCAAGTATCCCATTCTCAAACCCGCTCCCTTCACTAACTGCCACCCTCCAGAGTGGGCCCCACCAGAAGCCTTTCTGCTCCCCCAGACCACAGGTCACTGCCTCCCTTGCATCAGTCCTCCTGTCCAGGATCTGCCTCCCACTCTTGCTCCCAGCCAAGGCACAGTGGGGACTGTTCCCACCATTTGAACTGTGGGGAACTGTGGCAGACAACTGTTCCACTTCCCCACAGCATCCAGAGATCCAGGGTCCCATGGGGACTTGGACCATTGGGAAATGCCAGCAGAACTCGTATACACATCCCCCCTTCCCTCTGTCTTTCCTCTACAGGACAGCTATTTCAGCACTGTGTCCAAGCAGGAGCGGTACTTCATTCCCAACATTTCCCTGGGGAAAATTAGCTTACTTTATAGAACACTGATCAAAAAGGTTGGTCTTCACTATAATAGAAAATACCAAAGAAAGCGGTGTGTCTGAAATCCAACTTGTCTCCCAGATATAGGCACCTGTGTGAATGTGGGTACTCACCATGAAAAACTCCTTCTGCTTTTACATTCTTAAGTCATTTCTCTAGATACTGATGGCTAGCTCACTCTTTTCTTTCAAAAATCAGCCCAGTGATTAACTACCCACCCGGAAAGTGCGCTCAGTGCCCAGGGTTCAATTCTGTCCTCATCTCAAGGAGACTGAAATTCATATCTTCAGTTTCTCAGGAGACAGTTCTAACCACCAGGCTATTAACAAAAATGAGGTGACAGCACTCTTTGCCCACCTCCTGTTGAAGCTATACTACCATAAAACAAAGATTCATGTCTTGTGAGAGACAGCAAGGAAGAAAGAACTTTGTCAATCAATATGATGATCCTTGCAAGGGAAGAGGGGAGTAATGATTTGCAGTTCCTGCTCCCACTCCAGTTTACATATTTTATCCAATAAATCTGTAATGCAAAATGTGTAAGTGGTCCAGAGTTGAGAGGGGAGGGGCAAGTAGGAACCAGACATTTCTTGCAAAGTTGAACACTTTTAGGAGGAGATGTTGAGCATCCTTCCTCACCTAACTCCCAAATTAATTGATGATTAGGACACTGTCCATCATGGTGAGACACATTTTTGAATGAAGGTGACTGTGACTGCTGTGTTCTCCTTTCAACTCAGTGCTGCATAAATGAGTTAAGCGTGGTCCAACAAGCTTACTGGATTTGGCCATTCACGAGAGTTAAGTATAGAGTGAGCATCTATACAGTCATGTGCCATAAGGCACATTAAGTTTAGTTCCTGTAATAACAGGAATTAAACTTAATGCACTGTAATTGGCACTACTGCACAGTAACACCAGCACCCGCTTTTTAGTAAGACTGTGTAGTAGATTAATTCTACTGTGTGTTAACACATTAGCACAGGATTTGTCTGACATGCTAACGTGCAGTAGAATTAGTCTTTGTAGCCGCCGGGCGTCGAACATCTTACCTTGGGCCTCTTTGCCCCAAGGATTTGTGGGTGTCCGGCTAGCCATCTCAGGAAGCCTTGGGATAGGTCTCTTTCCGCACCGGAGTCCGCCCCTTTCTCGCCTGCCATGACTTTTTTCTTCCAGTGGGTGGAGCTTCCCTCTGGGCGGATGTCCCCTTTGGCTACCTGTAGTCAAGATCTTCTGCAAGGCTCCTCCACCCCTTTCACCTCGCCCTTACTCTGCCCGGCGGTTTCAGATGTTCTTGCTGCTGCTTTCTCCGGCCACCACCAATGGGGAATGGCTTTCCTCCCCGCCTACTCCCACACCACAGCCCCTTCGTATCC
>JAGPOW010003316.1:123413322-123431890 GCA_030014935.1 Caiman crocodilus
ACGACTAAGTTGCCCATCGTGTCCCGCAGGGGCCCCACATTACCCGGGACCCTCTTTTTACCCCCTACGTATTTGAAGAAGGACTTCTTGTTGTCCTTTGGGGAGCTTCAGAGTGCCCCCAGGGCTTCTCCCCCTGTGACAGTCTACTATTTGTCTAATATTTAGTGTCTGATGTAGACGCACGCAGAGTAATTTATCTTTTGATGCCCAGAACATTGTAGGCTGAGATAGGCAGCAAAGCTAGCCAGGTCAGACAAGATAGCAGCAATTCTGAGCATGCACAGTAACAGAACGCTATGCAATAGCTTGATAATTTAGAGCTCTCATCCAGGATGTGGAGACCAGTTAAGTTTTCTCTTATGCCTAATGGGATTCCAAACAATATATTTCATTTCCCAGGAGCCTTATGCCCAAGAATTTAAACTAGTTGAGGTTCAAGGTAATAGGGAGGGGGTGACTCAAACACCTCTTTGACTTGTTCTGGTAAAAAAAAAAAAATCAAGATTCACACGGGAAGAAGAAGACAGTATGAACCAGACTCTGTAGCCTAGTGGTTAAGGCACTCACTTGTGATAAGCAGAGTCCTGGGTTCTAGTTCCCTCACTAATAACTGTTTATGAATTTTATCCTTAATGTAAAATGAATAAACAACCCCTGGAGCAGGGACTGGAAACCAAGACTGCGCCTAACTACTAATTTAGAATCATATTCCCTCTTCTATGGCACAATGAATCTTGAATATTTTTTTGCAAAATGGAAGAGTTTCAAGAGGAGAGGTAGAGTGTATTCCAAAATCACCAGCATAGAGTGACCTTGGCAATAGGGTACTGTGAAACAAAGGTGGGATCCTTGGCAAAAACTGTAAACACTGATTTTTTTTTTTGCAAAAGAATGGGGAGGATGTGGCCTCAGGTCATTGATAAGCAGTAAGTTAAAAGGGTTTATTATTATTATTATTATTTGTACATATCACAAACATTGCATTAGTGAAGTAACTTTAAAAATGGCAAAGAAATATGATTTTATAGTTGACTGCCCCTTTAAGATTTCCTGTGTTTGTGAGGATAAAATAATTCTTGTAGAATTTCATTTAATGGGAGGTTTCTGCACTTTAGATCTGAGCCCAAGTTTGAATTACCATGAAGAAAATCTACTTAATATTTTTACAAAATTAATATTATTGAAGAAAAAGCATAAGTATAGCATTCTGCTTCTAGTAAGAAAGGGAAAGGAGGCAGTGATCTGGAGACCAGCTAATCTTGTGTCTGAGTTTGGTGAATATGGCAGAGTACTTTTTTGAATCTGAAAACAGAAGAATATGGAGCAGTATATGATAGGGACCCATAGTATATTATATCACATATCTAATATAAAGGCTATAGTATGTAGAGGAAAGTACAATATATATAAAATCACAGTATATATACCCATTGAAGATTAGATTATGAATTTTGGACCTGTGTGGATGACTGAAAATTTCACACTTTTCTCTGTTTTTTAACAAAATGTAGTGAACTGGATGCACAAAAAGAGAGAAAATAACCTCTGGATAATAGATCTTTCTGTTTCATACATTACATTGCAAACATAAAAGCAGTCACCAGACTGTTAAATGCCTAATAAAATACTGCTTGGAAATATTGTCATGTCAGTGTTTCTCTTGTATCTCAGAGAATCCACTGGTACATCCTGTAATATATTTAACACTTTTGCTGTATTTTATTCAGCATTGATGTGTTGAAACAAGATTGATGTGTTGAAACATTTAACTTTAATGTTACACAGAAAACATAGGGTTAGGCCATTATACAGTAACAATAATTCACCGTTGTGGCATTTTTTATGATCTGATGTGATCAGGCAAAAAACCCTTTGCCTTCACAAATCCATTTCATTGGGTATTTTGCCTAAATATCCAGTTTTTAAGAACTTGCCCATTTCTGCTTGAAACCAAGGAAAACAGTTGGACAAAGCAAAATCTTCACACATCTTTCTTATTCCTTTAGTAAACATAGATACTTTATATGCTTATAATTCACTATTTAATCTTATTAATTTGCTTGATTTGCTATCATGAAATCAAATAATGATATTTTATGCAGTCTAAACTGTCTCAAATCAGTATTATCTATGTATGTGAGCTGTAGTGAAAAGGAAAAAAAAGAATTCTTGTCCAGCATACGCTGTGCTATATATTGTCAAATAAAGGCTTAGAAATCATTCATTAAACCAACACAGATACAGCTGAACATGCATGTGCCCAAATGCCTCCTCCTATATGCTGCTAATGGCTAGAAAGTATTGACAAGCTTACAGCTATTTAGGAATTCAGAATTAAATCCAGTAAGGGAATTACCTGTCTACTGCTGAACTTCTATGGAATTAAAGCCCAAAATTGCAATCCAAATGATAGCTATTAATGTCCTTCTGCCACTTAACCTGTGGTACCTAAACTGTGTAGTCATCTTCTTTTTGACCTTGAGTCTTTGGTGTACTTTTCTGCATATGCTTTATACTTTCCCAGTCTGAGCACATCAGTACCTAATTCATGCTTATGCTTAATTGGGCATTAACTAGGCTTTCTTCAGCCAATGTCCTCTCAGAAGCCTGATCCATTAGGCTTCTTCTAACTACACCTAACACATGTCCAGATCAAGATGTCGGCAAATTAGGTGATAACCCACTTTTATGTAATTGCCTGCTGATGAGAGCCCTTGCCCAGGATATGGGAGACCTGGATTCAATCCTGTCTCAACCTGATGGTTTTATAACCCACATATCCCACTTTCTAGGAAACCTACTCCCTTTCTGAGCTAATGAATCTTATGCAGGAGCACAGCTTCATCAGTAGTAATGGAAAGTTTTGTCCTTCTTTCCCTTACATAGAGTAACCTGTAACCTCTTCTAGGAGGTGGGTGATGTGGGTTTGAACACCCTCTGTCTGAATAATGCATTTGGCCTAGATTGCCCATTTCCTGAGTGAGTGCTTTAATCATTAGGCTATTATATGAAATGTAGGTGGCAGTAGCAGCACCACTTCAACCTGAAAGACAAAAACTAGTTCTGCTCAGTTCTTTGCAAAAATTTTTCTGTGTTGTAGATTCTGAATGAACAGAAACTCATTATCAGGGTGGGAAGAAGGAAGCAGAGGAGGTTTTTAATGGGATTTAATGTACAGTCCACACAATCACACTTCCTGCTATACAACATGTGCATGGCAGGAGGTATGATTGTAGACTCATGCATTAGATCCTATTGTACCTTATAGCCAGTGCAGGGGTAAGCCCAATCCTGAACTCCCCCTGCACCAGCAAGCTCCCATGGCTGAGAGCCCCCTCTACTCCTGAGGCTGGGACATCAAATAAAGCTCCTGGGACAGGGGGATTAGAGCTGCTGTGATATCCCAACCTTAGGGGTTTACCATACCCTCAAGGTAGAAAGATTGCAGCTGTGCCCATTCATTGATTGCTTTTACCAACCTGGGTCCTGGCATCAGGAGACATACTACGGTGACCCAGCATCTAGAACAGCAGGACTCTAAGTTCTGGCAGCTGCCGGGTGCTGGGGCAGGGACATAAACACCACGTTGCCCCAGAGGCTGGTGAGGCATAGTGAGCTCCAGCAGGCAGCAGTGGCACTGTTGGCAGCAGGAGCATGACATTGGCAAAAAGGGAGCTCCTGCAGGCAGTCACTACACTGTCAGCGGCAAGGGTGGTGAGTGCCAACCAGCGGTTGGCAATCACTCACAGACACCACCAACAGTTTGGCGGTAGCCAGCAGCAACCACAGACTGCCCACAGATGCCACTGACCGTGTCGGGGGGAGGGGGAAGACTGGTGAGCGGCAACCACCTGCAGCTGCCGCCAGCAGTATTGGTGGTACCTATTTGTAGGGGATGCACTGTCATGCTCAGGGTGTACGTGCACTCTCATGCAGCTCCTATATGTCACTAGCGGGCAGGGAATTCTCTCATTCTCTCAGGGGAAGACTCTGCTATACATGCAAATTAAAGCTCAATAGCAACCAGCTATAAATTCATTACACATTATAGCTAGGGAGCTCCATAAATTGTGGACAAAGTACCCCCTGCAGTACCTCCTTTTTTTCCTCTGGCCACTTGCCCCCCTTACCCCACCTCTGATTGGTAGAGGGGCCCTGGCGGCCCCGCTACTTGCTGCTGACAAGTGGGGAGGCAAAACCCATAGCATATTTAAAACTGGTTTTCACTTCCTGGAGTTCGGCAGCACAGCCTAGTGAGTGGGGCTCCTCCATCAATCAGGGACAGAGGGGGTAGGTGGTAAAATGAAAAAAGTTAAAGGAGCCACTACACAGGGCATGATTTATGGAGATCCATAATTATAACTGTTTGGAGTTTTTTATGGCATGATGGGTACTTTGCAAATGTAGTTGGTCTCAAGGTAATTGTGCAACCAGTTAACTGGTTAATTGCACAATACCTGTACCATGTATAGGTGGCCTAAGACACTCTTCTCTTCAACATTTGTCATTGACTAACTGTTAGATGGTTCTCAGGCCCCTGCTACATATTACATGTGTTAATTAACTGGTTAATAATATAATACATTTAGACCAGCCACACATACAAAGTAATTATTATACCATGAAAATGACTGTTCAGCAATAAAAAGAGCCAACCAGTTACAAAGTTAGTACTTTAAAATGTGTAATGACTGTATAGTTGGTTTCCATCCGTCTTTAATTTGAGACTGTAGCAGGGCCGTGAATGTGCCAGTTGTTTTAGATCTCATTCTGGGGCATCTAACTCTCCCCATGTGATATACAGAGAGCCTTAAATGCCTAACACACCATTCTACTTTGCATTTGGGGAAGTATATAAATTCTTTATTGTCCTGGTCCCTAATGACATCTACTTTGAATTTTATTCAGCTCAGAATCAACAGCTGTCCATCCTGAGAGAAAGGTACAGAAGTGAGAAGTCTTTGGAAATACAGATCTTTAAAGATGATCTATTCAGAACAGTGAGAGGTACTGAAACAGGGAAATCTATAGCAGTTCAACATTTTGTAGCTTCTGATGCTCTTATATGGGTTGTTTTTTTTTCAATTTACAGGTGGTTGGATTTGTTTTCTGCCTCTAACTCATCTTACAGTGTCTTCTAAGACTTCAGACAGTGCCTGTTTCAGGTCTCATCTTAGGTCTTATTTTAGCTCTTTCTAGCCTACTTTTAACTCTGCTTGTTTTCCACAAGCTGTCTAATTCCAGTTCGATTATTAATAGCAGCTTGCAATTTTTCTCCTGGAAGCTTAATGACCCTGTTTTTGCCCCTTTCTTTTGTCAAACAGCAGAAGATTTTAGTCCTGCAGACTGGTTTCTGTAATGATCTAGAAATCAGTAACACCTAATCAAGGGATTTTTCTAGTGTACTTATTCATAGAATACACCCAAGCCTCATTTCTTGAAGAGATGAACCCAAAATGAATATGCAATCTGTTCTTGAAGAAACACCAGTTAAGAAGATACCACTGTACAGTTCCCAAAGTGAAGCTCTAAGTCGGTGTCACTCTCTCTTGGACTACTTAGCACATTGTCTAGACTTTTTTTTCTATTGCAAGAATGCTTAGCTAGGATCATATGCAGTCCAATGACTAGCTGTACATTAACCCTCCTTTTGTGCATCTCCTCTGGAAAACAAAGGAGCTCCAAAAAAAGTGTGACTCCCTATCTAGGTAAAGGAAAGAGCTTTGATGTACATATTCCCTTAATGACAGTCTGAGTGTAGACTGGGTAACTATGGGATGACTTTAGCTTTCTTTATGAAAAGTATCATAGTATGTGTTTATACATTGAGTCAGCCACACATGATTTCAGCACAATATTATCCAATGGTTTGTCCCATCTAATTTTTAAAAATGTGTCTTGTTTTATGTGTTGTCCACAATAAGAATTAGATTTTTATATGTGACTTTGTGGTTTAGTATTATTTGGTGTCTGAGTACTCTGAGCTGTCCTGTTCACAAACTTTTGCAATGATTGTTCCTTATTTTCATTGTTCATTGTCAGCTATTCATACTGTGTGACTGGTCAGCTAACTTCCATGGCATTGTTTCAACTCCCTGTTTGGACGACTCATAAACCCACTAAAAGCTCTCAGCATACCCACAAATACTTTTAAGTTTATATAATGACACAAATAGATATCGATGGGATGAACGCTTGGAACTTTTCCTCTTTCCATAACTACTTTTGCCAACAAATTCATTCATATAAATGTTTATGAAAGTGAATGAAAGACTTCTCAAATACAATCTAAATAAACTCAGAGTGCACATCTGATTGTATAGCATTTGCCCTGTTCTTTTCATAGGCTCTCTCTGTATATAGCCAAAAGTCTTAATGGCTATTTTTCCACTACATTTTATTGCAAGCTCATGTACATACAATCTGTCATCACTCATGATCATTTCATTATTTGATATTTCTTTCTCATATCAGAAGTCTAGTGCCTGTTGAAATCAGTGAGCATCTTTTCCATGACTTCAGTGGGCTTTGGATCAAGCTCTTGGTCTTCCTCAATTTTTTACTCCTCACCTATCTGCAACAAAGATGTCATCTGTAAATTTAATTAAGGGAGAATGATGAAAGAGAGAAGGGGAACATGATGGGAGAATGAAAAGGAAAAGGAAGGGGGTAGGAAAGAGAGAGAAAGAGAACTATTAAAAAAGGCAACAACAAAAGATGGTAAAAAACTATATTTTTCAGATGTGTTTACATTGAGCACACCAATATTAATACATCTGTCCATGCAGAAGCAGGGATTTATATCAAAAAGTCCTTGAAATGTATATACACTGTGGATATGGGAACTCCCAAAAAGAAACATGCTGCTCATAACATTTTGTTAATGATGCAAAATTTCTAGTGAACAAAAACTGAAGGGGGATGAAAGGAAAGAATGAAGATGTGAAACGTAAAAAGGTCAGTAGGGACTCAAAACATAGGAAAATGGAGAAGCAAGAGAAGATAAACTTTTTTTATTATTATTTAACATTTTTTCTTACTTTCCCTTGAATATAATTTTCCTGAAAGGTGCCCAAAAATTCTTTTTTGTTTGTTTGTTTGTCTAGAGCAAAAAGGATCATGATATGTGAATACGACATAAAATACTAAATGAAAGTAAAAAGGTATTTACTCGAGGATGTATGGGGACCATGTCTGTGAGGCCCAGGTGTTTGGGCCAGCCTGTAAATACCCTCTACTGGTCCCGATGGGTCACCCTCCCTGGAATAAATGCCTCTTAAAAGTAAAAAAAAAACCCAAAAAAAGTAAAAAGGTAACATGGAATCTAAATATCAGGAAAAACAGCCTCATAGTGAGTTTAACCCCAACAGCCTCACTTCTGTGTGTGGTCCTACTAACTTCAATAACACACTATGCATGAATGAAACAAGCAGGATCTGGCCCCATAAAGTCTATTAGAGAATAGTCTCCCATGGGAGACTATTAATAAGCTCATTCACTTGAGAAAGACAAAATTCAACAAGATATAAACACTAGAAAATATACTATTGGGAACAATACTGCACTAGCAGCAGGATAGACTAGACAATCGGCTATAATATGTCTTTCCCATCTCTAATTTGTGTGAGTCAAGCACTGATAAAAAATGATCGATTTCTAATAACTGTGGGGGCCGAGAAATGGGCCAGAATGGGGCTGCCAATGGTGTGGAATTAGGCACAGCATGCTTGATGATTGCAAAAGAAAACTTTACTTACAAAGCTACGATACAGGGACTTGCGTCGAGTTATGCAGTGTAGGCGCACTTCAAAGAGTTGCAGAACAGAAAATAAAACTGTGTGGCACAGCAATGCTGTAGGGTACGGGGTATGTCGGGAATTTGTCGACGGGGAGTCATTGGTGGTTGATCAGGCCTCCAGCATGGCTCCAGGATGCACGTAAGGATTTCTCTACATCAGGCCAATCAAAAGCATGCACTCAATGGTGCAGCTGCAAGCTTTTGGCGGGAGCTGATTTTGCACCAAGGGCTCTTTCCCGCCACAGGGGAAAATCCCTGCACCGGGTACTTGCATCGTGTTGAAACGCAGCTGTGCCAAGGCATTTTTTGATCATTTAGCTCTGACATGCCCCCTTGCCGACAGCACAGTTGTAGCCGGAGCACATGCGAGTCAGCCAGATTGCTTCATTCGACAGGTTTACACAGCAAATAGGTGTAAACAAAAGCTGACAACAAAGCAAGTTCATTCTCCAGGGATTGAATTAAACAATAACCTATTAGAACACAACTACACATTAATAAATTCGTTATAAAGAGTTCAATCATCAGGACTTCGGTGGGTATCATCGCGGCCTGGTCTCTCAAAATATTGTTCCTCTCTGGTCTGGTCTGCACACGTCTCGGCAGACCTGCAGAGAAAGAAACTCTTAGAAAAATTAGTTAACTCATATCTTAATCATTTTCACAAGATGACTCCTCATCTGGTTCATCTGGACATCGGAATCCCAGGTTATAAGCCAGATTCCATTGGCCCTCATCTCCTAAAATTCGCAACTGCTTCTTTGAGAGTCTATAGTAACGCAGGAGGAATCTAAACATGGCCCGCTCCTGCGGCGCTCTCTGCGGTGGTTGTGATCGTCGCAAGCTAGACTCATATAGTCGATGCTCTGGGTCACTGGACTCTCTCTGGTCCGGCTTCACGAGAGCTTGCAGTCACAGCAGTTGACACAGTAGGTCACCTGCAGGTTGTCCAGCCAGTGGATTTAGCAGGATTCAAAGGGTGATGACAACCCTTCCTCTGTATGCTTCAATGCAGGTTTCAACGCCGGTTAGCGTTATTGGAACAGCTCCAGGATCTTGCAAATAGTGCTGAGCCCACGGTCCTCGCAGCTGGGCTGTGGTCAGTCCTAGGGCAAGCAGTCTAGGATTCCATGTGCAGTGCGAGATCCCGATGATCGCTAACAAGATCTGTTCCACGCTAACCTTCGGTGGACATCCTTCGTGCCATGCACGTGATCTTTGGCTAGCTTGACCCGCAACAAGCACTGGTAGTGGGATGGGCCAGTGAATTTTGCACGTCACCATATTGAAGTCAGTGGCTTGACCTCCACTCCATGAGGCCTGTCTGGTTAAAGAGCTTGCCTCATCTCGGTCCACTAGGTCAGACCCAAACTCCACAACCAGGTGTCCCATCCACATAGCTAGGGTCTCAGCTGCTTTCATCTTGGACCTCTTGCACAAGGCTTGCAATTTGGTCCAGGTCCTGGCGTAACAGGCATCAGCAGTGGTGCAGGCTGCACTCTGCTCACCCATCACTCGGCTTCTCACTGCCACAGGGTGCATGGCCGTCTGAGTCATCGCTGCATCCGATGGGGAACTCGGACACAGCATGTTTCCCATTGTCTTCTCTCCAAGGCCCGAAGGGGGGCCTGTGAGGATCGATGTCATCTCGGGGGGTGGAATCGCTACTTCCACCCGCCCGCCGATATCTCCGCCCTTCTCTTCCGTCTATCAACCAATAGCTTCGCCCTTCTCTTCCATCCCTCCGTGGTGGCTCCCCTCCGTTTTGCCACCATCCTGCGATGACGGGGGACCTAGGCTTTTCTCCGTAGCTGCAGTCTGCTTGGCCACGTGAACAGCAAGCAGTCGGGCCTCCAATTCTGCCTTTTCCTGCATCAAGGTCGCAACCGTGCGGAACATCACGCGCACCATTCTCCCTTTCCCATATTCCAAGCTGGTCCCTTCAATCATGGAGTAACCCTCCATCTCCACTTCTCCGCGGAACCCAAAAAGATGCTCCGATTCTCTTAGCTCAGGCACCATATCCAAATCAATCAGTGCTGGCTCTTTACTCTCCCGCACACAGAGCATGCAGCAAACAAACTCTTGGCTGAGGGCGATAGTCTCCTCATACGGCTCTTGTCTGGTGGAGGATTTGATGCCCCCTTTCTCTTGGGGTCTGAATAGAACCCGCTCGCTCCCCATCGCACATCCAAATGCTCCGGGGTGGAGACACACCTTCCACTCTTTCGCAGGTTCCCCTTCTCCCTCGAGCAAGATGTAACCGCTCACAAGTCTTCCACCTGTTCCACCCGCTTGATGGTATGTGATGGGTGCACCCAACTCCACGACATTCAGTACATGGTGTTTTCCACTGTGCCAGGGGCAACCCTTAACTAATTCCAACTCCATCACGTCTTCCCTGTGTACCAATCCTGTTCGTGACGCCATGTGGGGGCCAAGAAATGGGCCGGAATGGGGCCACCAATGGAGTGGAATTAGGTACAGCACGCTTGATGGTTGCAAAAGAAAACTTTACTTACAAAGCTGCGATACAGGGACTTGTGTCGAGCTATGCAGTGTAGGCACACTTTAAAGAGTTGCAGAACAGAAAATAAAACTGTGGCACAGCGATGCTGTAGGGTACGGGGTATGTCGGAAATTCATCGACAGGGAGTTGTTGGTGGTTGATCAGGCTTCCAACGTGGCACGTAAGGATTTCTCCCAATGAGCATGCGAAGCTCTCCTCCGACTTGGGCGGAAACTTCCCAAGCCTTTTGTACGGCTAGCAAGCCAATTGCTAGTTGCCACGTGTGCATAATTTACATCAGGCCAATTGAAAGCATGCACTCAATGGTGCAGCTACAAGCTTTTGGTGGGAGCTGATTTTGCACCAAGGGCTCTTTCCTGCCGCAGGGGAAAATCCCTGCACCGGGTACTTGCATCGTGTTGAAACGCAGCTGTGCCGAGGCATTTTTTAATCATTTAGCTCTGACAATAACTGCCACTCCCATTTCAATCAGCTTTCAGAGAAATATTGTAATTTCCATTATCCTTATAAAAATAAAATGAACATAAATCTACCATTGACATTTTGCTAGTAATCTCTTATTAAAATGTATATCTCTTACTGTAATAGTAAAATGACAAATAGTGTCTTCTCTCACAAATTGTCAGATTTACATATAATATCTTGCTCTAATTGTAAATGATGTCTTCTTTCTGTTTCTTCATATTTCTGCTATAGAACTCAAAATAAAATGACAGGTAAAGATACCTTTACTAGCTTATGGAACCAGGCATACATGTTTTTTACCTTAACCTAGTATGAGAATTTAAGTCTGATTTAATCTTATTATCTAACTGGATGTTTCAAATCCAAATGTTTTTCTATTGAATTATTGAAGAAGACCAGCCCAGACTAGACCAGGGATGCTGTTAACTTCTAAAGGGTCAATATGTAGCTCTCCTGAGAGTGGTTCTAGTAATTGCATATACAGTAATTTAGAGATTGGAAAGCTTCATTCTATCCCTCATACTCCAAAGCATGAATATTTTGAATTTAGATTTACCCTTGGACTCTTCTTGATCAGTATTGATGGCTTAGTTTAGAATATTTTAAATATTCCTATAAATTACTATGTAAACCTCACCTCTCATTTACCAGTAAAAGAAAAACAGATGTAGTATGATCATATGGCTAGTCTTTGTATAGCTTGAGAAAACAAAGGATTAATTTAAAAAATAAATCAAAATTAAGAGAAGAAAAGGTATTGTAACATGGTATTTATTGTCTAATAAATTATACCAAAATATAGCACACAGTCATATTTCTGCATATTGGTTATTTTAGAAATATACTGAGAATCTGGAACTTTACAAGTTACAAAACATAAATCTTTAATGCTTTATTTATGCAAATAATATGCCGTATTATTATCCTCTCGGATTTTGTGTAAAGGGGTGTGTGCGTAGTATACATCAATGTGCCTTATTTTTATTCTACCATGGCAGCTGGTAATGCTTATTTATTGTGTGCACAAGCTTAAAAATATAGCAAGAATGGTGAAAAGACAGGCAAAATTATCAATAATACAAACCAAACATTGATTTCCTTGCTGAAGACCAAGATGCACTAAATTCTTAGGTGCCTACCTTGTGCTATATTCCATTTTGGACAAGGCCATTACATTGAAACATTAACCATTATAAATTGTGTATGAAAAGATACTAATGGTCTGAATTTTTTTTTTTTTGCATAAAACAATGAGCATTATAGTGGGGACCAGCAGGCAAGTTAATTTGGTGTCTGGGACAGTGGCATAACAGGACAGCACCATGCTGTGGAAAGTGGCAGCACATGGGGCACTAGTATGTTCAACAGTAAGTTACGGCAGCAGCTATTTTTTTGGCCCCTCTCCTTCTCTGTCCTCCCACACACACACACACACACACACACACACACACACACACACACACACAGAGTTGCCCCCCCCAGCCCCATTATGCTACTGGCCCAGGCTAATCAATGCCATAACGATTATACAAGGTCACTTAATGTTTGAGATTCTGCAGACATTTAAACCACTCTCCAGATTTCTATATATAATTGTAAAATGAAATAAAATTACTTTAAAGATTTATCAAGATCTGTAAGATTTTTTTTCTCGGCTGTTGCTGCTCTAGTTCTCTAGTCTCCATGGCCACTTTTACACATGATGACAGGTGTATGTACACATGACAAAAATGGCCTTTTTGTGTGGCTTAATGGCATTATACTTTACATGTACATGAGTTTTTGGTGATTTCAATGAGTTGCATTTTCATAAACAAATCTCCATCCTGATGTAGTTTAGTTTGTGACGATGCAACTTGGAATGGTGCAGCCATTAATCTGTCACGTGTAATTCACTGAATTATATGTGGTGACCTCCTTTGTCCATCAGGTGTCACTACAATTTTTGTGTAATGAGCCCCCTTATCTGCCAAGTGTCACTACAATTTGCAGATATTTGTGTAATAAATACTTTAGGACAATAGAGGGAAGCCCCTGCAAACAGGACATGACACTGACTGGTGGTAGTATGTCCAATGTCCAAACTGTGTCCAGATACAACAGGGTGAAAGTGGGGAGGTCTGGTGAACACCGCTGCCAGGCTCCAAAACTTGCAACAATCACAGAGCATAGCCTGGAAACAGCCATGGGGAACCCCTGTGCCCCCCAACCCTGCACCTCCAAAACTTCTTTTTGACTGGCTGTGGTGTAATTGTCCCCTTAATGCTGTTAATTTGCTCATCGGTTTTACATAAGCTTGACAAGAAGAGTTCTGTGAACCCAGTCGTGAGCAATCGTGAGTTCTGCCAGCAAATCATTCCCTCACTGGCTATGTCTGAACTGCTCAGCAGTCAAACCATATCCCACTGGGAGTAGTGTCTTGACACATGGGATGCTGGGTAGCCTGCTACAGTGCCATGGCATACACAGGGTTAGAACACATCCAGAACAAGCATGCCCATAAAATACAAAAAGTTGCCACTGGTGCAAACAGAGCCCCACTTCCTGCCTTGACTGTGCATGGTGCCAGCATGTGCCAGGTGAGTGCAGCTGAAATGTGCAAAACTACCAGAGCATGTCTATTAGGCCTGTACGAAGCAGCTAGTATTTGCTTTGGATTCGGACAATTGTGGGGACAGTGATTCAATTTGGTGATTTGAATCACTATCTAGAATCAATTTGGATGAATCTTTGAATCATGCAGGCCCATCCCCCACCTACTCTCCCAGCCCAGCAATGGCTGCCCCAACCAACCCAGCTCCTGCCAATTTAAAAAAAACAAAAAACCCCAGCTTACCAGGCGCTTCCAGGCAGGGAGCAATTCCCTGCTCCCCCCACTGCCCCACACTGCATGGGGGGCTCTGCATGAGCCCTTGACCCCCGTCTCCCCCAGTCCCTCCCCACAGGTGCCCTGCGTCTCCAGCTCCAGCCCTTCAAGAAAAAAAAACACCAAAGCCCACAAACTCACTGTTCCTGCCAGCGGGAAGGTGACCCCCACTGCGCCGTGCCATGTGGGGGGCTCTGCATGAGCCCCCTGAAAACCCCAAGGCCGCTGCAGAAAGTGGTGAAGCCTGGGGGTTTTCTTGGTTATTGTCTTAAAGGACCAGAGCTACGGTAGGCAGGGCAGCCATGGGGGGGGAGCAGGGGGAGGTCAGGGGGCTTTTGGTAGAGCCCTCCATGCAGTGGAGGGCAGCAGGGATCACCCTTTGCCCGGCAGCACCCAACGAATCTGGGCTTTTTTTTAAAGAATTGGGAGCTGGGGGAGCAGGCAGGGGATGGGCCCTGGCAGGGCCCCCTTTTCTCTCCTCCAGTTTCCACCTCCCCTACCCCTACTTACCAGCTCCAAATCTGGCAGCAGGCAGGGACTGTCCAAATCATCAAACCTCTCCGACTCTTTTCCAAAGACTTGGAGAGCTTCAAATAGATTCAGACCTTTGTATTGGTCCCCTGATTCAATCTGGATTTGGAGATTTGGCCACTGAATCAGGCTGAATCTCCTCCAAATCAAATCAGCACCCAAAGCTTCACACAACCCTAATGTCTACTGTGCAAACTTTGCCCAGACACAACAGAACAGGGTGGGAGGGGGGTGAACTTCCCTTGGCCCTGTCATGTTAAGACTTATAAATTGAGTGCACAGCTCCTTGGTGTACCCTTTATTGATCTGAGATGTCTGACATTTGGGGGAGAATGGAGCAGACTGGAACACATCGGTCTAAGTCCAACTGGACTTTCACCAAAACAAAGAACCTGGTGCAAGTGCTAAGGGACCCTGAGGTTACACACCAGTTCATCTACAGCCTGCAGGCCAGTTGTCATATATACTTTGATGTTGCTAGGAGAATGGATAGGTGGGGGCACAACAGGACAGTAGTCCAGTGCCATGTCAAGGCAGAGATGCAGGCTCCTTTCCACACAAATGTCACCAGAACACAGTGGCAGGGCATACCAATAAGGGACATGGACCATTACAAATTCTTCCAGTTGCTAATGGAGGTACCGAATCACTGTGAAAGCACAGAGACAAAGGCCTCCAGGGCATCCCCCCTGCTGCTGAGATATCATCAAACACTGCTGCGACTCACAGGGGCTCCAAAGGAGAAGATAGTAGCAGGGTCCCAATCATGTCACCTGCCACTCCCTCAAAGGAGGAGGATGGAATGTGGAGCTTGACCTCCATACCTAGTAGGTGATTCCCTAATGACCTAAGTCGCATGTCACCTGAACTGACAGTTGCAATTAGGCTGGGCTGTGAAATGAAGAAGGAGATGGGGACAGTGTAGGACAGAGTGAGTGGGCAGTGCAGGGAGGTACAGGGCAATGCACAGCAGGGAGGTACATCACTAGACAAATAGGATGGACACTTGTTTGCAGTGATGTAGAGCCTGCTACTACCCAGGGCCAGGCACCTGTTCTTGGTCATTTTGGGCTGACCATGTGTTATCCACTTGCAAGATTCTCTGCATCTTTTTAAAGCACCAAGCATCCTTAATTCACTCTATTTCCCACTATTATTCCCTCTATTTCTATAAATATATATATAGTGGTGTTTCATTTTAAATCATGAAAAAATGTGGATTTGGGGTTACTTTTTAAATCCAAAATTAGGATTTTATCAGAGAAAACCAGGATCCCTGCATATCTGCGAGCTTATGAGCTATATATAATCACCAGTCTGTAGTAAAGAGTAGCAATGTGCATCAGTGTGGTGGATCATTATTCAGTGCCCCCTGCAGTAATTTACAGTGAATAGAGCAGTGCAGCGAATAGCCCACTGAGCATTTCATGAGATTTAAAACCGATGAGTGACAGAAAAATAAAATCCACCATTTCAATTTAGAGGGCATAGAATGCAACCAATAAGGACTAAACTCCCATCATGTGTACATGCATCCCATTAGCTTCTTTTCCTTTTACATTTCTCTGTTGATGTAAATCACTTCCTTTTTTTCCATACTTCACTCTATTCTTACAGAATTTTCCTTCTCATTTCCACATTTTAGCCCTCTACTGACTTGGGGTTTTTTCTTCTTTCTTTCCAGGTTTTTTTTTCTCTGTCACAACTGCTGACCATTTTCCCTCCTTACTGTGCTGGTCTAGAGGTTTTTTCCTAGTGTCTCAATATCCTAACTGGCTTATTTGAGCTTCTGTTTGGTATTTTGAAGTCTTGGAACTGATACTGCTTGTACAGAGGTCAATGGCAGTTCGTCATTATTTTATTTGAACAAGAGTACAATCAAGCCTTTGATGAGACACAGAGGGCAATAGCCTTTCATTATGTTTTAAAAAATAAAACTAAAAGCAATCACACTGCACTGAGCAAATGGACTGTTGTCCCAAAAGTGGGAGTGGGATAGGAGGGAAACAGGTTAACAGCTGAGATGGAAACTGAAAGAAGCAAAAAAATCACAAAAGCAGGTAAGAAGCCAAAATACAGAAGGGAAATAAAAAAAAGAAAGAAATATATTGAAAGGGAAAATAAGAATAAAAACTGGGAAGGAAGAAAGGAAAAGATTTAAAAACATAGATTAGCATGAGCCCTATTCCATTCTCTTAATTAGTACTTTAAAAGTACTTAATTATAACGTTCATGATCAATGAATGTAAAATTCCCTACCTGTCCATCAAAACCAGAGGGCCTAATCCTGCAGTCTGTAACTTTGGACTGATTAAGGAGCATAAGAAAAGGGCAATTTTGTGTTTTGTTGTTGTCCTTTTTACATGGTATTTTGCTTTTATCACATTTATAAAATGTTCTGGTATGTGAGAGTGTTTATTAATCCAAAGGTCAGGTGACTGAACTGACTAATCACCAGGGATCCTGGTTTTCTCTGGTAAAAAATCCTCAATTTTGTAACCAAAAATCCACATTTTTCCATGAGTAAACTGAAATACCCCTAATATAGAGATATTTACATATATCTATATATATAGTAGTGTTTCATTCTAATCACAGGATAATGTGGCTTTGTAGTTACTGTATTTAATCCAAAAATTAGGGATTTTTTTTTAAATCAGAGAAAACCAGGATCTCTGCTAATCACAATTAAATTCACTTTCTTTTCCAAATCCCTGCTGTTTCTTTCTTTTGGTCCATCTTTCTTGCAGTTTACGATTTTTGACCACAGTTTGTGCTCCATACACTCTTTCACAAGGGTGTCTATGGATTGTAGCACAATACTACTAAGCCAGCAGCTCTGACAGCATTAAGTGAATCCAAGTGAATAAAATAGGAAGAAGTAATTCTCCTGATTGACACCATTCAGTCAATTCAAGCAATGAAGTTGTTACCCCCCACAAAAAAGGGAGGTTTTATTGATTTTTCTCTTTACGGGGAAAAAAAAGCACTATAAATAAACTAGAGTTTGCTGAGGGTATGCCCAGGACAGATGCTTTCTCTGTCTTGGGACTGGAGTTGAGCTTGTTGCCCGAGTTTCAAGCTTAAAAATTAAGTATTTTTTTTTTTGCTGAGGATCACCATCTTTTAGCTGAGCAGGCTAAGTCAAGGGTGCTAAACCTGCATCCTCTACAGCCATGGAATCCAGCCCGCAGGGCTTCCCATGGATCACAAGGGAGCTGTGGCAATTAATACTGCCTCCCCTCCCCTGCTACCAAGTTCTCAAGCCCTGTGGGCCAGATCCTACCCTGGCCAGCCTCCACACCCTTGCACAGCCAAAACACCCGCTCCCCACGTGGCCCAATCAGATCCAGATCACAACACCTCCCTCTGTGTGGTTGGATCAGGCCCAAGCCACACCCCTTCCCACCATGTGACTGGATCAGGCTCCTTCCATGCCTGCTCCATGCAACAGATCAGATCCACCAGCCTGATCCAGGCAGCCAATAGTCAGGACACTGCCTATTGGTTCATGAGATGAGAAGGTTGGGTGCCACTGAGCTAAATAATCAGGTTTAGGTGCCATGGCCAAGATCCAATGTAATATAAGTCCTTCAAGCAGGGAACAGTATCAGGTTTCCACTTCACAGGTACATGTCATTACTAGAAGGATGCAGTCATGGTCAGTCACTGTGTTATTTCAGTCTGGCCCAATTAATTTTGAATTATTGTTTACAAAGCAGGAGAGCTTCAAAATGAAGGGCCATAGACACTGCCCAACATCTAGTAGGAGATCTAAGTTTGAATCCATCTAGACACACAAGGACATAGAACCTATATCTCCCGCTTCCTGGGTGACTGCTCTAACCATTGCTTACTACTAAAAAGTGGAAGTGGAGGCAGCAACAGTAGTACCAATACCAGCTGTTTTCAAAAGAAAGGACTTTTGGAACTGCTTGATTCTTTGAAAGAAAGGGAACAGGAACCTACCTTCGGTGGGGTTGTGCTCTATGTTAAAGAGAGCTTCTCTGCAGTGAGCATTAACTTGGGGGCGACTGAGGACCGGGTGGAAGCGATTTGGGTCAGGCTGCAAGGAGGACGAGGAGAAAGGGACTTAATGGTGGGTATCTGCTATAGACCACCCAACCAGAACGAGGAGCTGAACCTCCAATTTGATGGCCAGCTTAAGGAGGCAGTTAGGACAAAGGGTGTCATTGTCATGGGTGATTTCAATTACCCGGACATCTGCTGGGAGGAGCAGTCGGCCAAGTCTGAGAGGTCCCGGAGGTTCCTGGCAGATCTGCAGGACCTCCACTTGGTCCAGGAGGTGCATGGCCCCACAAGGGGGGATGCGCTGCTGGATCTGGTCCTGGTTTCGGGGGACGATCTGATTGCACAG
>JAGPOW010003316.1:123446708-123464536 GCA_030014935.1 Caiman crocodilus
GCTGCCTATAAACTGCTGAGGGGTGATCAGCAGGAAATAGGGCAGGCTCTTTTTTCCCGGGCACCACCAGGGGTAACTAGGACCAATGGTCACAAGTTAGTGGAGAGCGGGTTTAGGTTGGACATTAGGAAACACTACTTCACAGTTAGTGTGGCTAGGATGTGGAACCAGTTTCCCAGGGAAGTTGTTCTTGCTCCTACCTTGGGCATCTTTAAGAGTAGATTAGATAGGTACTTAGCTGGGGTCCTGTGACCCTGGCACTCGTTCCTGCCACTGGCGGGGGGTCAGACTAGATGGCCTGTTCTAGGCCCCTTCTGACCCTAGATACCATGATACTATGACTATGAAGTCACCTATGATAACAATGCCCTGAGAACATGCATCCTCTGCCAGTTCCCTAGTGAATTTGTGGTCAAGATCTTCCTCCTGGTCAAGAGGTCTGCAATAGGCTCCTACAGTTGTATCACCTTCCCCACATTCTCCCTGTATTCTAACCCAGAGGGCCTCAAATCACCCTCCTTGGGTGCCAATCTCTGCTTGTAGGGAAGTGTATTGCTCCTTCACATGGAGAGCTACACCCCCACCCTTCCTTGCAACATGATCCCCCTGCACAAGGTATAGTCAATACCTGTGGTCCAGTTATAGATGGAGTCCCACCAGGTCTCCATTATCCCGATCATATTATATTAATTTTTGCTTAGCAGAAGGGCCAGTTCCTCCTGCTTGTTCCCCATGCTCTTGGCATTAGTATCCAGGTAGCTAACCCTGCCATTGGAAGCTCTGGGCTTCTCTGTCATAGCTTCATAGCTTCTAGGGTCAGAAGGAACCTAAACAGATCATCAAGTCTGACCTCCTGCCCTGGGCAGGAATGAGTGCTGGGATCATAATACCCCAGCCAGATATCTATCCAACCTCCTCTTGAAAACCCCCAAGGTAGGGGACAGTACCACCTCCCTTGGGAGCCTGTTCCAGAGCCTGGCAGCCCTAGCCATAAAGTAATGCCTCCGGAGATCAAGCCTTAACCTGCTCTCAATTCACTTGTGGCTATTATTCCTTGTTATCCCAGGTGGTGCCCAAGGGAACACAGCCTCACCTATTTTCCGCTTGTCCCCTCAGGTGAGTTTATAGATGGTCATCAGATCTGCTCTCAGTCTTCTCTTGTGAAGGCTGAATAGATTCAGGCCCTTTAGTATACCTTTGTGGGACCTGGCCTGCTGCCCTCTGACAATGTGAGTAGCCCTTCTGTGGATCCTCTCAAGGTTAGCCACATCCCTCTTGAAGTGTGGCATCCAGAACTGGATGCAGTACTTCAACTGCAGCCTGACCAACGCCACATAGAGGGGAAGGATCACCCCCCTGGACCTGCTTGTGATGCATCTGTAGATGCACAACAAGGTGCAGTTAGCCTTACTGGTTACTTCCTCACATTTGTGGCTCATGTCCATCCTGGAGTCAACAATGACTCCAAGATCTCTTTCAGCCACTGTGTTGTTGAGAAAGGTGTTCCCCAACCGATAGGTATACCACATGTTCCTTCTCCCTAGATGCAGTACCTTGCACTTGTCTGCATTGAATTCCATTCTATTCTCATCTGCCCACCTTTGAAACTTGCCTAGAACTAGTTGGATTCCATCCCTTCTCTCCA
The DNA here is from genome assembly GCA_030014935.1 of Caiman crocodilus. Classification (NCBI taxonomy): domain Eukaryota; kingdom Metazoa; phylum Chordata; order Crocodylia; family Alligatoridae; genus Caiman; species Caiman crocodilus. Next base: position 123,448,354 of record JAGPOW010003316.1, read on the forward strand.
GTGTGCCCACTTCTCCCCACATCTTTGTGTCATCAGCGAATTTGGACAGCGTGCTTTCCACTCCCACCTCCAAATTGCTGATAAAGATGCTGTTGATAAAGATAGCACAGGACCGAGGACCGCGCCCTGGGGGACCCCACTACCCACAACCCTCCAGGTCAAAAATGACCCACCCACCACCACTCTCTGGGTGCGACCATCGAGCCAATTTGCCACCCATCTGACTGTGTAGGCATTAATGCCACAGTTGCCTAGTTTTTTTTTTTTTATGAGAACAGGGTGAGAAACAGTGTCAAAAGCCTTCTTGAAGTCCAGGTAGATGACATTCACCTCATTGCCTGCATCTCAGGACTTGGTGACCTGGTCGTAAAAGGAAACAAGATTAGTTAGGCAGGATCTGTCTGCAATGAACCTGTGTTGGTTGCCCTTGAGCATACCTCCTATTCTGGGCCCCTGCAGATGTGTTCCTTGATAATTTTTTCAAAGGTCTTCCCAAGGAAGTGAGACTAACTGTCCTATAGTTACCCTAGAAGTGACCTTTCTCCCCTTCTTGTAAATGGGGACAACATTGGCCCTTTTCCAGTAATCTGGTACCTGGCCAGAGCACCACAAGCTCCCATACAGCCATGCCAGGGGCTCTGCTATGACCTCCACCAATTCCCTCAATACCCTCAGATGAAGAGCATATATATACACATCCAGCTCCTCCAAGAGTTCCTTAACTAGATCGTCCCTGACCCTGGGCATGGTGTCATGTCCCCTGAACCTGTCCGTAATCCTAGTGGGGGAGTTATCCTCATCCCTGCTCAGAAATATGGAGGCAAAGAACTGATTGAAAAGATCAGCTTTTTCCTTTTCTGCAATCACCAGATTGCCAAACCTGTTCTGTAGGGGCCCCATGTTACTTGGTGCCTTCTTCCTACTCCCTATGTATTTGAAAAAGGACTTTTTGTTATCCTTAATTCTGGTCACCAGCCAGTTCAGTCTCCAGTTCAGTCTCTGCCTTGACCTTCCTAACCACCTCCCTGCAATCATGAGCAACAGAGGTGTAATCTTCATTGACAATTGCCCCTTGCTTCCACTGATTATATGCCACCTTTTTTGCCCTTAGGCCCTCCTGGATGCCTTTACTGAACCAAGGTGGCTTTTCAGCACTCTTGCCCACTTTGGTTCATGTTGGGACTGACTCCCTCTGAGTTCTGAGGAACATCTTCTTAAAGAACAACCACCCGTCCTGGACTCCCATCTCATTGAAGCTCCAAGTCCCCAATGTCTCTCTTACTAATCTCCTTAGCTCATTGAAGTTGGCCCTTCTAAAATCAAGGACTTTTGCCTTACCGCTTTCTTTCACCACCCTGTGCCAGATAGTAAATTCCAGCAGACAATGGCCACTAATGCCTAGGTAGTTGAGCACCCTGTCACAGGATGGAGTCCTTAAGGATGGCCTTGTTCTCCTAAGGTTTGATGAACATGCCAAGGTGATGGGCACCATCAGTTCTCGTCCGCTGTGTCTTTGATGAAAAAAATGAAAATAGGGAGGCTGCTTTTAAGTCCTCTTGGACACGGTTTGATGAACTTGCTGAACCCTGTAGGTTCCCGGACTTCTTGTGGGTCTTGTTCCACAATGGGTGTTTTGGGGCACCCTAGCTTTATGGACTCTATGTGTGGCTCCAACCGCCCCTCTACCATGCCCCAAACCTCACAGATGGTACTGGCACTGTCTTGCTTTGGCCTTGTTATAATTCAGCCCCTTGTTGTCACTGGGCTTTCCACAGCCCTCTTTCTCTTCACCCTCACTGGCGCCCCTTGTTCTCACTGGGCTCTCTGCAGCCCTATCTCTGTGCCCTCACTAGTACTGGGGTCTATGCACCCCAGATGTCAAGCCCTCTCTGGTGCTGAGGTCTCCATGCCCCAGAATGCCGTGCCCTCTCTGGTGCCAGGATCTCAGCGCCCCAAAATGCTGTGCCCTCTCTGGTGCCAGGGTCTGTGCCCCACCAAATGTTGTGTCATCTCTGGCACCAGGGTCTGTGCCCCACCAAATGCTGTACCCTCTCTGGCGCCGGGGTCTCCACATCCTAAATGCCATGCCCTCTCTGGCATCGGAGTCTGTGCCCCCACCAAATGCTGTGTCCTCTCTGGCACTGGGGTCTCCACTCTGTAATGGGCTCCCAATGAGGCCTTCCTTCCCCAAATAGCCTCACCCAAGCCACTTATAAAACTACAAACAAAACATAAGCCCCTGGGCTATAACTTAACATAGGCTACCAAAGGCATGCTCTACCCCTTTACCATTACCTGGAGCAGAGGTTATTCAGGCCTCTTTCCCTTCTTATTCTAAGAGAGCTCCTTCCCCCTTAGCCATTGGCAAAGAACTGCCTCCCTTAGCTGACCAGGTACAGATGCCGACTAATTTCCATCTTAGCCGGTTGCCATGGCAACCTACACCTGGGCCCCTGCCTTGTTCTGGGCTCTCCCCAGGCAGTTCCTGCTCTTCTAGGAGCAGGGCACCTTAGTGCCCTGAGACACACCCGCAGATCCCTCACCAGGTCATTGCCTGTGGCAAGGACCAAGTCCAGCAAGGCATTTCGTCTGGTTGGATTATGTACCTCCTGGGTTAGGTGGAGGACCTGTATGCAGGATAAAAACCTATGTGAGAGCTCAGACTTGGCTAACTGATCCTCCCAGCAGTTGTCTGGGTAGTTTAGGTCACCCATGACAACCACATCTCTTGTTCTTACAGCCTCCATGAGCTGACCTGAAAATTCCAGGTCCAGCTCATCCACCTGGTGAGGCAGTCTGTAGTAGACCCACTATCAAGTTCCTTTCCCCACCACCACCTTGCATTCTAACCTAGTTTGCCCCTCTTCTGAACCCATTCTGATCATCGAGGATGTGTACTACTCTTTAACATAGAGTGCTACACCCTCACCTTTTCTCCCTACTCTATCTCTGTCCTCTTAGAAGAGTCCTGTCCTTGGGCTGGGGTAGGAGTGAATTCCTTTGTGTTACCTGACCTGCTGATTCTGTGGTTGTCACTTGCAGGGCTTGCACTAATGCTTGTCTGCCCATCTCCCAGCAATCTCCTTCTAGTAACAGGGTAGGGACCCTATTACCTCCTCTCTCTGTGGCATCAGGAAAGATTGATTACTGTCTTTATAACAACCTTTTATGTTACAGAAGCATGTTAACAATCTTCTCTTTTTTAGAAGAAACAAACCAAATTCCTTCATCCTTACCACATTGGGCATGTTTTCAAAATCTCTTACTTTCTTACTTCTCTGTGGGTTGTCTAGATCATTCTTAAATTGTGATGCTCAAAATAAGATAGAGTATTCTAGCCAAGGTCTCACGGAGTAAAGTTAAGCAAAATGATTAGCTTTCATATCTTACATAGGATAAAGCTGGTAATGTATCTTATGTAATAATATATCCTATGAGAGTTGCCTTTTCTGCAATATTTTATCATTGGCTCATTTGTACATTGTGACCTCCACATCCTTTTCTGCTGTACTGCTGCTTGGCCAGCTAGAGATAGTCTCTAAGCCAGCTACAGTAAAACAAAAATATTCTTGCCTCTAAGTCTAAGATGGAAACTACTTACTTCTTTTCCATGAGATTTTCAGACTTGGCAGATATTGATTTCAGATTAAATTGAGGATTCATAATACCTATTCTCATTCAAGGCTCTAGGTGTCAATGGTATTGGACCAATGACTTCAGTGGTACAGGTAAACCGATCAGGATATTTAATTTGCTTCATTGCAGATTTACAGTGGAATTATTAGAGGATGTAGGACCTCTGATGGTGCTATAAACATTTGGAGAAATGTTCAATGTTTTACTCAAATTAAATTACAGAAAGCTCTTTTTCCAGAAGTCATATGTTGGTTATTTTTCATTTAAGTATGACTCTACAGGGTTTATCTTAGACTCATTAAAGTTTATTGAACAAATACTCAGTACAAAATACCAGTGTACCATTCAATTAATAATGATAATTCAACAGTCTAGTACAGCAGCAATAAAACAAACTCATTACTTGGCCACTTTGTATAATCACTCAAACCACAAGCCTAGTGGAATTCTTAGTCCAAGTATTTCTTAAATGTCTGCTTAAAAAGAATGATTGATTCATTTTGATTGATACACACATAATTGCTGCTTCTTATATCCACTGAGAAACAGCAGTTATTCCTTAGCACTTCTTAACAATTCATTTAAATACACAGCTATAAAATAGGCTACTCCTGTAATCCCCCTTCATCAGCTTTGCAACAATCAGAAAAAAATGTATTAAAAATCTCCCATCAGAGTCTTCCCAGGTTCACACAGATCAAGAAAACAGATAAGTCTTTTCACGCTCTTGGAATTTCAACCACTTAAAGCAAAGAGGAGGGCTTCACAGGATAAAAGTAGATTTTGAATTCTCCCACAATGTTACTAATAAGCAGTAAAGATAGCACTGGTTTTATTTGCTCTATGTGTAAGCCAGCTCAGTAAACAGACAGTTATGTTCTTCTATCACTTTAATTTCCAAACAATATTATTTTCTACCTTCTCCATCCAAGTATGTAATCTCATGGTGGTTTATATATGTCTGGATAATGGTAGCAAGGCCTTGCTCAGAAAGCAGTGGCAGAACTCTTGTCATCAGTTGCAGATGGCAAAAAATATCCCTGGCTAGAGTTGTCATCTAAGGATCCTGGAGCAAACCTGCATCTCCAAGAAATTTCAAGATGGCAAGCCTATGTTGCAAATGTATAAATCTTCATGTCCTTTGAAGGGAATGCCTGAGCTTTTCTTTTCTTCATGCTGCCATAAAAAGCCTTAAATAGATTTGTGAAATGGGAGAAAAAATCAAATGAACATCAGAAAACCATAAAAATTACTCATGTTGTAATAAAAAGTTACTTCTTTCTTAGATTTTTTTCATACTTATATTTGTTACAAGGACCCATCTACATTATGCATAAACTCTCGCCAAAAAATGTTGGAAAACAACACACCAAAAGTTGTACTTTAAATTGAAAGACAACTCTACCTCACTTAGTACTTTGCACTGAGTAGCTCTTTCAGGATCACAAATAAAAATAAAGCAATCTTTCATCAACATATTATTTGCTAAATGAATTTTAAAAAACCATTATACTCAAAACAATGTAAAATGTCTAGATCAGATAAACAGCAGACATAAAATATGCAATGAGAAAAGAGTAAGAATTATAATTCCTACCTAATTCTGGATTTCTGTAGAAACAAAGACATAGAAAATGCAGAAAGATTAAGTAGAGGTTTGTGTTTGTGTATTAATTCACAGACCAACACCCAAAATACCAAACCCTTGGATGCAAACCAAAAATCAGTTGCGTCATGTGTATCATGTTGTGCAAGATACAAGAAGTAATCCTGAAATTCAGCCAAGGCAGACAGGCCATTTTCTGTCAACTTATCATTTAAGAATCACATAATACAATTTTCTGGAGTCTCACTTTGCTTCCAAAGAAATATTGAAATGACTGATTCTATTAAAAAAATATGTGGAAATCTTAACACAAAACTATACATGTTTTTAAAAATGCAATAGCACATCACCAGCCTTCATGCTTATCTGATCTTTTTGAGTATTCTAGCAGTCCAACACTTTTACTGGCTAAGTAATAACCTGTATATGGAGTAATTATCATTTTACCCAAATTTCATATGTTGCCATTGATTTTACCTAAATTCAAACTTCTAATAATTAAGTCCTATTTAGCTCACATATGTTCAAATATATTTTACTCTTCCTTGATTATGCCTAGGCATTGCTAACCAATTTTTGAGTTAATTTCCCCTTTGCCCCCTAAAACAGAGACTGTTTGGAGTTAGATCATGGCTGTGTCATTTTTAGCTAGACATAGTTGTATTATTATGTGGAGGGGGCAGTAACAGTGCCCTGAGAATTATTTTCAAGAGATTTATGCCCTGCACTGTATTGTAATATCTTCCATGATAAAACAGTGGACTTTTTCTAAAGTGTAATACCATTTCTGTGTAAACCATATACATCATGGAGATAAATTATTTATAGTGATAATACTGTGAGGAGGAATTGGGAGGGGGTTTGACCCCCAAACCGGACAGGCCGGGAATGAAGGGTTCAGGAATGTTTCACCCTGTCAATTACATTTTCCAGTCCCGCACGAGAGACTCCGAGCCAATATGAGAAATAAATATTTTACTCACGAACATAAAACATACTGTAGATAAACTGTGTGAAGTCGCACCATGAGGCATCTAAATGCCCCGCTCTGCCATGAGGTACTTCAGCGCTGCATACCTCACTCCATGCCGGCAGTTCCCTTAACTTCGCAGCTAACGCCGCAACCGAAAAGACTTTAGCCATGGGAACTTGAGAGCTCTTTATCCGTATCTGCTTGCAGACTATCCGATGGGAGCACCTGTGGGAAGAGGGAAACCGTGGGCACAGGACCTCGGTGAGGGGGATCAGTCCTCCCGATGCTGTGTGTGGTCCCACCTTTCCTTTCCTGGGCTTTGCCTTTTATACTGCCCCATCAACCCATCAGCTTAGGTCTTATCTTCACACATTTTTCAAGCAGCATGAGCCAGGGCTTTTGTAACATGCATGCTTCGCGCGGCTGATCAGGTTGCACCTGCTGGTTCCCCTTGCACTGGGCACACTTCTGCTGGTGTTTGGTCACTTCTTATTACCACAAATACCATGTTATTTATGATAGCAGATTTTCATATCAAATAAGTAAATGTTCTAAAAATCCCTTTACTTAAGATAAAGAAGAAAATAGTCCTACACATTTGGCCTTCAAGGAAGTAAATGCGGAGTGAATCTGTACCTATTGTTTTGCATAATATTTTGGGGAAAGTTTGATACAATACAATACTTTTAAAATCTTTCTTGTAATTACCATGGACTTAAATTCTATAAGGAATTATAGAGTATGCATGAGTAAGTCTTCATGATTTTCAGTGAACTCCAAATATGACCCTGGATAAAAATCTCAAAATTGGCTAAAGGGTTTTTTGTTCAATTCCCTAGGAATCCAAGTTCTTTAGGCAACTTGAAAATCTTATTAGTAAATCCTATGTTTAATATAATCCAAGAAACCTTATAATAGAGTATGTACATGATACTAAAGATATGGAAGTTCCTAAAGCAAAAAAGGAATAAATTAAATTAACCAAAGTCCATGACTGACAGATGAGATGGAGGAATGAAGTATTAAATCTTACAAAGTAGATCTCCCACAGGCCCACCAAGTAGAGTGTGTGTTGTTTACCTGAGGGTCTGAGGGTACTGCCCTTAACTCTTCTTCCACACCTTTGGTTTTAACAAAGAATAGAAGGAGGATTCTCGGATGTTGCAGATGTGTTCCCCCTCCCCGCCAGTATAATCACATAGTGATGTGTTTTTTCTTGGGGCTCCTCCTTCCCTACACCCTATCCTCTTGCCAACCAAGGATTTTAATAATGGTGGCTCCATCATCCTGCTGACACCAATGAATTAGTTTTAGGTGCTGGATTGGGTCAAGTTGACTGTGCTTTGAGTCACATATCTCTGCTACATTGTCAGATGAGCTTCACCTGCCACTAGAAACTCCATGTTCAAAGAAAAAAAAGAAATCTCTGTATCAACAGTAAACAAACAATGTGTTCTCGGGGAATTGGAATGGACTTTTCCTAATCTTGTACTAATACTTGTAGCACAAGTAAGTAGATTGCTACAATTTGGTTGGTTCCACCTCCAACACGAGTAAGCTGATGATGATCACTTCCTGTGATGGTCATAGCTTTATCGAGACCCACTGGGTCAAGTCCTTTTACTTACACCAGGATTGCCCCTTGGGCTAATGGCACTAGTCAATTCCTGGCCAATAAATGAAAAGAAAACATGCCCAGTAGTGCAACTAAACTTAGAAGGAAATAATGTAAAGACAAACAAAACTAAAATGTCCACTAAGTCCAAAAGCTGGACCCAAACCTTTGGGTTCTGGCAACTAGTACGGCAAAATTCCAAAATTCCCCCTCTCTTGCTAGCAGCCTCTTCTTCCACAGGTCATCCTTGCCTGAGAAGTCTGGAGATGCTAAAAATCTGGAGTCCCCTCTGGATCTCCACTCTGTGGAGGCAACCCTGCACTCCACTGGATCATTTGCTTCCTAGTTCCACTGCCTGATGCCTCTCTCCTCTCGGCCAGCTCTGCCTCTGGTTTTAAATTACAGTGTCACATCACCGTGGGAGTAACCTTGGAGACGCAAAGAGCACACACTGATAAGTTAGTTTGGCAGCACTGCATGCAGCTCCAGCTCCCACTCCTCTTCACCTGCAGGATTGAGTCCGACCCCCTGCATAGGCAGGAAAGAGTGCTGGGTCTAGATGACCCCAGCTAGATGCTTATCTAACCTCCTCTTGAAGACCCCCAGGGTAGGAGAGAGCATGACCTCTCTTGGGAGCCTGTTTCCAGACCTTGGCCACTCTAATTGTGAAGAAGTTCTTCCTAATGTCCAATCTAAATCTGCTCTCTGCTAGCTTGTGGCCATTATTTCTTGCAACCCCCAGGGGCACCTTAGTGAATAAAACCTCACCAATTCCCTTCTGTGCCCCTGTGATGAACTTATAGGCAGCCACAAGGTTGCTTCTCAACCTTCTCTTGCGGAGGCTGTAAAGGTCCAGGTTCTCTAGTCTCTCCTCATAGGGCTTGGTCTGCAAGCTCTTAACCATATAAGTGGCCCTTCTCTGGACCCTCTCCAGGTTATCCGCATCCCTCTTGAAATGTGGTACCCAGAATTGCACACAGTACTCCAGCTGTGGTCTGACCAGTGCCTGATACAGGGGAAGTATCACCTCTTTGGATCTATTTGTCATGCACCTGCTGATGCATGATGAAGTGCCATTGGCTTTTCTGATGGCTTCGTCACACTGCCGACTCATGTTCATCACACTGCTGACTCTAGGACTCCAAGATCCCTTTCCACTTCCATGCCACCCAGCAGGTCATTTTCTAGGCAGTAGGTATGCTGGACATTTTTCCTCCCAAGGTACAGCACTTTGCATTTCTTCTTGTTGATCTGCATCCTGTTGTTTTCTGCCCACTTGTTCAACTTGTCCAGGTCTGTTTGCAGCTGTTCCCTGCTCTCCGGCGTGTCTGCTTCTCCCCATAGCTTTGTGTCATCTGCAAACTTGGACAGAGTACATTTCACTCCCTCATCCAAGTCACTGATGAAGACATTAAAGAGTATCGGTCCAAGGACCGAGACCTACGGTACCCCACTGCCCACACCCTTCCAGGTCGAAATCGAGCCATCCACCATGACTTTCTGGGTGTGACCCTCTAGCCAATTCGCCACCCACCAGACTGTGTAGTCATCGAAGTCATAGCCTCTTAACTTGTTCACAAGTATCGTGTGGGATACCATATCGAAGGCCTTCCTGAAGTCTAAGTATACAACATTCACCTGCAGCTACACCATAGTATTATCCTATCATTTTTTAAAACAGTTAAATCACTGTTTAGAAAATAGAATACATTATGGGCTCATGTACATGTGACACGCTATGGCAACATAGCATCCATGGGTGTCTAGAAGTAACTAGCAGCTACTTCATGGTAGCAGCATGGTTCCCTGTTATAGTGCACCGCTACAGCAAAATAGCTGCCAAAAATAACTGGGCACTTCATGTACAGCACAGTATGGGCAGTTACTACACCATGCTTTAGTACTTCTAAAAGGATTTGAGGTTACTTTTTAAATCCAAAAATTAGGGATTTTTTTTTTTATCAGAGAAAACCAGGATTCCTCCTGATAAAGGAGGCAGAGGAAGGTCTCTATCTTTTTTTTGCTTTTCCCCCAAAGTACAAAAACAAATGTTTATCCCAAAGTCTGCCTGGCTACCCATGACAACATAACATAGATTCTTACTTACATTGGCTGAGGAGACTCAAGAGGTGGGGGAGGAGTGTGGCATATAGGTTGGCAGCATATCTTGATTTTGCTGAGTTCTCCAAATTTCCCTCTTGACTATGCCCTTTATTTATAAATGGCTTATTCTAATTGGTTTTATTTAACTTTCTTTGTTTCACTGAAATGTTTAGGACTGGACTGAACCAGATGTCTTGTGGACTTGTAAGGTGACATTTAATTGGAATGTATGTCCTTGAGAAGGTAAAAGGGAAGATTCTTTATCTCCTTCCTTTACCACTTGCCATTGTCCTGTTTCCTCTTCCCTCTAGTTTACAGTCTTCACTGACAAGGCTACTTTGTTTTTTCCAATTTATCTAAGAAAATTAACAAAAGTACATTCTAGCAAAACAACAGCTAGTATATTTAATTATATCAATCATGGTTGGGGATCCTGGTTTTCTCCTAAAGAAAAAATCCCCAATTTTGGGATTTAAAAAACTAACCCAAAATCCACATTTTGCCATGATTAAAATGAAACACCACTAGATAGGTAGATATAGATATCTATAGACCTATACCTATACCTATATCTATCTTTCTATCTAGTGGTGTTTCATTTTAATCATAGAAATGTGGATTTTGGGTTACTTTTTTTATCTGAAAATTGGAGATTTTTTTATCAGAGAAAACCAGAATCCCTGATCATGATTGTTAATAATTTAAGATAAAGCTATGATATAATATTTAGATAATTTAAGGTAACGCCTAGGACCCATTTGTAAATATCGATGGCCAGTCCCAACCTGCTGTCCCTGCCCCCGAAGCAGCCCCTTGCAGGCCACAGTTTCCCTCATTTTTCTCCTACAAGGAAAATCAGTTTTGAAAGTTTGTGACCCCCCTGCTACCTGCACCTCCACCACCCCTCACAAACCACACCCCTGCCCTCCTACTCTCCCCAGTCTCTGCCTCTCCCTCCCAAATTCTCCCCAGTTTCTGCCTCTTCCCCCAAATTTTCTCCAGTCTGCCTCTTCCCCCCCACCCCTTACTGCCAGATGCTGTTCATACTGTTTCCTCCTGGAGCACAGCATGTGAAAGCTTAGCCCTTGCCTGGCCATGAGAAAGTATTAGTGCTGCTGACGGCCAGGCAGGCAATACAAGTGTCAGCACTGCTGATTAGCTGGGCAAGGGAAGGAATTTACACCTGCTCTGTGCCTGGGAAGGCACTTAGCCCAAAATTAAACCAAACTGCAACTGACAGTAAGAGCAGGGAAGGGGACAGAGGTGAGGCAGAAGCTATAGAGGGCAAGCAGAGGAGAGGGGTAGGAGACTGCTGTGGTTCTGACTCCGGCCCCAACCTGGGCACAGGGCCAGAGTCAGAGCTGCAACAGCAGCCTGCCTCCACCCCTGTCTGCTTTATACATGAATCTAAGATGAGGGTTTTTTTTCCCCTGGCTGAATGGAAGGGGGACATAGTTTTAGATTCAAGTAAATGTAGTATCTGCATATTGCGTAAAAGACATTAATGTATGTATCTATGCAGGATGAGTAGGATTTGCTAGGTTAATTATCAGATAGACATACTTATATAGGTTGGGTTAACTTTCACTGACACTTGTGAGCATATTTTAAGAAAAAAGAGAATAATAATTAAGCTTCTTTATGGAACCAAAAATGGAAACAAGAGCAGCCTTCACCCAAAATACAGGCATATATCACTGCCCAAATCAAAGTGAGTAGAGATTATTTGCTATGTATTGTTTTGCTAGAGGGGTCTCTGAGAGAGGGGAGAAAGAAACACCATGGAAACAAGCTTGGTAATGGAGCTGATAGACAAGGATACAGCCAAAGCAAGCACTGAGAGCATGGGCCTTTGAAAAAAACCTAAAGAGAAAGAGTTCTGGGGACTGAGTCATGGCTAGAAGATTTCTGAAACTCTGAGCAAAGCAATAATCTCTTGTTGTTTGATTTCTGCTGTTCAGGGGAACAGGACTTTGTATTTTCTTTGTAAATAAAAAAGTTTACAGCAAAGAAAATCCCTTAGCATCAATATCTCCTTCTAACTGAAACAACATATATGATCTCAAAGTTAAAGTGACTACTATCTTCAAAAAGAGGTAACACTGATAATCTGATCCATTTTCTAAGGACGGCAGTTAAAACTTGATATTTCTACTGAGCCAAAATGCTCTAAGTAATGGAAGTGCTCAAAGAAATAAATGTGGCCAAACTGAATTAAAGCAACACCTGAGACTTTGCAAAATTAATTGGAATAGCTTGTGAAGGATGGTCAAAAGACAAAGGTCCAAAAGGTCTGAACATATTGAAAAATCCATCTGCAGTGATTCTTTTTGGAAATGGAAAGACAGACTGCTGAGGTGACTAGCCATGGGCTTCCAGGGAACAAAGGTTTTTCTATAAAAGGAGACCAGGAAATGTTTGGCCAAGTTGGAACTTGTTAATAAAGTTGAGCCACAGCAGCAGCTTAGGAGTTAAGAAATCACCTTGAGGAGGAAATGGATGGACCACAATAAAAATCAACCAACAGGTTGAAAAAGTGGGCAATGCCGAGGAGTTGGGTGACCAGACACCTGTCACAATTTTATACTTCTTTTTGGAACCTACCAAGGTACAGTGGTGAGAAGTCATATTGCTCCATTTCAAATAATATAAAAGCTATCTAGGTATCAGAGGAAAACTCTTTGGGAGGCTTTTTTGGCTCAGTTTAATACAATAGTCCAGTGTTTCTCAAACTTTTTTTTTTTTTGGCAGACCACTTGAAAATTACTGAGGGTCTTGACAGACCGCTTAATAAACTTTTTTTGTTCTACAAATCAAAGCCCACAAATCATATTTTAATATCAATAGTCTTACCTTTCTAATGCAATGGATGTGCCTGTTTTTTTGAGCAAAATTCTGGGAAGTCAGGTGTAATGTCTGTCAGCTTTAACCTTAGGTCAGGTTCAGCATTCATCCTGCTTCTGTATTTGGACTTGAGGATACTAAGTGATGAAAATCCTGTCTTGCACAGATACATAGTAGTAAATGGCATCAGAAAATGCACTGCTTTGTCTGCAAGTTCTAGGTACTCTCCAATTCTTTTAATCCAAAACTCAAATAGGGAATGTCTTTTAAGTTCTGACCATAATGTTTCATTGCAAGGAAGTTGCAACAAGCACTCTTGTGCCTTATTGGACAAACTGGAGAGCAGCTCACTGATTTCAATTCCAAAAGGATTACATATCCAGTTGTTTGGTTCAGCTTCTACTGGAAAATAGTCTTCAAACTGTTTCTTGAGAGCAAGATGTTCTTTGATGTCATTTTTTATTTTTTTGTCAAGAACAAGTTCATTTTCAGACAGAAAACCTTCCAATGTTAGGAATGTGCTGAAGTCATCCTTTTTTACGCAACTAGCAAACAAGTCAAGTTTCTTGATCATTGCATTGATTTTGTCTCACACATCCAATATAGTCACTGAAACTCCCTGCAGCCCAGTGTTCAACTCATTTAGGCATGTGAATATATTGGAGAGGTAAGCCAATCGCGAGAGCCAGGATGGATCTTCAAAACAACTTGTGAATAGGAATGGATGGTCTGTTAGAAATGGCTGTACTTCAGAATGTAGCTCAAACAAGTGAGTAAATATATTGCCTCTTGACAACCACTGTACTTCTGTATGAAGAAGTTGTACATGAGCGCAATCCATTTCATTGTACAGTACACTAAAAATTCGATAATTCATAGGTCTAGCTTTTATGAAATTAACAGTTTTCACAGCAAAGTCCAAAACATCCTTCATTTCCACTGGTATTTTCTTGGTAGCTACTGCCTCTTGATGAATGCTACAGTGCACCCATGTAGCATTAGGTGCCACTCTGTGGATATGAGCCATTACCCCACTATGTCTTCCTATCATTGCTCATGCACCATCAGTACATGCTCCAACACAACGTTACCAATCAATACCATGTTCCTTCACAAATCTATCTAGTAACTGGAAAAGTTGTTCGACGGTTGTTCTTCTTGGCACTGAACAACAAAACAAAATGTTCCAGTACTTTCCCTTCCCACTCATACCTGATGTATGCAAGAAGATTTGCAAGGTCAGCAACATCAGTGGTCTCATCTAACTGCAATGCAAAATACCTACTGCTGTTCACACATTTCACAAGAATGTCTTTAACATTAGTTTCCATATCTTGAATTTTACATGACACAGTGTATTTGGAAGAGGCGCACAATCTAACTGCTTTGCCGTCTTCTCCACACATTATAAACACAAGTTCTCTAGCTGCAGGAAGAATAAATTCTTCCTCAATAGTGTGAGGCTACCCCACTTTGGTGATTCAAAGGCTTGCACAATATGAAGCTCCCAGGGTCTTAATATTTACTGTTGCATGAGCAAACATTGTTACTTTCCCTTGCTTGAACTCATTGAATTTGCACTGAAAAAAATTCAGGAGGTTTATCTTTGAAAGCAGCATGTATTGTCTCCAAATGATGCTGGAGATTTACAAGCTTCAAGCTTTTGTTAGCCAGCAGTGCCTCACCTTTAACATCAGATTCAAAATTTTCATCTTTGTTACCAAGATCTTGGCTACTTACCACCCTTCTTAATAGCTCTGCCCTCATTTCTCCACCTTCCCATTTCTCCGTCCCAGATTTCTTTTCATCTTCCCTCCTTGTCTTTCATGCTGTGAGAATTCTTGGAACAGTCAGTCGCTCTCTTCACAAACCATATGCGTTACACAAAGATTTTAAAAACGGCCTCAGCAAAATTTGTTCATCACTTTAAACTCAAAATTACATTTGATGTAAGATATGTTTTATTTGTTTCTATTTTAGATTGTGAAAGCATTAACAAATAGAATGTGTTTTATTTGTGTGAATAACATCAAGCACACTGTTGGTGCCAATAATTCTTAATATGTGAGAAAGCTGCCTATATTAGAAACCCTGAAAACTTCTTGCAATAGAATGCATCAGAAATTAAAGAGAAACTCACACAGAAGAGATGAAATAATCTAGAAATAAAAAAGACTGAAATGGACATGTAAAATATTAAGAACATAAGGTAATACACAAAAAATAAGAAAAATCTAATAACATTTATAATCAGAACCATTGCTCCAGACTAAATTAACTTTCCTGCTTCAAGGAAAATTTAAGAAGACTGTAACACATTTAAAGTATACTAAGTAAAGTTCCAAATTTTACAAGACTAATACAGATCTTAAAAGGATACACATTAATGATGAGAAAATAAGAGATTCTCCTTTTCGGTTTGTCATATTTCTGGGTTGGTTAAATTATTTTTACAGAACTAAAAAGAAGTGTCTTATTTATTTTCGCTGGCTCTGTTTTCTGTTTTGTAGAATGGAGTTCAGTTGTAAAATTCAGCAGTGAGCATTTAGACCTTTCATACCATCAAACAACCAGATTTAAATAGTCCTAGCATATGCACAGCTTAAGCAGGAGTCTCTTGGATGGCTAAGGAGATCCAAACTGGCAAGGTACCAGCACTCATTCTGTACCTAGACCTAGTGTGTGCCTCTATTTTAGACTGGAAGTATTCCTAAGCCACTATGTTTAGGTCTGTGTGCCTGTGCAGAAGTCAACCAAAGCTCACTCTTCACTTATTAACTCCCTTTTAAGCTCTAGCACAATTGAAATTAGCTTTGGGAGGCACCCAGGCTCAGCTTATGTCCCTGGAAAGGCTGATAACTTGCATCAGACTAATGCCTATCACTTCAAAAGGGCTTGGGTCCAACCTACGTAGCCTAATAGGCAGTCTACTGAATGGTGGACGTATTGTACAACATTCACAAAAAAGGCACATCACCAGCTCAGTGCAAGGAAAGCCACAGCTACACTGACCATGAACCTTCTGGTTCAGAGAAAGAGACAGAGAAAGATAACTGAGAGGGTGTTCAAGAAAACTAGTTAGTGGTCGTATAGATTGTGCAAGCTGTGCTGCAGGCGGTGATCCATGACACCACCTAGCAAGCCAAAGCCCCGAAGTAGTGCCTGAAGCCAGATTTATACCAAAAAAGGAATAGAACAAAAACAATGAATCCCATAGGCTAACTCCAACTATTTAACCCTGCCCGTAGCTAAAACGGACGGAGCTTTCCCTCTCGCGACCCGCAGACGGAGGTCGTTTGCAGAGGTCGGACACAGGTGTCTGCTAAAGCTTGCTTGCTAAAGCCATAGTGAGAAGCTGCAGCAAAGCCCGAGACCCCCGGAATCCTCCCCCTCCCTTCGGTGATTA
>JAGPOW010003316.1:123470690-123501504 GCA_030014935.1 Caiman crocodilus
GCTGGGGTCATCTGACCCCGGTGCTCTTTCCTGCCAAAGCAGGGGGTCGGACTAGATGATCTGCCCAGGTCCCTTCCGACTCTAGCTACTATGATACTAAGGGGTCACCTCCTCCCCATAGCCCCTGCCTGTACATCCTGACTCTGGCTGGAACAGCCTCTCAGCCTGATGTTTCCTCCTTCTTTCCTGCAGCAAACTGCAACCCAGTTTATATCCCTGGGCCAAAATGGCTACCCCCATCAGGCACCTGGCTGGGGCCTATTTGCTGCTCTTAAAGTGGAAGGCACCAAAAGTGCCCTGCCACAGGCACCCAAAGCCTTAAGGGCTAATTGAGTGGCTCCAAATCCTCCCCTTTATCACACCTCATGAGTGTTACAGGTATATTGTCCCTCTGTTGTGGCTTTGGACTCTGCCCCTTTAATCTAGGTAGGCCCTGTAGCCTAGGCCCACTGAATTGGACCTGGCTTTGAGACACTAGTTTCATTTGTCCCTTCCAGTCACTGGGCTGCTGCCCCTGTCTGCCAGGCCCCTGGCCCCTATTTGGCTGCACCCTTGCAGGGCTCAAGTCAGTCAAGTGCCCCTTGGGCACTAATGAGGCCTCTACCTCCCCTTATACCCTCATCCCAGTCCACTAGTAGAAACAGTAACAAAACAATAGAAGCAGCCCTCTGGCCCTTTAAAAGGGCAAACCTTCCTTGTTGGGCCAGCATACCTCCCAGTCTGGCTCCTGCGAGTGCCTCAGGTTGAAGTCTTCCTGGAAGCAGCAAAGCAGTCTAACCAGTGTCCCTGGATGCTTCTCCTGGGCAGAAGCTCCTAACCCTGCAGCAAGCAAGGCTAGATTGACTTGCCAGCTCATGCACCCAGGGCCCTGCGTACCTCTGGTCAGCTGACTGTCTGTAGGTGCCTACTAATTGCACAGTAGCCTATTTCTCCAGCAACCTGCAGCTATGGTGCCCTGCCTGCCCTGCAGTAGTCTCTGTCTAGGCTGCTTCTCCTCTTAAAGTAACAGAGAGCCTAGGGCTCTCTAATCAGGGTCCAACACCCTGATTGGAGCCTAGGGCTCTCTGTAAGTGTTCTTCCTTATGGAAGCTCTTCACATATTTGAAGACTGCTATCATGTCTCCTATTAAGTGCTTTTTCTATAAGCTGAACATGCCTATTCCTTCAATGTAATCCTCATTTAGGCTTGCCTTCTAAACCTTTTATTACTTTTGCTACCTGCCCCTGGAACCTCTCTAATTTCTCCATGTCCCTGTTAAAAAATGGATCCCAAAAACTGCACACAATACTCTAGATGAGACCTAAGCAGTTCCAAGTAGAGAATCACTATCTTCCACATCTTGCACTTAATGCTCCTGTTGATGCAGCCCAAAACCGCAGTCACCTTTAGTGTTGCTGTATCACACTGCAGCCTTATATTGAGTCTGTGATCCACCAAAGCTCCTAAATCCTTTTCTGCATAGCTACAGTCCAGCCAGGTGTCACCCATTTCATATTTGTTCTTCTGCTTATTCTTCTTGAGTGCAGCACCTTGCAGTAGTCTGCATTGAACTTCATCCTATTAGGTCCAGCCCAGCTTTCCAGTCTGTCAAGATCTTTCTGAATTGTGCTCCTATCTTCTCTTGTATACACAACCTTTTTCAAGTTTGTGTCATCTGTATATTTGCTCTCTATTCTAACACCATAATCATTAACAAACAGGTTGAACAGCACTGGGACCAGGACAAAATTATCTGGGACTCCATTTGAAACCTCCTACCATTCTGACACAGCACCATTCATAATTCCGCTTTTTTTGCAGCTATTGAGTGAGTTGTTTGTTCATCTTATAGTAGTTTTATCTAGCCCACACTTCTCCAATTTGGTCATGGAAGGTCATGTGGGACCTTGTCAAAAGCCTTGCTGAAGCCCAGATATATTATATCCACTGTGTTCCCTTTCATCCATCCAACTAGTTATCTTGTTAAAAAAGGAGATCAAGTTTGTTTGGCATTGACAGGGTTCTGCTTGAGCCACTGACTTACCAGATGGTGGTCAGTCTGAGCCTGGGGAGAAGGAAAGGCATGCAGCCCCACTTGAGGAAACACACGCCCAGCTGTTCTGGGTCAACCTAGATTCAGGCTGCAGTCTAACCAGCAGGCACCTGCTGGCCAGGGAAGTACACTGATTGGCCTGAAGCCTGGAAGAGCATGGTAAAAGATGGGCCAAAGAAAGAAGAGGGGAAACACGCTGGGACTCAAGGAAAGAGCTCTTCTTGCCCTGCCCCCCCCCCCCCATGGGAGAGAACCTTTCTGATGCAGACACTGCCAGACCACAGACCACACCAGAACCCTCATGCAGAGCATCTCAGGTCAGGTGGAGCGGCGGGGAGGAGCGAGAGAGCACATGATATGGCAAAGCTCAGCAGGGAATGGCTAGAAGTGTTGTACAGAGACAGTTGGACAATACTGTGTGACTGGCAAGGAAAACTGCAAGCCAAGAGCACCCTAGAGAGCAGTGAGTCAGATTGCGGGGCCCCCACTGGGTCCCCGTCAGGCCAACCTAAATAGTGCAGCACCCTGCAAGGGATGCAGACAAAGGCAGGCCTGCAAACAAAGTGCAGTCTTCCAGAAAGTGCAGAAATCCTGGACAAGGACAGTTGGAAGGGGTGCCCCAAGACAACCTGGACTAAGTTCACTACCCCAGTAAGGGGGGCTTAGTCATCTCTGAGGTATCAGTGTCCTGCCCAGCCAACTAGCCTGAGCAATTTAAGTTCAGTTACTTTTTTTCCTGTTGTAATACTTTGAAGCTAAGGCAGGCACTGTCCTGAACAAACTCAAATTGCAGGTAGCACCTTCAAGAAGAACAACGATGCCATCAAGATCCAACAACAGCAATACCTAAGCAGAAAGGGATAGAGTGTAGGGAAGGAGGAGCCCTACAGAAGACCAATGCAGCCTTGACCACACTAAGACCACTGAGTGACCATAGGTACCACCTCCCTGTAAGTAACTATTCATCTTATAGAAACAAGGTTTGGCAGGAGAAAGGAGGGAGGTGCTTTGCTACCAGGTGAACAGGGAATGCACACTGCCCATTGGAGCTAATCTTAAAGCATGTACCAGTCACAGGTATAATTTGCTTATAGAAAATTCATGCTGGTTGTCCATGATCAGCCTTTCCCCCCTCCAGATGCTTCCAAACATGATCAGCCTTTCCCCCCTCCAGATGCTTCCAAACAGACTTCCATATGATATGCTCCATTAAATTTCCCGGTGTTGAGGTGATTTACTGGTCTGTAGTTCCCCACGTTCTCCTTTTTGCCTTTTTTTAAAGAGGAGCACTATAATGGCCTTTTCCCAGTCCTCTGGAAGTTCACAAATGTTACATCTCTTGAGATCTCATCTGCCAGTTCCTTCAATACCCTGGGATGATATTCATCAGGCCCTCCTGACTTGAAATAGTTCAGACCTATCAAAATAGTTCAGACCTCTTTCATTTATTATCCCTTCCCTCAGCTTGTCCCCTTCCTTATCTTAATAATCCTTATTTGGATGCACACTCACAGGAGCACCTCTTGGACATATAACGTATCTGAATCTTCCACACTCACAACAGCATATAAAGGCATTGTTGTCCCTTTCATCTGGAGATGTGTGGGCTGCTGACCCTTCAAATCCTCTATGATGTAGTTTGCAGGCCAGTGTTGATCTGCCATTGTACCACTGCACCATTTGTAATGTGCACTAGCAATTTTCTGTGACCATGCCCACATTGACTGGCTTGAGCAAGTAACCCCATAAGTCTATCCTGCTTTGCTCTGCTGTGTTCAAGCATGTGTATTGTCTTCTCCATGCCTATTCATGAAACCATTTCATTGTGAGTATTTCCTCAATGGAGAAGTAAGCATGGTGATGGGGTGGTCATTCCCTGCTTTGACCAGACAGCACCCACAGTGGCTCTCATAGTGGGCTTGTCTTGCAAAGGACAGAGTAGTACTACCAGGAGAACTGACAAATATCCTCTGTGACTAGTATCCTCCGTGAAGCATGTGCTCCCCACCTTGCCCAGTGCCCAATCAGACTGCAGAAACATCCTGCCCAGAAGCCACCTACCTAAAAATGAATGCTGAGGAGGATATGTACTGGATTGTGACCTGTATGTGGCTGCCTCTGGACAGCCTTCTGAGCTACAATGTAAATCCCCATTGCCTAGCAACTGTTGTCTAGCTGCTTCCCAGACTGAGCTCTGCAGAAACAGCTGGCTGGGGGAGGGGCTCACATGTCTGCACCCAGAAAAATTAAATACAGGTTTTTGTTTGCCTCTCCATGACAAGGGCATCTACATGATCAGTCTGTAGAAGCTGGTCACCTCTCCAGTGCAGGATTGTAGCTGGGTTGTGGCTGAAGATCAGAGATCCTTACTAGGTCTCAGGGAGTGGTGGACCGAAGGGGAAACACCTGCTGCATCATGCCCTCTGCATTTCCGCAGAAATGTCTATGTCCGTGCTGCCTACGTCAGCCAAAGTCTAGTCTATGGCATGCTACTCCGTGCCCCTCTTCTCAGGGAGGTGGTCCAGTGGCTACATGGAAAGATGATAGAAGGGGTCAGAATGTGGATATTTTGGCTCAAGTTGTAATTGATATTTATAAAGTCTAAAGCCACAGACTCTGGAGAGCAGGGGTGCTCAAGCTCCAAGCTGTGGTCCAAATCTGGCCCACAGAGCCATGGCACCCAGCTTATGGGACTCCCCATGAGTCAGGAAATTTGGCAACAGGGGAACAGTACCAATTAATACCACCCCCCCACCACCAAATTCCCAAGACCCATGCAAGTGTTGAAACCAGGCCATACCCACTATCCCCGCATATCCAGATTCATGCTGGGCCATGCCCCTTCCCCACAAGGGGCTAGGTCATGCACCCTCCCTCCCACACCCATGGGGCAAGGTTGGGGCTGGGCCATGCCCACTTCCCACACATAGCTGAATCAGGGCTGGGACAGACTCCTTCCCACTGCATGGTGGGCCATGCCCCCTTCTCCCTCCCCTGCAGCGCCAGGTTGGGGCTAAGCCAGGCCTCCTTTCCCTATGTGCCTAGACTGGCCAAGTTGCCTCCTGCCCCCTCTACCTGGCTAGATAGATCCTCACCATGCCCACCCTGGGCACTGGGTTGGGATCACTGGCTGGATCTGAGCCATAGGTACCACCCATCCAGCCCACCCGGAAGAAACGTTAAGCACCACTGCTGTAGAGGCATTGCAAAGTTAGAAAATATGGGAGTGAAAATGTACTTTATTCATCTAGAAAGTTGAGATTTATGGTCTAAAAATTAAAGAAGTATTTTGCAGCCTTTTCAAATATTAGAATTACAAAAAAAAATTATTTAAGGTTTTTTTTTGTTATGCCAAAAATATTTTTGTCTGCTCAACAGCTGGGCATTGTAGAAATGCTCACATAGTGTCATGTCTCTTCTTCTACCTTTGCAACTCTTGCTTGGACCACTCAGCCCACAGGAATTTCTACAGGTACATCCTCTTGCTAGTTCCAGCAAGAAGGGCACGAACTCTAATTCAGTCCTGGGTCCCATTCAGTCAGCACTATTTATTGGGGGAAATTTGTATTTTCTAACCCAAAGCCCTGCTGCAGGAATGCTTTCCCTATGGCCAAAACCATTCTCATTTTTCCTCCATCCAGTATGTGAGTTAGGATAGAAATCTTTAACCTGATTGGTCCATTTTACAAGTTAAGTGAGTCGCAACAGATGGAGAGCTATTTTAGAGTGCACAATTACTAATGAGAGCAGGCAGAGCTTCTCACACTCAAGCTTTAAATTAAATCCAAAGGAGCTTTGTAGATAATTCTGAAAGAACTTCTTCCAGCCAAAAATTCTAAATCAACTTAAAAGAAATGCTAGGTACAATCAGAGCTAAAACAAAAATCACAACTTCTTCCACAACTTCCTATAAAAAACAAAACAACAACAAAATTTTCTGGCCATGGTTCCCTCTTAGTTATGGGAAGGTGCTGATGCCTAGGAAAAGCCGTATCAGGCTGGCAGGCTCATTAGAATACGCTTTACTTACATTTCCCTTTGGGATTCATTAACTTAATCTTGCTGAACACATCTGTATCTCTCTCAGGGCTGGGCTCCCTAGCAATAGTTGCAGTGAACACAAGTTAGCATTTGTAGTCATTTCTCTGATTGTGGTGAAAGGGTTGAAGTGGTGAAACCCACTTTTTGCCAACAATGGAGAAATTACAAACTTTTTCCCCACCACCTTTAAGTTACTCTGCAGCTTTCCATTAAGAAAACACTAGCCAGGAGTTTTCCTCCATGCTTCCTTACATTTTAACTTGACAGACTGACATCTGTAAGCCCAGGAAAAAATTTCAGTCCCTATTCCTCTTAGGCTATTTGGGGGAAAGGTGTCAGGTTGAGGACCATGAGCCAAATTCAGTAATGATGTAAGTGGTCAGGTAAGTTTAATAATGGGCTCACGTAATGTAACTTGCCTCAATTAGTAATTCACTTTCTGTGTGAAATACACATAATTTACAGCAGTTGGATATTCTGTTGGGAGCAAATTCAGATGTGACATAAATGAGTGCAATTCCCACAGAGGTCCATGGAAATTAAACTTGTTTATAAGAGACATTAATTTGTCCCTGTGAAAATAGGGGTGGGCGCATGTGAAAAATCAGCATGATTGCAAAAAAGAGCTGCTTTGTATCCTTCATGAACCTCTTAGTTGGTTTGATAACTATAGACCCAAATTCAGCAAAGTCCTTGCTGAGTCAGGACCTTAAGCAGCATCAAGCAGAAATTCAATTAAAGTTGAAAAGTCACTGGAAATTTTGCATGAGGTGTTTCTCCAAGATATTAACAGAAAATCTGAAAGTTGTCCATAAAGATTTCTGACTTTAAAGAGCCATTCCAGAGACACAGGATCTGTCCTGATCATAAACTTTATTTTTCATATTTAACCACTGCCAGGAATTTCTAGTGGGTGGTACAATTTTCTTTCCAGAGAATTAAGATTCAAGGTATAATTAACTACCACAATCTGTTTAGAGCTTTGTGTTCATGTGTTAGTACTCTCTCCAATCTGTGGCTTGTAGCAACAAGTTCCCTGCCAGACCTCCCAACTTTGTTTACAGTTGGATGTAGTTAAAACTAGGGACCTACTTAACTCACAGTGAGACAAAGCCATTTTCATGACTGTCCTGGCACAAAGCCCATTTTGCAGGCATTTTGTGGCAGCCCCTCCACTTGGTACCGACTGGCAGAGATGCCTGAGGGGAGAAGGAGAGATGAGGCGGGGGCCATCATCTTGACTACAGGGTTCCCTTTGTCTAGCCCCATCCCTCAGCACTGATTGGCAAAGAGGCCAGGAGGGGCATCTTGTCTGCTGCCCCCTTTGTGCCCCCCGCCACCTGGCACCTTCCCCTCCTGGGCAGGCTGTGAGGCCTGCCTGGGAAGGGGAGACTTAATAAAAGCTTATTTTTATTGAGTTTTTTTTCCCCACAGGTTTTGTAGGCAACCCTGGATTTTGTGGGCAACTCCAGATTTCTTGGTGTCTGTGAAATCTGCAAAACCGCAGTTTTGTAGGCTCCTAGTTAAAACTAGTACTGACAGGGCCAGCAAAGAATGGTGTTGCCTACAGTTCCTCCTTAGTACTGTTGTTGCTAACTAGCTAACAAAATTTGGGAGCACTAGTGCCTGTATTCAGTATGAACAAGGTTTTGGAACAGGAGCTCACTACAACAGAAGCAATAATGAGAGCTTTTTTCAACTCTGTTGACCAATTAAATGGGCTTCCTTTCTTGTCCAAACTAAGCAGTGGCTTCACAAGATTGACAAAAATTTCATTTAGACCAGTATGACCCAAGCAAGATGCACACCATTCAAAAGATTATCTAAAGTTTATTGCAAATGGTCCAATAAATGAGTTCACTCACACAAAGCCTTGCCTCCTACAAACAGACCTGTAGTACTAGGAGCAAAGTCCCTGAGGATTGCTGAGTGGCTTAGTGACTAGCAAATTCAGTTTTCTTTTTATCAGTTGAATTTCGCCTTCACTGATGATGTACCTCAGATAAATTACCTCTTTTTGAAACAACACAATTCTTAGGGTTCACTTTCAGACTGGGAATTTGAAGCTTATCCCAAACTATTTTTAATTGTATCAATTCTTGTTCAAGAGTTTTAGCACATACCAGGCTATCCGCTGGGTAAACAGGCTTAAAGAGGCATACCATGTAATACGCACTTGCACTGGCAGATCTAGGATTTTGTAGGTGGCGTGGTACATCGTCCCATAACACAATGTATTTTCTCCATATAAAAAGAAGCTGGAAGCTTTAGTCATTTGTGAGGGGCCTAGGTGTGGGCTATATTATTCTATTACAAATCTAAGCAAAAGCAAATATAACTGAGTTTGAGGGGTAAGTGTATCTGACCAGCAGCTCCAAAGTGGGGCAGGCATATGGTACCAGGGAAGCATGGCCATGGACAGAACTGCTTCCTGCATTGGAAAACCTGGATCTCCCAAACACTCTACTGTGGCCCCAAAGTGTCCATCGCTGCCCTTTAGACATGTCCATGCCACCTCAAATGCACCCTGACTCCTGACCATCCCTTGTTGTGCCACATATCCCCCATGCTCAGCCCCACTCCATCATGTTGCAATCCCCATCAGACCCCACCATCTCCTTCATGCCTCACTGAGCCCTCCCCTCCTGCTCTGAGCACCCACCCACACCTTCACACCCTCTAAACCCTTTTGATCCACAGTTCCTCTCGTTCTCTCTTGCCTGTGACCTTCCCATTCAGACTCTCACAGTCCCTGGGAGCCCCTTCCCCTTGGAACTCCTCCTAGATCATTCCCTCTGCCCCTCACCACAGGAAAGGGGAGACAGTGTTGTACTTGTCTCCCTTTGCACCTACTGCCTCTTTTTCCTACAGCAGGTTCAGGGCTAGCTCTACTGCCTTCTATTCAACATACAGAAACAAACAGTCGGGGCCAGACGAGGACTCGCTTCAGACACTACCACTGCCCATGGAGGTGAACCTGACTGGATCTGCCCATGCCTGGCTCTATGACACTCTGGTTGCATCACTGGTTCAGCTGGCACCATCTGCTGCAACAAATAACCATGAAAGTTCACTGCAGTAACTTACCTCTGCCTCATATTTGCAACTCCCTCCTGCCTCTGACCACTCTACCATTGCACAACTTGACCTGCTTTCAGTCATATCTGTCCCTCCTTCTCTACCTCTGATTCATTGTTTGAAACCCCTGGGAACAAAACTACCTAGTATAAATTTCTAGGTAACTGCACACCTTTATTGGGAGATGAGCAGAAAAACATTACCAGAAGTAGGTACAGACAGGATAATTGTAGAAAAAGGGATAGCTTGATTTGTGGAAGATCAAATGTTGTTAACACCCATGAAGTGAAAAGATTAGTAGAAATCAAATAGGCAATAATAAGCAATGAGGTCCATTGATTCCCTCCTTTTCACCTGAACAGAAATGCAGCTGTTGCTTCCCTCTGGCTCCTTGTGGTACCCTCCCTTTTCTAACTTTCCTCCCATGCCTTATTAAATCTTACAGTACATAGGGAAGCTACCCCAGGATCCCAGAGTGAGCTTTCAGGTCACCTCACCCAGCTAGTATTTCCTGTGCCCAGATATCACCAGTCTTGCCCCTTAGGCACTAAAGTGTGACTCTCCTGGCTCCATCAGTTCCTCAAGGTACAAGTCACTTTATGTGCTGTAATCATGGCCTCCTTTCACCCCCATAGCCACATCCATACCTAGCAGGTATTACTTGGTATTGATTTGGAGGGGGCTCTGCAGCCCCAATACAGCACTTGGCCCTCAGGCCTCAAACCCTTGTCTATGCTTAAGCCTTTTTGGCCTTGGCCCTTTTAGTCTGGCTGTGCCCCTTGGCACTGAAGATTCATTTTTAAACAACCCTCTGCCAAATTGTACCCCCTTTTATTTTTCATTTCCTTGGTTAATAAACATACAAATCAGGCCCCTATGAAGAGAGGCTAAAGGGCCTGAATCTATTTAGCCTCCACAAGAGAAGGCTGAGAGGGAATCTGGTGGCGGTTCACAAACTCACCGGTGGGGGTGGAGCACCGGAAATTAAGTTAGACTCTGTTCTCCTGGGCACCGCCTGGGGTTACTAGGAATAACGACCACAAATTGTTAGAAAGAAGGTTCAGGCTGGACATCAAGAAGCATTCATGGTTAGGGCTGCCAGGCTCTGGAATGGGCTCCCAAGAGAGGTGGTGCTCTCCTCTACTTTGGGGGTCTTCAAGAAGAGTCTGGACAGATATTTGGCTGGGGTGTTATGACCCTGGCACTCATTCCGGCCTGGGGCAGGAGTCGGAGCTGGTGATCTGTTTAGGTCCCTTCTGACCCTAAGCGCTATGATACTAAGTAAGAAAATTGATCAAAGCTAATATTCAGGTAGTCAGTTGCAAATCCAGCTGTCATTTTCATAGATGTTTGTGCCTGGAAGAAACCTTACAAGATCATTGGGTCCAGCCCCCAAATGAATTAGGAGTCCATGACCTTAACCACTCAACCAACTTTTCACTACTTTAATAAAAAGAGGGGTCATTTGTATTTGAACCAAAGACCTCTTGATTTGCTACCAAATGCTCTACCTCTAAGCTATACCTCCACATATAGCTTAAAAATAAAAATATCCCCCCTAAATTACAGTCTATTACTGCCTGGTATTTTCATTTCATGAATGAACATATAAACTGCAGTCAAGTCACCTATTCACCTTTTTGACTAGCTAAATAGATTGAGCTCTTTAACTGGCTCATTCTGAGTCATTTCCTCCTATTCATGAATAATTTTTGTTGTTCTTTCCTGAAACTCCTACAATATTTCAATGTCTCTTAAAATATAGATTTTGAAACTGGATGTAATATTCAAGTATTGATCTCACCAGTGCTGGATGCAAGGGTAAAATCCTGCTTATATGTTCAAAGATCATGTTAGCCTTTTTTTAACGCATCATCATACTTAGAGCTTATACAGAGTTGCTTGTCCACTGTAACCCCTTAGACCAGTGGTCTCCAACCTTTTTATGGTAAAAATCACTTTTTTGGAAGTAAAGGGAACCCCAGGACCTACCACGACCCCCCTGACCCACCCCACCCCGTGCCCCCCACACCTCTGGACCATAGAGTGTCCCAGACTCAGCCATGCCCACCTGGTGGTCAGAGGAACATGGTGTCGGGCCCTGGCCAACCTGGTCTGGGACTCTCCGCAACTCAGGGGTGCTTGGGGGGGCAGTCTTGCCACTGGGCACAACCCAGCAGAGGTCCCAGGGGTCCTCCAGGGACCCATGCCCCCCACCTGTACTCTGGAGGCCACGGGAGCCAATGCTTCCCCCCACCTGTGCTCCAGGGGCCCTAGAGACCTATGCCCCCCTGCACCTGTACTCCAAGAGGAGACAGCTGCTGCTGTGGGCTGCCCACTGTGCCCAGAGCACAGGTGGGAGGGGGACATGAACCCCTGAGGTCTCCACCAGGCTACACCTGGTGGCCGGACCCCACCCCGCCCTGCATGTGCCCTTGGGCTACAGAGACTTCCAGACCCAGCCAGGCCAGGGCCAGATGCCACATTCCTCTGGCTGCCAGGCAGGTGCTGCTCAGTGCAATGCAGCAGTGGCACAAAAGTGGGGTTGGGCCCCAGCCTGGCCATGTCTGGAAAGAGCTGGTTATCCAGGGGCACATGGGGGGCTCTCGCCACTGAACACAGTCTGGTGGAGGCCCCAGGGGCCCTTGCCCCCGCACCTATGCTCAGGATGAGGTGGCTGCTGCTTCAGGCTGACTGCTGAGCCCCAACTTGAGTTCCTGCTTTGTTGAGATGCACCTGCACATGGCTAACTGCAGCAGGATTTGAGGTGCAGCAGCAGCTGTCTCTGCTGTCTCCACCCCCGCAGAGATGGGGGGCAGCCCCTGCACCCCTGGAGAAGCCCCCCAGGCTCCAATCTTCCCACAACCCAGACAAGCTGGGACCCTAATTACCTCTCCCTGCTCCTGGCTGGGCTGCATAGTCAGGGATTTACTGCAGGGGCCTCAATCTGGTCTCCACTCCTTCCTTCTCTCACAGATTGACCTGATGGGGCTGGAGGCAGTGGGTGTGCACATGCACAGCTATCCCCTCAGCCCAGGATCCACCTAAAGAGGCTCTGGGATCTACTTGTCAATTGGGATCCCCAGGCTCGTGACCACTGCTTTATACCTT
The DNA here is from genome assembly GCA_030014935.1 of Caiman crocodilus. Lineage (NCBI taxonomy): Eukaryota > Metazoa > Chordata > Crocodylia > Alligatoridae > Caiman > Caiman crocodilus. The sequence goes on from JAGPOW010003316.1 coordinate 123,482,954, forward strand.
CTGTTTTAAGTCTTAAAGTCTTAAATATTAAGTCTTAAGGTTTAGGTCTTTCATTCTGTACATATGACCCATATCTCTGGGTGCATCTACATGTTCATTAATGCACCATAATTACAGCACAATGAGTTTGGTACCTGTAATAACGGGTACTAAATGCACTATAATTGGTGCTACTGTGCAGTAGCTCCAGCACACCTTTTTTAGGGGAAGCTAATGTGCAGTAGACTAATTCTAGTGCATTAGCACAGCTTTTGTTGTGATGTGCTAATATACAGTAGAATTAATCTACTGTACATTTAGGGTCTCGTGTAAACATGCCCCCTTAGTCGTAGATGCATATTTTTCCTTTATTAAATTAGAACGAATTAAAATGCACTTTGACTGAGCTCATTCTGCATAGCACATTATTTACCACTTGTTACTTACCATTCCACCAATCTTTGTGTTATCAGCAAGCTTTGACAGCAGTGATTTTAATATTTACTTTCAGGCCATTATTAAAGTTGAATTGGACCTAATACCAAAACCGTATAACTCCATTGGAAACACCCCCTTTCTGTCTAATTGCCCATTGACAGCTGATTTTTGAGATATGTCAGTGAACTAGTTCTCAATTTATATTAAGTGTGTGTTACTGAAATATGACGTGGTATTTCTTTAATCAGAATGTTGTGCTGTATTGAGCTACATTATTTTTAAAAAGCATAGCCATATTACACCTACACTGTTACCTTTACCAAACTTATAACAATCTCCCCAAAGAATGAAACCAGGTTTTTGTGACCTGTTATTCATTAACCCATTTTGACTGACATTAATTGAGTTCATTTAATTCTTTATCTATGGAATTTAACTAATCTTTTCTATTTTGCCTGGGACAATATAAAATAACCAGCCTTATAATTACCCAGGTAATTTCAGTTTTTATTTTTAAATACAGGCACGACATTAGCATTCTTTCAGCCTTTTAGAATTTCTGTGATACTTTGAAATTTATTAAAAATCAACATAAGGAATCCAGATCTCTTCAGCCAACTCTTCTAGGACTCTTGATTACCACCTAAAGAGGCCTGTTACCTTTAAAAGGTTTGTACCTATTCAACACTGTTAAATCCTCCTTGGTTGGTAATGAGTTGAAAAGTGAATCATCTTCCTGTGATATGAATGCATCATCCTGTTTTTTTTTTCAAATATAGAATAGAAATATTTATTGAACATTGTTGCCTTTTCTGTATGATTATTAACCACTTTATGATCTCTATTTAGCAATGTCTCTATACTATAGCTAGGATTTCTTTTGTTCCAATTTACTCCTTAGTGTCCTTACTCATTATTGTCTGCTGACTATTTATTTTTACTTATTTAAAAGTATATCCTACACTGCTATATTTAGCTGCTTCTATAAGTTTCCTGTATTGTATTTATTACTATTTGTCTTTTACTCCATATGTTATGAGTTTCTTTATTTCTAATCACTTCCTCTGTTTTGCAGCTGAACAACAAGGAACTTCAAGCAAAATGTCCTTATTCCTGATTGTTGAATCAGGACTTTTCAGTCATCTAAGAACCTCTTAAACCATTTGCAAATGATGGTCATATTTTTATGCCAAAATTTTTCCTTCAAATAAATTTTACTACTAAATCTCAGCTTTGGGAAAGTGGACCTTCTAAAACACTTAGTACATATATGTTACTGGCTGGAACTGTTTTACTACATTATGTTAAAGATGGGGAAAATGTAACTGTAACCGATCTTCTGGCACCATCCAAACTACCCTGTCCAATGCTCTACCCTTCACAATCAGGTTCAACATAGTTACCTCATAGTGGATGAAATACCACTTGTTATCATTTCTAGTATTTAGAAACTCCAATGATATTTTAATGCTGGTTGCAAAAATTCATAGAAGTAGGGTTGGAAGGGACCTCATAGATCATCAAGTCCAACCCCTTGCCTTAGGCAGAAGAGAAAACCAGGCTCAAGTGACCCCAGCCAGGTAGACATCAAGCTTCCTCTTAAAGACCTCCAGGGTAGGAGCAAGCACCACTTCCCTTGGACGTTGGTTCCAGATCCTAGGTGCCCTGACTGTGATGTCCTAGATGCCCTGAACCTTCAGATGTCTAGTCTAAACCTACTCTCTAACAATTTGTGGCTGTTGTTATTGCTTGTCACCCTGGGAGAGCACTAAGGGGAACAGGGTCTCTCCCAAACCCTGCTGGTCCCCCCTGGTGAGTTTATAGACAGCTACCAGATACCCCCTCAGCCTTCTCTTGCAAAGGCTGAACAGGTTCAGGTCCCGTAGCCTCTCTTCATAGGGTCTGCCCTGCTGTCCCAGGATCATGCAGGTGGCCCTCCTGAAGTGCAGCGCCCAGAACTGAACACAGTACTCCAGCTGTAGCCTGACCAGCATCGCATAGAGGGAGAGGATCACCTCCTTGGCCTTGCTTGAGATGCATCTCTGGATGCACGACAAGGTACAGCTAGCCCTACTGACCATGACCTCACATTGGCAGCCCATGTTCATCTTGGAGTCAGTAATGAATCCAAGATTTCCTTCTGCCACCATGCTCTCAAGAAGGGAGTTTCCCAGCTTATAAGCATGTTGCTGGTTCCCAGTTCCCAAGTGCAGCACCCTGCACTTGTCAATATTGAAACCCATTCTATTTTCATTAGCCCACCCCTATAACCTGTCCAGGTCCTGCTGTAATTTGTCTTTCCCTACTAGCATGCCCACCTCACCCCAAATCTTGGTATCATCATCAAAATTTGAACAGGCTGCTTTTTATCCCATCGTCCAAGTCACTAATAAAGAAATTGAACCATGCGGGTCCAAGGACTGAGCCCTGGGGGACTCCACTGCCCACTTGCCTCCAGGTTGAAAAAAAAAAAAAAAAACCCGTTCACCACTACCCTCTGAGTATGACTCTTCTGCCAATTTGCAATCCATCTGACTGTGTAGGCATCAATGCCACAGTCACCTAGTTTTTTGATGAGAATGGAGTGGGAAACAGTGTCAAAGGCCTTGCTGAAGTCCAGAAAGACTACATGCACCGCAACACCTGCGTCCAATGCTTTTGTGACCTGATCATAGAAGGCAATCAGGTTGGTCTGGCAGGACCGGCCCCTAATGAAACAGGGCTAGTTGCCCTTAAGCATTATCTCTGCTGCTGGCCCATCACAGATGTACTCCTTGATGATCTTCTCAAAGAGTTTCCCCAGGATTGAAGTAAGACTAATGGGCCTGTGGTTGTCTGGGTCCTCCGTCTTCCCTTTTTTGAAGATGGGGACCACGTTGGCATTCTTTCTGTCATCTGGCTCTCAGTCCCTGCACAGGAAAATAGAGGCAAACAATTTGTTAAAGAGCTCTGCTTTCTCCTCTGGTGCAACCACCAAGTTGCCAAATATATCCTGCAGGGGCTTCACATTACCTGGTGCCTTCTTCATTCTCCCTGTATATTTAAAAAAGGACTTTTTATTATCTTTGATCCTTGACACTAGCCCTAGCTCTGTATCTGCCTTAGTTTTTCTAACAGGTCCCCTAAAGACCCGAGCGGTGGAGGTATACTCCTCTTTGGTGAAAGCTCATCCCTTCCACCAGGAGTACTCATCCTTTTTGGCAATCAGGCATTCACAAATGCCCTTAGTGAGCCAGGGGGGCTTTTGGGAACTCTTGCCCCCCTTACTTCTTGTTGGGATTGGCACCCCTTGGGCTCTGAGTATCATGTCCTTAAGAAATGACCACTCATCTTGGCCACTTAGTTCCCCTACTCTCGAGGACCCCAGCGCCTCTCCCACTAATCTCCTCAACCCATTGAAGTTGGCCCTCTTAAAGTCTAGGGCTACTGTCTTGCTTCAGGCCCTTGGCACCCTGCACTGAATGGTGAATGCATTAAACTTCCAGTTTGTCTCCCAAAATGAAGTCTTCCAAACTACCATTTTTCTTTTCACATATTAAGAGATGTTTCAAAGAATACATGAAGCTGTTCTTAAATAGTTCTCTGGTTTAATTTCTCTGTTTTCTGTGTGATTTGAAGGTCTGTAACACACTTTGCAGACTGTTCCAATTGGGCTTTGTTTGTCATGTTAATTCTTATGCATTCAAGATCCTGTAGTTCTACTTTAACAATAAGTTAAAGACATACTATTATATGTTTAATCTGACTCTCCTTTTCACCTACTCTGTTCTTCCCAAACAGGATTTTAACAGTACAGTGATGTGAACTATCCTACCAGGTCTCAGTAATGCCGACTAAATCAAATTTCTTCTCATTATTAAGAATTGTTACATTGCAGCCTTCAACCTCAGTCTGCAGCCTCTCCAGCTGACCATTTAGGCTGGGTGCAGATGGCTAAAAATCTCTATCTGGGCGTAGGCACCCACTAATTCCCTTCTACTGGAGTGACCAGCTAAGGTCAGCTGACACCTTACTCCTTCCTACATACATACCTCTCAGAACAGGAAGATGTGAGCAATAGGACTTAACCCCTATCCAGACCACCTCACTGTTCCTTGCAGCTTGTGCCTCTGCCTGTTCTCTGTTGAACCTCTTGGCTTCTTGAATCAGTTTGTTCCCCAACTCTATGTTCTGCCTGATCCTTTGATTTCTTGACTCAGCTTACCTAGAGCCTACTCTGTTTCATGGATTCCTGATCCAGCTTACCCTCTGACTCCATACTCTTCCTGGGCCTTCATTTTCCAGACTCATCTTACCTTCAGTCCCAGTCTGCAATCTGACATTGTGGCTCCTAAACCCCTCCTGTTCCTGGAATCCGCTCTGTTCAATACCAACCTCTCAAACCCTGAATTAACCCTAGACCTGACCACCCTGATCCAGCATGACAAGAATTTCCAGTTCCTCTGTGTTACTTAAACTCCTGGCACTAATACATAAATGTATACTCGGGCAACCCGAGTTTGGCTCCATGTCGACTGGAGAGCGGGACCAACTGCCGAAAGTGCCCGCCCGCCTGGAGCGGAGGTCCATAAATGGCTGAAAATGTCTTCACTTTATATCCTCTGTCATACCAGTTTAGTTTTTTTACAACACACTGGGCACATCTACACAAGATGCTTTACTATACAGTAGACCAATTTAGAGTGCAGTAAGTGTCACTGTCTATAAGTGCAGGGGTGGGGATGTTGCCTGCTGTGGGAGAAGGAGGGGAGAAGGGCTCTGTTGTGCGAGGAGGAAAAAGGGACAGAGGTCTATGTTGGTGGGGGGAATAAAGTGGAAGGGACCTCAATAGATCATTGAGTCTGACCCCCTGCATAGGCAGGAAAGAGTGCTGGGTTCAGATGACCCCAACTAGATGCTTATCTAAGCTCCTCTTGAAGACCCCCAGGGTAGGGGAGAGCACCACCACCCTTGCGAGTCCGTTCCAGACCTTGGCCACTCTGGACATTAGGAAGAACTTCTTCACAGTTAATCTAAATCTGCTCTCTGCTAGGTTGTGGCCATTATTAGGTTCTCTAGTCTCTCCTCGTAGGGCTTGGTCTGCAAGCCCTTAACCATACAAGTGGCCCTTCTCTGGACCCTCTCCAGGTTATCCGCATCCCTCTTGGAGTGCAGCGCCCAGATGAAGTGCAGTGCCCAGAATAATGATAACCGACACCCAGAAAAAAGGCCCAGCTGCTGAATGAGTACTTTGCGTCAGTTTTTCATCAGTCCAATGGGACCGCCCCACCTAGCAAGTTGTAGGACAGCCAAGGTGGGGGCGTATTTATACCCAGCATTGGTGTTGACCTTGTCAACTTGTTATCTTGGATAACCTTAAGTGCCTGGACACCTTCAAGTCAGCTGGTCCTGACAGATTACACCTTAGAGTACTCAAGGAGTTGGCAGGTGTCATACCTCAACAAAACACAACTTAAAAGAAGATGATTCAATATCCATTCTTTATGATGGAATGTTTAAGAATAGATTCTTTCTTAAAGATTCCTTTCTTTAGATGAAGTTCTTAAATTGCAGCAAGAGAATTTTAGGTTGGATATTAGAAAAATCCACCATAGGATAATCGATTAAGCATTGGAATAGGCTTTACAGAGAGGTTATAGAATCTCCATCCTAAGAATTGTTTAAGAGCAATTTATACAACAAGGTGACTAGAATGGTGTAATCAGGGATGATCCCGCTCTGAGCAGGGGGTTGGGCTAGATGACCATCTGAGGTCCCTTTCAAACCTATTTTTCTATGGTCCTGTGGGATATCAAAGCTTTGCTATGCTCCTTGCTCTCAGCAAGAGAGTAAAAAGAAGATTTTTTGAAAAAGACAAGTATGAGCAGAGATAACAGAAGTATATATAAAATAATGGGGTGAAAGTTCCTCTAAGAATTGCCCCCAAAAAGAAAGAACATCATTAATCCAAGACAAGGTATAACAAGGGGCCTTCTAGGGGCCAATTTTTCTGTGGCCCACCCACCTGTTTGAGCTAACCACCCACCTTCTCACCCACCACACCTTGATAATTAATTAATTGATGTTAATTAAGCAAAAGGCTGCCCATTTCTTGCCTTGATGCCAGGAGCCGCTTTCTGCAGCTCCATTCCTACCCTACACCACAGCCCAAGCCTTGCAGATGGCATCCAGATGTTATCGATATCACCAGTCCCACACTGGGCCCCAGAATCCTGCTCTTTGAACCTCACCTGGATCCCTCCATTCATGCAGCCTATTCTGCCTTCATTCCAAGCTACATAGCTCCCTAAGCTGCTTCCCCCTTATGGGTGTTCTCCCCCTGGGACCTTTGGCTCTACTGGCTCTGGCCTACCTCCAGGCCAGTTGGAACCCCAGGCCTTCAGCTCTAGGCATCCCTTGCAGTGGGCCCCTGCCCTTTGACCCTTCTGTTCCTGGCCCCAGCATTGACTAGTTGGGGGATGTCAAGACAGGTTTGAGTCTATGGCCCCACTCTCTCACAGGGATCCACCTTCTAGACCCTACAAGGGGGTAAACCACCTGGTTGTGGGAGCTGGGGTTAAGATGCCCCAATCCACCTTTCACTGGGATGGTAACTGGCCTGGCATTTCCTGGGGGCTCCCATGCCACTGAAAGCCCCATCAGGCCACCCATTCCTGACAGGGTGCAGTTTTAGGTCATGCCTAGGACCAGAAGTCTCCTGACCATCCCCTACAGCACCTCCCTTACCTCCACATGATATCAGCAGCTCTGCAGCCAGGCAGTGTTGTTGCCTAGCCTTCCAACAGCAAAATGCCCTGTTTATAAGGGCAGCCCTGACTCCAAAATGGCTGCCCTAATTAGGCACCTGCTGGCTGCTGTCTTCAGGCCCTTAAAGTGGCAGGCACAAACAGTGCCCTGCCACACATGGTAAAATGGTTTTTGAACTAGAATATGGAAATACTCTGAAATAAAATGATATATAAGAATAAAGTATTGTTATTAAGGAGGCCCTGACAGAATACAATAATTTCATATTGTATGAGACACTCAACCAGCACCAGTTAATAGTTTTTAAACAATGCATCTTACCATCTGAATATAAGAATTGGTTGAAAGTTAAATGTTCTGTTTTAACAGATTAATTTTCATGGGATTTTTTGGCAGAAACATCAAAATTAAACATTTCATTTGGGGTTAGGTTTATAGATTCATAGATTGATAGATTCTAGGGTCAGAAGGGACCTCAATAGATCATCAAGTCTGACCCCCTGCATAGGCAGGAAAGAGTGCTGGGTTCAGATGACCCCAGACAGATGCCTATCTAACTTCCTCTTGAAGACCCCCAGGGTAGGGGAGAGCACCACCTCCCTTGGGAGCCCGTTCCAGACCTTGGCCACTTTAACTGTGAAGAAGTTCTTCCTAATGTTCAATCTAAATCTGCTCTCTGCTAGGTTGTGGCCATTATTTCTTGTAACCCTTGGGGGCGCCTTGGTGAATAAAACCTCCCCAATTCCCTTCTGTGCCCCTGTGATGAACTTATAGGCAGCCACCAGGTCGCCTCTCAACCTTCTCTTGCGGAGGCTGAAGAGGTCCAGGTGCCCCAGTCTCTCCTCATAGGGTTTGGCCTGCAAGCCCTTAGCTATACAAGTGACCCTTCTCTGGACCCTCTCCAGGTTATCCACATCTCTCTTGAAGTGTGGTGCCCAAAATTGAACGCAGTATTCCAACTACGGTCTGACTAGCGCCCGATAGAGGGGAAGGTTAATAGGCCATAGTGTCACATGAAACTACCATAAGATCATACCATGGCTCAGTCACAGAGAAACCTAAAGAGAAGGAGGATAGTTCAGAATAGTACAGATCTTGAAAGATGTGGGTTCAGGTCCCTGCCACAGGCTTTCTGTATGGTTAGGCAAATCAGTTAGCCACTGTATTAGGGGTCTGATCCTGTAAGAAACTAGGAGATTTGCCCTGGGTATAAGAGGTTTGCAAAGTAATCACAGCCATTGGGACAGAAATGTAACAATCAGGTTCTGGGCATCAGGGATAGCAGCAGCAGCTGAGTCATCAGCGGCAGCAACTATCATTCTTGTACCCCCTCAAAGTTGGCACCCAGGACTGGTGCACAGGTTGCCCATCCTTTGTTAAGCTACTGCATTGCGACTTGATTTCTAATTCATGAGACCCTGTCATATATGACATTAGGATGATCCACTGTGGTTTCATACTACTATATGAATGCATCTCCTTGACACAAATCATGAGCAAAATGTTAAAGACAATATCAATATATTATTCTAACATATGCACTTATAAAATTAATAAGAATATGAAAATATTCAGCTATATCATTACTTAAATAAATGTACCTAATTGTAATGTACTCTCTTAGGAAGCAATAACATGTACCAAATCGAGTGTAAACATTATACTTAGTTAAAAATCTGCATGTTTAAATGGTGATATCAACAAATAAGAATGCATCTTGGGTGATGAAATCTGTCTGGAAAGCACAGTTAAAAAGATGACAATGACAAATGAGAACCGTATGAAGCAGTGAGGCAGCTTAGGTAGTCACAGTCATTAAATATTCACTATCAAGTAAGCAAAATGTTTTGTTTTGATGAACATTGTCAAATCAAAGTATTTTGACATGCCCAAATTGAAATGTCCTCTTTTTTTCCATCCCCTCTGTTAACCAGCTCCTTGAGACTAGTTTACATTACAATTTTAGCAAACATTCTATCGTAAAAATAATAGTAGTAGTCTATTTGCAACTTTTGTTAAAATTATAAAGTAGAATTAATAGTAAAATAATATAAAATAATAAAATTACATGATTTGTGGTTATTGGTAAAAGCATATAATAAAATTACACATTCTACTTAGTTAAAAAATTGGATAATATATAATACATAATAATAAATTAAATTAAGCAATATAAATTAGTAGAATAAAAATTAAAAACAGGAAATGCTATTTGATTCTGGCAGCTTATTCTTTGTGGAAGTACTATTAATATACCTACAGTATAATATAAACATTCAAGAGATGGAAACAACAAATATCTTCTTATAGGTAGATCATTTACCCAGGTCATGAGCTTTTAATATTTACTTCTGATGTAGGAAACCATAAATTTATTTATCCTAGAAAAGATGAAGATTTTCAGGCACACAGAAATACATAAGAGAGGCGTAGAAAGTGTTCAAAATGTCAAGAATGATTACCTCTTTCCTCGCCTTACTCTATTTGGTGTAAGTGGTAAAAGTTATATTACTGAGGTAAAAGTTATATCATTCTATTTGTAAAAAAAAAAGTGCAGACACACTGCAACTGGTGTTCAAGTTGAAACAAAACTTTTCTAAGAAAAGAAGAAAAATTGAAGATAGTGACTCTTTAGGCATAATCTCTTTTCTATATGGGTGAAACATGGTTATTTGGTTTGCTTCTAATGTAGTTTACCTGCTCTAATGAAACAGTGGGAACTGGATAAAAACAAATGAAAAATGAATAGGCTAGAATTAATCCTGGGGAATTACTTATGTCAATACCAATTTTCTGTTACCTAAAGAGGGGAAAATCAAGGAAGACTGCATACTTTAGTCATGAACTTTAGTCACACATTATTTCACAATCATAAGCTGATTTGTGAGCAACTGATTAAATAGACAGAACTGAATAAACTGAATTGCGCTGAATATTCCATAAGACAATGGGCAGGAGAAATGTATGATCTTGTGAATAAGGAGTTAACTTCAACTCAGTTGACTGGAAGGACTAGAAGAATGTTACAGAGTGGGGCAGACAACAAAATGCACAGCACTCACCTGCTAGGTGCATGATCTACCCACTAAGTGATAGGCTCATGCTAGCACTGGACCAATGACAATTTAATTACTTTATAAATTTGAACAGCTTGAACAGAAGGGAATGAGTGTGTCCCTACAAGCATATCCTACAGTGTGACAGATAGAACAATCGGTTGTTGATTGGTAGTTAAATTATGTTCAATGGGGGATGGGGATGCAGGAGATAGAGAAAATCTAAGGCCTACAGTCTATGAGACGTGCAGCAGAACATACCAGGTAAGTACTAAGGGGCCCCTTGGGCATCAGAAGAGGGGAACACCAAAGGCACCATTTGGAGGTCTCAGGTGTCTCTATATAAATGCTAGGAGCATGGGGAACAAGCAGGAAGAACTCACACTGTTACTTGCAAACAATACATTCAATTTAGTGGGGCAAACAGAAACCTGGTGGGACTCTATCCATGACTGGGCAGTACACATGGAGGGCTATAGGTTGTACAGATGGGACAGAGTAGGGAAGAAGGTGGGGGTTCCTCTCTATGTTAAAGAGCATTATACATCTACCCTAATCAAAATGGGACTGGGGAGGAGAAAGTTGAGGCATCGTGGGTTAAGATACATGGAAGTAGGACGGAAAGGGACTTGGTGGTGGAGGCCTGCTACAGACTACCACATTAAGAGGAGGAGCTATACCTGGAATTTTTGAGGCAACTCTCTTAACCTGCATACAGGACCTTCATAGATTTTATAGATGTTAGGGCTGGAAGGGACCTCGAAAGATCATCAAGTCCAGCCCTCTGCCCAAAGGGCAGGAAGTCAGCTGGGGTCATAGGATCCCAGCAAAATAAGCATCCAATTTACTCTTGAAGTTGTTCAATGTAGGTGCTTGAACCACCTCCGATGGCAGGCTGTTCCAGACCTTGTGGGCTTGGACAGTAAAGAAATTCTTCCTTATGTCCAGCCTGAAATGGTCTTGCAGTGGTTTATAATCATTCAACCTCGTCATCCCTTGGGGCGCTCTGGTGAACAAACGTTCCCCCAGATACTGATGGTCATCCCTGATAAACTTATAGGTGGCCATCAGATCACCCCTGAGCCTGCACTTTTCCAGGCTAAAGAGCCCCATAGCTCTCAGCCTGTTGTCATAAGACCTGTTTTCCTGACCTCTGATCATACGCATGGCTCTTCTCTGGACTCTCAAGCTTCTCCACATCCTTTTTGAATTCTGGAGCCCAAAACTGGATGCAGTACTCCATCTGCGGCCTCACCAAGGCTGAGTACAATGGGAGAATGACGTCCTGGGATTTGCTTGAGAAGCATCTATGGATGCAAGTCAGCGTTTTGGTCACTTTACTAGCTGCAGCATCACATTGCAGGCTCATGTTCATCTTGTGATCAATGATGATCCCCAAGTCTCTTTCTTCAGCAGTGCTAGCCAGCGTAGCACTACCGAGCCTATAAGGATGCTGCAGGTGTTTCCTCCCAAGGGGGAGAACCTTGCATTTTCAGTGTTAAACACTAAACATTTCAGTGTTAAACACCACCAAGTTTTCGTCCACCCATTTGCCACGCCTGTCCAGGTCAGCCTGAATTGTCCTCTTATCTTCAGGTGTTGATGCTTTGCCCCAAAGTTTGGTGTCATCGGTGAACTTGGCCAGCCTGCTTCTAACTCCAATGTCCACATCATTAATGAAGATGTTGAACAATATGGGTCCAAGGACAGAGCGTTGGGGGACCCCAGTGGTCACAGGACACCATGACAATTGACTTCCATCAATTACCACCCTCTGGGTCTGACCAGGGAGCCAATTTCCCAGCCAGCAGATCATGGTGGAACCAAGGCCACAACTGGCCAGTTTCGCCAAGGGGTGATCATGGGATACCAAATCGAAAGATTTTTTGAAGTTAACATATATGACATCAATCTCTTCTCCCTTGTCCAGGTAATAGGTCACCTGGTCATAAAAGGAAATGAGATTGGTCAAACAAGACCTACCCACTTCAAACCCATGCTGGCTATCCCTCAGGATGCTGTCATCAGCCAGTCCATTAAGGATGGCCTCTTTAATAAACTTTTCTAAGATCTTCCCTGAGATAGAAGTCACGCTGATGGGCCTATAGTTTGCCAGATCCACTTTCCACCCTTTCTTGAAGATAAGCACCACATTGGCCTTCTTCCAGTCTTTGGGCACTACACCAGAGCACCAGGAGTTCTCAAAGATCTGTGCCAAAGGCTGGACTATGATGCTCACCAGCTTCTTGAGTACCCTGGGCTGTAGATTGTCAGGGTCAGCTGACTTGAAGGTATCCAGCCTCTCAAGGTGTTCCTTTATGAGGTCAGCATTGATGGATGGCAAGGGATCTCCCTCACCTGGACCTCCCTGTTCAGTAGCAGGCATGGGCATCCCATGGGACTGATGAAAGACTGATGCAAAGTATCCATTTAATAGGTTGGCTTTTTCCTGGGCTTCAGTTGTCAGCTGTCCCATCTGGTTCAGCAGGGGTCCAATGTTGCCCTTGCTTTTCCTTCAGCTCCCCACATATCTGAAAAAGGACTTCATATTGTCCTTGATGCTCGAAGCTAGTTGGATTTCAGTTGCAGCCTTGGCTTTCCTCGTTTGCTCCCTGCAAGACTGGACCAGTGCAGAATATTCCTCCTTGGAAGTGAATCCCATCCTCAATCCTTTGTAGGCCTTTCTTTTTAACCTCAGGAGGTCTGCTGGATCCCAAAAGCAGGAGGTATACAGTCCCACTAGGTGGAATGCCTTACTGGACTTGGTGTTGGCTATAGTGGATGACCTTATAGGGGAGCTTCAGATCTGTGATCACCTTGGGGACAGTGACAATCAAATATTAGAATTCACCATATGGCATAGGGTAGAAGTGTTTGACTTTAGGCTAACTTCAGGGTGATCAGGAGTTTAGTCAATGATGCACTGCAGGATAAGAGTATTGGTGAGATGAGAGTCCAGGAAGGGTGGTTGTTCCTAAAGGAAGTGATCCTTCGGGTGCAGAGGGAGACTATCCCATTGCTAGGGAAAGGGGGCAAAGGGGCCAAAAAACCTCCTTGGCTAAACAGAGAAATCCAGGAAAACCTAAAGGCAAAAAAAAGAGGCATATGGGCAGTGGAAACAAGGGCAAGCTACCAAGGAGAAATATACCTGCTTGGCCTGCACTTTCAGGGAGGCAGTTAGAAAGGCAAAAGCAAACATGGAACTGAGGCTGGCAACAAAATTTAAAGGCAACAAAAAGTCATTTTTAGGTATGTAAGGAGTAAAAGAAAGGCACAGGGCAGCATAGGAGCCCTAATAAATAAGCAGGAGCAATTAGTGACAGACATGGGGGACAAGGCTGAGCTTTTCAATGAGTATATTGCCTCAGTGTTCCTGAATAGGGATCAAGACAAGTCTTCAAATGTGTTCTTAGATGGACACCAGCCTACCAACTGTTGATGCTGACTTGGTGGAGAGTCACTTCATAGTTTCATAGTTGTTTCATAGTTTCATAGTTGGTAGGGTCGGAAGGAACCTGAGCAGATTATCAAGTCCAACCCCCGCCATGGGCAGGAGAGAATGCTGGGGTCAAACGACCCCGGCAAGGTGATTGTCTAGCCTCCTTTTGAAGACCCCCAGGGTAGGAGTGAGCACCACTTCCCTTGGAAGTTGGTTCCAAATCCTAGCTGCCCTGACTGTGAAGTAGTGCTTCCTGATGTCTAGTCTGAACCTACTCTCAGTCAACTTGTGGCCATTGTTCCTCGTTACTCCTGGTAGTGCTCAGGGGAACAGGGACTCTCCTGTTCCCTGGTGGTCCCCCCAGTAAGTTTATAGATGGCCACTAGATCCCCTCTCACCCTTCGCTTGTGGAGGCAGAACAGTCCTCTTCTCATAGGACCTGCCCTGCTACCCCCTGACCATGCGAGTGGCCCTCCTTTGGTCCCTCTCAATGCTGTCTACATCCCTCCTGAAGTGCAGCGCCCAGAACTGGATGCATTACTCCAAATGTGGCCTGACCAATGTTACATAGAGGGGGAAGATCACTGCCTTGGATCTGCTCATGATGCATCTGGGGATGCTTGACAAGGTGCGGTTAGCCTTACTGACCATGTCCTTGCATTGGTGGCCCATGTTCATCTTGGAATCAATAATGACTCCAAGATCCTTTTCTGCCTCTGTTCTGACAAGAAGGGAGGTCCCCAGCCTATAAGAATGCTGCTGGTTCTTCCTCCCTAGGTGAAGTACCTTGCGCTTGTCAGTATTGAATCCCATCCTATTTTCATCTGCCCACCCCTGTAACCTGTCCAGATCTAGTTGTAACCTGTCACTCCCTTCTAGCGTGCCCACCTCTCCCCACATCTTAGTATCATCTGCAAATATGAACAGGGTGCTTTTCACCTCCTCATCCAAGTTGCTGATGAAGAAGTTAAACAGAGCAGGCCCAAGGACCGAGCCCTGGGGGACTCCACTGCCCATGTCCGTCCAAGTAAAAAATTACCTGTCCACCACCACTCTCTGGGTGCAGCCCTCCAGCCAATTTGCAACCCATCAGACTGTGTGGGCATCAATGCCACAGTTGCCTAGTTTTTTTTAATAAGAATGGGGTGAGAGACAGTGTCAAAGATCTTTCTAAAGTCCAGAAAGGCTATGTCCCCTGCGGCTTCTGTGTCCAAGAATTTTGTGACCTGGTCGTAGACGGCAACCAGGTTGGTCCGACAGGACCTGCCCCTAATGAACCCATGTTGGTTGCCCCTAAGCGTAATCTCCCCTGCTGGTCCATTACAGATGTGCTCCTGGATAATTTTCTCTAAAAGCTTCCCCAGGACTTAGTTGAGATTAACAGGCCTACTATTTCCCAGGTCCTCCTTCCTCCCCTTTTTGAAAATGGGGACCCCACTGACCCTTTTCCAGTCCTCTGGTACCTAGTCAAAGCACCACGCGTGCTGTGCCGGGGGTCCTGCAATGACCTCTGCCAATTCCCTCAGCACTCTTGGGTGAACACATACAGCCCTACCAGAAGTTTCCTGACTAGGTCCTGTCTGACCCTAGGCCTGACTGTGCCTTTCCTGAGTCTCTCTGAAATCCCGGTGGGGGGATGTCCTGGTACCTGCTCAGAAAAATGGAGACAAAGAATTTGTTAAAGAGGTCAGCTTTGTTGTCTGGTGCAACCACCAGATTGCCAAGTGTGTCCTGCCGGGGCCCCACATTACCCAGTGCTTTCTTTTTACTCCCTATGTATTTAAAAAAGGACTTCTTGTTATCTTTGATCCAGGTCGCTAGTCCTAGGTCTGTCTCCACCTTAGCCTTCCTAACAGCTCTGGTGCAGTCTCGAGCAACAGAGGTATAATCCCTCATGGTGATGGCCCCTCCCTTCCATCAGGTGTATGCCTCCTTTTCAGACATTCCTGAATGCCTTTGGTGAGCCTTGGGAGCTTTTGAGCAAGCTTGACCCCTTTGACTCACATTGGGACTGTCACCCTTTGGGCACAGAGGATCATCTCCTTAAGGAACAATGACTCATCTCGGACTCCCAATTCCCCTACTCTCTGGGACCTCAGTGCCTCCCTGACTAATCTCCTTAGCTCATTGAAATTGCCCCTTCTAAGTCAAGGGCTGCTGCCTTTCTGCAGGCCTTTGAAACCCTGCACTGGATGGTGAATTCCAGTAGGTGATGATCGCTATCACCCAGGTGGTTAAGAACCCACAGTCCCCTCACCAGGTTGTTGCCTGTGGCCAGGACCAAGTCCAGCAAGGCATTTCCCCTGGTGGGACTATGCACCTACTGGTTTAGGTAGAGGTCCTGTATCTCGGCTAGGAACCTATGCAAGTGGTCTGACCTGGCTGACTGCTCCTCCCAGCAGATGTCCAGGTAGTTTACATCACCCATGATGACCATGTCCCTTGACCTGACTGCCTCCACAAGCTGACCTGAGAATTCCCTGTCCAGCTCTTCCCCCTGGTTGTGTGGTCAATAGTAGACACCCACTGTTTAGTCCCTTTTCCCTCGCCCTCCTTGTATTCTAACCCAGAGCCCTTCAGTCTACCCCTCCTCTGACCCCGTGCTGTTTGTTTAGGACATGTATTGCTCTTTGACGTAGAGCATCACACCCCCAGTTTTCCTCCCCATTCTATCTCGCCTGAACAGTCTGTAGCCCTTGATGTTTTCTGCCCAATCATGGATTGAATCCCACCAGGTTTCAGTGACCCTATTATGTCCAGGATTGTGTTAGCTAGCAGGAGGGCAAGTTCCTCCTGCTTGTTCCCCATACTATGAGCATTAGTGTAGAGGCATTTAAGGGCTCCTATGGATGCATGCCCCTTCCCACTGATCTCAGGTCTATCCAGACCTCTGTCACTTATCCACTGCCACTGCCTCTGCCACTGCTGGTAAGTAAAGGATCTGCCGCTGCTGGTAAGTATGCCACTCGACTCAAGCCCCAACTGCTGGAGGCTTGATCAAATTGCGGCTTGTAAGGGCCATGGTTTGAATTACCCATGCTGGTCCAGCAGCCAAACAGGCCGCTCTGGCCTGGCTCAGCCAATCAGGCGGCTCCAGGCTTCCCCAGCACAGCCTGATGGCAGCCCCACTCCCTGTGTCACCCTCCTGCAGGGAGAAGCCCAGTTCCTGGGATGGCTGCAGCCACTGCCCCAAGGATCAGCTTCTGGACAGTCCCCCCTCACCTGGGGGGAAGTCCCCCCCCAGCCAACTGCCTGCCTGCACGCTCTGTTTGCACGCGGCTCAGGAACGCAGTTCGGGAGCATGGCTCCCTGCCAGCTAAGTTAAGAGGGATCTGGGGGCCTCCCCCTCTGGATCCTCTACAGCTGTGCTGGTTTCCCTGCCCCACTTACCTTTAGAGGATCCACCACCACGGTCTCTGCTGCTGCTGGTAAGTGCAGGGACACTCTGGACTCAAGCCCCAACTTGGATGCACTGGATGTGTTTAAGTCAGCAAGCCTGGATAAGCTGCATCCAAGGGTACTGAAGGAATTGGCCAGTGTCATAGCAGAACCACTGGCACGGCTGTTTAAGACAGGTCCTGGAGGACTGGAAAAGGGCCAATGTGGTCCCTGTTTTCAAGAAAGGAAGGAAGGAAGGAGGATCCAAGTAATTATAGGTCAGTTAGTCTTACCTCAATCCTTGGAAAAGTCTTTGAAAAAATGATCAAGGATCCTATTTGTGAGAGTCCAGTGGGAAAAATAATGCAGCAGGGCAACCAGCATGGGTTCATAGCACGTACATGATGCCTGACTAATCTAATTTCCTTTTATGACCAGGTCACAAAACTCCTAGGTGCAAGAGTAGAAGTGGATATCGTTTACTTGGATTTTAGGAAGACCTTCAATACAGTATCTCACCGCATTCTCACAATTAAATAAAGAGGCTGTGACTTACATGTTTACATAGTCCAGTGGGTGGCAAATTGGCTTGGGGGTTACATTCAGAGGGTGGTGGTGGACACGTCAGTATCAACCTTGAAGGATGTGAGCAGTGGGGTCCCACAGGGCTCAGTCCTCGGACCAGTACTCTTCAATGTCTTCATCAGTGACTTGGATGTAGGAGTGAGGTGTACTCTGTCCAAGTTTGTGGATGATACTAAATTGTAGGGTGAAATTAACACATCTGAGGGTAGGGAATGCCAGGTTGGAAGAGTGGGCTGAACACAGTAGGATGCGGTTCAGCAAGGACAAATGCAGAGTGCTGCACCGAGGGCATAAAAATATCCAGTACACTTACCAGCTGGAAAAAGACTCTCTCAGCAGCACAGAAGATCTCAGAGTCATAGTGGACTCCAAAATGAACATGAGTCATCAGCGTGCTGAAATAATCAGCAAAGCTAACTGCATTTTATCGTGCATTAGCAGAAGCATGGCGAATAGATGCAAAGAGGTGATACTTCCCCTCTATGCGGCATTGGTCAGACTGCAGTTAGAGTACTGTGTCCAGTTTTGGGTGCCACGCTTTAAGAAAGATGTGGATAACCTAGAGAGGGGCCAGAGAGAGGCCACTTGTATGGTTAAGGGTGTACAGGTCAAGCCTTATGAGGAGAGACTAGGGAACCTGGATCTCTTCAGCCTGTGCAAGAGAAGGTTGAGAGGTGATCTTGTGGCTGCCTACAAATTCACTGTGGGGGCAAAAAGGAATTGGAGATGCTCTGTTTACCAAGGTGCCTCCTGGGGTAACAAGGAACAACAGTCACAAACTGAAAGAAAATAGGTTTAGGCTGGACATCAGGAAGAACTTCTTTATGGTAATCATAGTATCATAGTACCTAGGGTCAGAAGGGGCCTAGAGCAGGCCATCTAGTCTGACCCCCCCGCCAATGGCAGGAAACGAGTGCCAGGGTCACAGG
>JAGPOW010003316.1:123501604-123594138 GCA_030014935.1 Caiman crocodilus
CTTGCAGCCTGACCCAAATTGCTTCCACCTGGTCCTCAGTCGCCCCCAAGTTAACGCTCACTGCAGAGAAGCGTTCTTTGACATAGAGCGCAACCCCACTGCCTCTCTTCCCCACCCTGTCTTCCCCACCCTGTAACGGTGGCCAGAATTTGGAATGGAGTTCCAAGGGAGGTGGTGCTCTCCCCTACCTTGGGGGTCTTTAAGAGAAGGCTGGATAGGCATCTGGCTGGGGTCATCTGACCACAGCATTCTTTCCTGAACAGGGCAGGGGGTCAGACTTGATGATCTGATGAGGTCCCTTCCAACCCTAACATCTGTCAATCTATGAATCTTCCAGGAGATGTAAGCTCCAAACAACCTGAGGTAGGAGAGGGAAATAAATCTAGATCTCCCACTTCCTGGGTGAGTATTGTAATGACTGCATTACTGCATGAAATGGCAATCATGGCAACTTCACCATCTGTGTTTTGTATTGAGTCCGATGTATTAGACATTTTTTGAAAGCACCTACAACACTGAACTGCTTAAGCAAGATAAGCAGAAAAATATCTAATTTACAAATTTCAAAGACACTTAAATACATCACTCAACATTGTCAAGAATGAGATGTTTCTGATCATGCCCAGATGCAGACCTTTAGACATTTAGGCAACTTTAATGCTGACAACTTAGGTACCTAGGGACTCTGTGGGCACATCTACACAAGACATTTAATGCACAGTAGCCTAATACTGCACAGTAGCATGCCAGGCAAAAACCACACTAATATGCTACTGCACAGTAGTATTAGGCTACTGCACAGAAAACATCCCAAAAAAACCATTCTTCAGCACTGCTGCGCAGTAACTACAGTTACTATGCATTTAGTTAGTACTTCATTAAGCAAGTATTAAATTCAATGCACAGTAACTACTGCACATTAATGAACATGTAGATGTGCCCTGTGAATCTCTAAGGTTAGGCACTAGCTGAGCAGGAGTTATTTAAATTAAATTTTACACTCAAGCACTTAAAGTGGCAGTTAAGCTCTTAAGACTTTGTCTGCAGTACTGTATAGTAATATCTTAGCTACCTCAACATGAGCTAAATTGGGTAGAGAAGCAGCATTGTTACAGTAGCCAAAATTCCATGCAAACTAATTAATCCGGTTGAGAGTATCATTTAGAACTAATTTGGGTCACAGAGTACAGAATGGATGCAGCCTGTCTTCTGCCTAATTCCCTTCAAGCCCTGAATCTCAGGATAGCAGTGATTGTGAATAACTCTGATGATTATTGCACAGCTTCCCTTTGGTGCAGAACTGAACTTAAGACAGGCACCTGAAAGTTGTATTCATGGGCGACTGATGTTGCTTTAGTCGGGCGGGCACGTGCCCCTCCTGTGACCAGTCTAGCTGCCTGGGGGGATCCCTTGAAGCTGATCTCACTGCCTGGGGGCGGAGTCCCCCTGCGGCCGATCTCGACACCTGGAGGGAGATACCCCCGCAGAAGATCTTGATGCCCGGGTGGAGGGGGTTCCCCCCACAGCTGATCTTGCTGCTTGTGGGGGAGTCCCTGACAGCAGATCTCACTGCCTGGAGGGAGTTCCCCCATGGCAAATTGCTCCAGATGATCACTGCAGCCGCTTCTGGGAGTGGCTATAGTGACCAGCCAGCACTTGCAGGGGGGTACGCCCATCGCCTAAGTGGCGAGCATGGCTGGGCAGAGGGTGCACTGGTGCTCTCATGGGGTGCACCTCCTACTCATCACCACTGGTTGCATCCATGCTGCCATTGCTTCTCCTTGCCCCTACCTCCAGGGTGTCATGCAGGTTCAGCTGAAAGGTGCCTGGACTTTTTGTAGCTAGCTCCCCAGGAGCTGGAACTAGGTTACTTTTCTTATCAATCTCAAGATCAAGGAATCCTTATTTTATGCTTTAAATATTTTGGAGATTTGCAGTGCTCTATAATAGCATAACTATATATATTGTGTAATATTATATCATCTGTATTTTGCTTTTCAAAGACTTGTGTGTTTCTCTAAACACTAGGACAATTAACTGCATTTAGGTTAATCACATACTGCAATCCTGTTAATTAAAATGTTATGATTGTTTTGGATCCTCCTCATTTTTCCTTACTCTTTTTTAAAGTATAACTCATGACCAGGATATGTTAATATCACTTCAAATACATTTGTTTATATAAACTACAACCTATTGCAGTTATAATTGCATTTGTTGCATGTCCATTTTGTCTCTGTGTCCAAGACATGATGGTGTTAGGCAATCTGCCGGTGTGACTGTGAAAGGAAAATAATTAATCATGAATGATGGGGCTAAGTTTATATATACTTTGTAAATATTATATTTAGGTTCTTATAAGGTGCCAATTGTCATGGTAGAAGTAAAAGATTAATTGTTTTATTCAACTTACTATTGTACATAGTGTTATTATCCCTATTTCAAGAGTTAGTATATAAAGTCCAAAGTGAAAGAAAAAGCTGAAGGTCTAAACTTCAAGAGCAACAAATTAATAAATATATGGTATATATTTTGACAGTTTTCATATTAAGTAAGCTTTAAGGGTATTTGAACAAGAAGAGAGTTGGAAATGGTAGGACTAGGAGAATGAGAGTTAACAAGTATAGAAGGTCAGCATGGAAGAAGGCTAAACAAGAGACAGAAAAGTTCAAGCAGAACTTTGGGAGGGGAGGCTTTGAGGGAGGTATGCAGGAGGAAATAAAGTGAAAATATGGACAAAGATCTGTTTCTTGTACAGAGATCTGACACTAAGGATGACAAATTCTAATATGATATAAATGTGGGATGAAACAAGCAAATTCAAGGAGTAAGAGGATATTGTTGGAGTAGGAGAAGTAAGTAGATAGTATAAAAGAGACTGCATTAGAATGTAACAGCGTAAAATGGGATTCAGGGAAGCGCAGAGAAGCTGGCAGTAGTTAAGTCAAAAGATTATATGGGCCAGGAAATTAATTTTAGTGGTGAAGGTAGAAAAGCAGGCATGAAATTTCTCACTCTTACAAATGAGAAAAGAACATGACAGGTTCAACCCATGGGGACTATACAGCAAATTTTGCTGTAAATCAAAGAACATTTTAAAAAAACGAGCGTGATTTGTGTGGCACAATCCTTTTACATTTAGCTTCCAGCCTTGGCCCACTGATTTGGACCTGGCTATCTCAGCCTCAGCCTCCTGAAGGTATTTGGTCTCTGGGACCCTAGCACCCTGTATCAGCTCCCCTGGCATTCCTGCATAGGGCAAGGCTTCTCTTAGTTAAGCTTAGCCTTCTTTGGCATCTTTGGCCCAAGGCAAGGCAGCTCTAAGGTCTGCTTCCTACAGTGTTTGGGCTTTGCCACACACAACCTACTGGGTCCCCAGTCCTGGTAGACCTCTAACCTGGGTGCCCCTATAGCACCTCTGTGGCTTCCAGTCTACCCATTACAGCCACATCCTATCCTCTGATTTCAACTAAAACAAAAATGCAAGCAACTGCTTCAAACTCAAACATATTTTAGTACAACTATAATCTATTCACCGCCTTCATGGAGTTCGCCTCCCATAAACTATAACTTTGAAGGCTAGGCCAGCTTCTCACCCTCGTGCATAACCTCTGTTCCCCTGGGCACTGCTTCCCACAGTCTGCTTGCCTATGGAAGTTCCTCTCCCTGAAGCCTTCAGGGCTTGATTGCCTGCTTGGGTTTAGGGCCTGGCCTCATTGACCTGGGAGTCCCATCTCCTTCCAATCACATGCCTTGCCTTTCCCCATGCATAGGAGGTTTCATTCTCTTAATTAAGGATCAGTCTGTGCTGCTGCTGCTCTCTCCTCTTACAGTGTCAGGAGCCCCTGGCTTCATGGCATGGGATCCCTCTGTCTGGACTCAATGCTTCAATCCTCATTCTCCTATGAAACATTTTCTCACAGTCCTCTTTTGGATGCCATCTGCCAGAGCTCCTGCCTTCCTGTGGACTGCCTTGGCATAGGCTTTGGGTGTACTGACTGTGTCTTCCTCCTCCTCCCTTGAGTCCAAGTAACAATGTTTGGGTCTGCTGTTACAGCCTCACACTGTATTCAAACCTAATATATTAATAAATGGCTTGGGCACTCAAATTCTAGGTTCATTGTCTCTCCCCTTTCTAAGGCCCTTCCTGTGAAATATGTGAATGTGTTAAATATCCATGTATGAATGCTATTTCTTGTTGAATATGTTAGAGGATGGTTTCAGGTAACATGGAAGGAAGAATTTATTTATAGGGTGACCAGAATCTGGAATAGACTTCCCAAGGAGGTAGTGCAGTCCCCAGCCTTGGAAGTCTTCAAGGCTAGGGGCAGACATTACACCTAAACTGGTTTAAGTGATCAGAACCTGGCTTAAATCTGTAACAGAACAGACATTCAGTGCACAAAAACCAATTTCAAAATGGCTGAAACCAGTTTGAGACAAACCTAGCTGAATGTAGCATCAGACTTAACTGATTTAACTCAAACTGGTTTACACTGTTTCTGTCTCAGACTCCTTGCTGGTTTAAAATAAACCAGAGACCCCCAGCATCCCAGCATGCTCTCTGGGCTGAGAAAGGCTCTTTGCTCCAGTCCAGTCAGTCTGCCCTGCCCCTCTGCTCCCCAGCCCAAGCAGGGATAGGCAAGGTTGGGGGTCTGGCCAAAGAGGGGTTTAATACCCCCTTTCCTGTGCCACCAGCAGGGACCTGAGCAGGGTCTGCTGGTTGATCCCTCCTCCTTCTGCAGCACAGGGCACCATGGCCCCTGAGGCAGAGCGGGGCTGGGGGGAGAGTTAGTGTCCCCTGTACCCCCATTGGCAGCCAGGTCTGCCTGCTGTCACCACAGCATACATCCCTGCCTGGAATAGGACCCCTGGCTGATCCCCCACCGGAGGCTGGAGGAAGGAGGAATAACCCCTGTCCCTGCCCTCCCCAGGAGCCCTGCCTGGTTAAGCCCCTACAGCGCCACCATGCTCCACAACAGTTGTGCTAGCCCTACAGTGTTGCCCCCTTCTGGGAAGGGGCTCATACTCTGGGAAGCCATGATGGGCTGTTGCCAGTCACCTCACTCACTGCAGCGTGCTCCCTAGGCCAGCTCCCTGGGCTGTGTGCAAGGGGTGTGGCACCAGGTCCACCCTACACACTACATACACTCTGTACACTGCGTAGGGCATGAGGGGCTAGGGTTGGAACATGGGGTGGGTCCGGCAACTTATGGACCCCACTGGCCTGTAGACCATATACTTGATATCCCTGATGTATAGTAATTCTGTATGTGTGTGTACACACACACACACACACACATCTACTCATACACAAACATATTGTGGTAGGAGTGAGCCCTAGGGGAAGACGTGTTACCCCCTCATGACCACATGGCTCCTGCCCTGCTCTGACTCCTCAAGTACGCTCCCTTTTCCCTCACCTGGCACTTGGATGGAGTTATTTTGATGGAGTTATATGGCCTTATGCCCCTACAGCCATGTCTGTGCCTTGCAGATGTTATTCTAGATTTATGCACCACTTGTACAGGTCCTCTGGCTGGGTTTCTGGGTCTCAGCCTTGTCTGGCCCTTGGTCCGTCTTGCTCTGCTTGGGCCCTTGGCCCTGGCCTGCATGGCTGGAGCCTGCCCGATATGAAAATCTGGAATGCCTCCCAGGCACCCCTGTGTGGTCTCTTGTCCTCCCTTTCAGCCACCCTCTGGTCCTCCAGGTCTTAATCAGAACATAAATTCAAACCCACAAGCGGTGTAACAACAACAACAAAAATCTTACACTCTGGGTCAATAACTTCCTAACACATTATAAGTCCCTTTGAGCAATATATTTGCATCTCTCGGGGATAGCCTGAGCGCTGGTAAATCCCTTTCTTCAT
This sequence comes from Caiman crocodilus, assembly GCA_030014935.1. Taxonomy (NCBI): domain Eukaryota; kingdom Metazoa; phylum Chordata; order Crocodylia; family Alligatoridae; genus Caiman; species Caiman crocodilus. Next base: position 123,507,477 of record JAGPOW010003316.1, read on the forward strand.
CCCTCCTGCTCTGGAGCTCCTTTCCCTGTTGCTTGCTGGTCCAGACTGCCAGACTGTCCTCAGGAGGGTTTTCTGTACTGGTTTTCTCTGATAAACCCCAGGGTGAGGACGTTATCTCTTATGGGGCAGCTCTTGTCTCTTCTGGTGGGGAAAGGGGGAGGCCTAGCCCTCTGTGATCCCTTCTGTAACGTGACCCCTGCCTAAGTTAGATAGGTAGAAAGGAGACATGTGGGATGAAAGGGCTGCTCTGCCATCTCTTTCATCACTCATGCCAATCCCAAGGCCATAAAGATTGATATAGATACTGAGAGTGCCCTCTGATAGTGCAAAACAAAGTGAACAGAACACCATGAGACGCTAAGGAAAGCATTTCAAATACTTGTAGCCTCGCCCTGAACAGTAAAAACTTCAGTAGCAGTTGCCATGACTCCACATTGGTCAGGATCAGGCTTCCAGAGTAAAGATGGTGTCCGCCATTGAGAACCTTAGCATCAGAGATCCTGGTTTTCTCGGGGAAAAAAAATCATCCTCAATTTTCAGATTAAAAAAGTAATCTTTTTACATGATCAAAATGAAACACCATTACATATAGACTTGTGAATTGCCCATCAAGAATGACACGGGAGAGCGGGAGTGTGCTGCCACCCCAGACAAGCAGGGGGAAGCTTGCACATGCTGCCACCACCCACTGCCCTGTGCTGCCGCTGCTCTGCATCCAGCTATGTGCCACCCACTCCCCCCTGCTTTGCATCTGGCCCCGTGTCCCACTCCCCACCCCAGGGCAGTGGGTGGCCACCACCATTCTTGACGCAGCACTGGCTGGAGCCCTGCACTGCCAGGAGCCATGCCCCCCCAGGAGAGTTATGGACACACAGGCAGACACACAGACAGACAGACGAAGACTTTTGTATGTGTAGATAATATTTTAGTGGTGTTTCATTTTAATCATGGAAAACGTGGATTTGGAGTTACTTTTCTTAATCCAAAATTGGGGATTTTTTTTATCAGAGAAAACCAGGATCCCTGGTCCTCAGGCACTGGCCTTATGTACCTCAAAAGCCCTGACCCTTCCTGTCAGATGGCTCTCCAGCCACCCACAGGGGTTTCCATTTTGGCTTGAGGGCTGACTTGCCCTTCTCGGTGGTGCGTTAGCTGAGCTGCTTGGAGTTCTTTTGCTCCTAGGCAACCTAGATGTCCACCCCCTGTGCTTCTTGCAGCTAGCTCCTGAGGTAGTCATCCCCCCAGGGGTAGCTAGCCCCTGTCCTGTTATGGGCCTTGTGCTTTCTGGCGGCTATCCTCTAGCAGTTAGCTTAGCTTAGCCTGCCCTCTGGTTCCCCATTACACACACATATATATACATATGCATATACATGAGATGGCTGTGTAAGATTCTGAAAATAAAGACAGAATACAAAACGCAAAAGTGCTGGAGTGCACAGGACTGACACTTAAAAACCACTAAAAAAAAGAAGAGGTTGCAATTGATTGGCCATATTAGGAGAATTGGAAAAGACCATAACCCCAAGAACATTTTGTATAATGAGATTTGAGATGGCTCTAGACAGCAGAGTTGCCCTCTAGGGCAGTACCATGACCTGTGCAAAAATATGAAGTTGTTCAACAACAACATAAAAAGCTGGGAGGATCGTGCAGAATCCTGTCCAATCTGGAGGGAACATGCGGCACTGGGTGCAGCTCAACATGAACCAGCTTTGATCCAGAGGATGGAATAAAAGTGAGAAAGAAGAAAGCAGCATGCTGACTCCGCCTCAGACAACATGCTGATCTGTGAAACTTGTAGCCAGCTGTGTTGCTTTCCAGTTGGGCTTGTCAGCCACAAGCGGATTCATCTGGCACCTGACTAGACCTCTTACTTGTACATCACGATCCAGAGGATAAGCAGTTGCCTACTACATGTGTATAAATACATATATATATACACACGCATATACACACACATATATGTACGTGTGTGTAAATGTATATATACACATACATGCATATACACACATATGTGCATATGCATGTGTATATATGTGTGTGTCTATATATATACATTATATATATTTAATAGATTTCATAGACATTAGGGCTGGAACAGACCTTGTAAGATCATCGGATCCAGCCCCCTGTACAAACACACACACACACGTAGGTATATATACAAACATATTAAGGCTGTGTGAAACAGCACCATTTCATTTTGACTTCCATTTTGCTATTTCAACAGGACAGTGTTTCGTTTCAGGTTTTGATTCATTTAGAAAGCACTGTTCTGTTTCATTTTGTCAAAACTTAGCTGTTTTGATGCTGTTTCAATGTCTGCCCATAGGCTATCATGAGGAAGCACAAAACTACCTATAACTTTGTCATTTCTTGTCCAGTTCAGATGAACCTTGCAGAGATGGTAGCTCCCTCTACGGCCACGAAACCTGACAAGCTTCAAGGAAATAGATACTAGGGTTTCTGGGAAAATGCACCTCAAAAGTATTGAAAGCAAAACGCATGTCACTTGTAAGTATGAAGGCGCAGCGGGGTAGCCCTTGTTGAGGCCATGAAGCCTTCCATGTTTCAAGGAGATAGGTGCAGGGGTTTTTGGAAAGCTTCATCTCAAGCTGCTGACAAGCAAAACTCGTGACATGGGTGACCCTGTGTGTAGGGTCTCGACACGACATAGTAGTGTGCCCCAATGAGGACTCCTCCTCCCCTACAGCCTCATTTCAGTCCATCACTTTAAATGACAACAGGTAATATAATAACTTAGTGAGCATTAGCACAGTAGCATCAGCAGCATCTCAGGCAGCCAAGTTGTGACTGAGCTCTTCTTTCCTCCTGCAGGAGCTTCTTCTCCAGCATGTGTGTTAAGGCATGCCTTTACTGTGCCCTTGTCCCCTCTTCCCTGTCCCCCTCCTTACTCTGTGCCCCTGCAGGAAAGCCCAGCTTCAGCTTTGAACTTGAAAACTTTTGAAACTTTTGAAAACTTGAATTGCCCTCGTTTAGTTTCAAGGCTGTTTTGAAGCCATTTGTTTCATTTTGATGTTGTTTTGGGCTCAAAATGAGTTGGAACAGCACTGAAATGAAACAGCTGGTGAAATTTTGCACATCCCTGACATACACATACATATATATATATATTTATGTATGTATATGCATGCATGGGTGTGTGTATATGTACCAGGGGCAGGCAATTACTTGGGGCAGAGAGCCGCTTACTGAGTTTTCGCAAGGCATTGAGGGCCACATGACAGGTAGCCAGAGGCAAATAAATATTAATTTTCTTAATTTTGGGGGGCCCCGCAGGTCAGATAGAATGGCCTGGCATGCTGCATCCGGCCCTCGGGTCGCATTTTGCTCAGCCCTGACATACATACGCAATCACATACATATACACGTATCCATGTGGCTGTAAAATCTGGCCCTGCAAAAGCCTGGAAATATTACATGTGTATGTATATAAATATGTATAAAGCTTGGAAATACCATGTGTGTAAATATATGTTTATATTTGTGTGTGCATATGTATGTTTACATGCATGTAGTATTTGCAGTTTTTTGCAGGGCAAATACGTGTGGGTATAAAATATGTAAATGTATATGTGTATCAAATCTCACCCTGTGAAAGCATGGAAATACTACATGCGTGTAAACACACATACATATACATGTGCGTGTAAAATCTAGCCCTACAAAAGCCTGGGAAGTTTAAGCCACACATGAGGTTGGCCAACCCTAAGGCCTCAGAGCCGGCAGAAGGCCCGTGGCCGCGTTCAGAGGGTCGCGCCAGCGCAGGGCCAAGGACACCCCGGCCCCTGCCAGGGGCGCGCCGGGCGGGGCGGGCGCGCCCCCACGTGACGTCACGCCCCCTCCCTCAAGCAGGTGCGGGTGGCGCGCGGGCAGCCTTGCTCTCAGCTCTCCCGGGGCCAGGCAGTTGAACTGCTGTACTGGCGGCGGCGCATGCGCGGTCCATCCAGTGCGCGGGCTGACACACGGCGGTGGGGGTGGGGCGGTGGCTAGGCGGAGAGGAGGGCGGCGGCGGCGGTTCTCGGCACCTCGAGCGCGGCGGCAGGAGGGGAACCTAGCGGCGGGGTAGTGTCCGGGTGGTCACCGCAGCCAGGCCCGGGCGGATGAGCGGCGCCCGGGGCAGCGGCGGCCCCATGGGCGGGCGGCTGCGGTGAGGGCAGCAGGAGCAGCAGCGGCGGCGCCTGCGTCCGGGGGAGGCAGTGGGGGGCGGGAGATGTGCGCTGCAGCCGCCGCCTCCTCGGCTCCCGCCGCCGCCGCCTCCTGCAGTGGGGCTGAAGGCGGCTTTTCCGCCTCGTGGCGCGGCGCCGGGGCCGGGGCCTGGGCGGCAGCGGCGCTCCGCGACGGCTCGGTCATGGGGCTGGCGGCGCTGCCGGGCCCGCCGCCGGGGCCGCTGCCTGCTGGCTGTCGAGGCCGCTCCCAGCTGCTGCTGTCGGGCCGGGCCCTGGCCGAGCGCTACCGGCGGATCTACACGGCGGTGCTGAGCGACCGGGACCCGGGTGGACACCCTGGCGCCAGGTAACGCCTCGCCGCCCCCCGGCCCGGGCTGCGCAGGCCCCGCTGTCACGGCTCCCGCCCGAGTCTGCGTTGGGAGGCGGGGGGGGTGGCGGCACCTGGGCTGGGGCCTGGCACGTGCTGCCGGGGCTGGCGCCCCCTTGCCGGCCTGTGGGGCGGGGCGGGCAGCGCCACATGGGGAGCGCAGGGCGCAGCCGCGGACAGGGGCGCAGCGGGGACCCCGCCATGGTTGCAGGGGCGGCGGCAGCGGCAGCTACTACTGCTGCTTTGTGAGCGGCGGAGAGGACCTTGCTAAGTTGAATCCCTCCCTGCTTTCGTCTTCTGGCCCAGCCAGGGCTGCAGGCTCCCAGCTGCCTCCCTCCCTCCCATTGTTCCCTCCCCAGGATTGATTTCTCTTCCTGCCCTGCACCTCGGCTGCGGCACAGGGTGCCCACATCCTATACTAGGGGGTGAGTGTATGAGGTGAATCTGTGCGTCATTGCTCTGCATTGTACTGTGCGGCTGGACAGCACAGCTTTGCTCTCAACCCCCACCACTTCTTGAAAATAAAAAAAAAGATGTAGAAGAGAAGGGCCCTACCAATACAATAATGTCAACCTCCCAATTCTTGTTGGCAAGGTGAGGACCCTGCCTGCCTGACACGGAGGAGACGCAAGCAGGCTCTACGTTCTGGACAAACACTACGGCCATTGGTTCATGCAGGAGCTCTGGAAGTGTTGCTGCTCTTGGCATGCCTGGTTTCCAGGCTTGTGTCGCTTTTTCTTTTTCCGAACAGGAGGTTTCAGTGGGTTTCATGTGATCTGGGAGGACAAACAGGAACATTAGATAGTTCAGGTTCGGCCTTAGTTGTCCGATTTATTGTGTTGGGGTGTTGTGATATGGTGGAAGAAAGGTGTCACGTTGGGATTTCTTTTAAGTTTAGTTTGGTATAATTATAACTTTCTTAGAGCTGTCCTAAGAGTTTGTGTTTGAACTCCATCTGTGTGCTATCTGCTGGAAGTCTGTGATTCCCACCCCCACTTCTATTGTATGGGGGGAATCACAGAAACAGATTATCTGTGTGATGACTTAAGTGAAGGAAGATGCATACAATTTTAAAACATTTCCTTTTGTATTTTCCAGGCTGGTACACTGATATGACATGAAGTTGCCAGCACACTTCAGAACAGGGTGCAGAAACTAAAATGCATTAGCTAAATCAGATGTAGAGCTTTATTGTATTGTTAAAGTACAAAACAAAGGGATATTGCTAGTGAATTTGACCATATTTGGACCGTAGAACTCTTAAAAACCACTAAGTAACCTTTCAGTGTGAGGTCTTAATACAGAATCACCATCTCTTTGCTATCACTGACTCGCATAACCAAGAGAACAGCAGCATGCAAACTGTTGGAAGAGAGTTTACAGGCTGAATGACTCCGCTGTCAAAATAACAGCAGTTAAGGAGGGAGGGGGGCGTCTTAGCCCTATTATACCAGGTCTGCACTCAGAAATAGATTGGTAGAAAAATCAAGGGATGACATTTTTTTGACAAGAGGTCATATTTTCCAGGAACTTTTGGAAAAAACAGTAACCTTTTCCAGCTAGTTCTAACCCTAAGTAGATGCCAGTAGTTAAGAGGTCAGGTTGTAATTAATTTGTTGTATATTAGGAGTTTTCAATAAATTTTTAACTCTGGGAACTGAAAAAGTAAGGTCTTTGGAGGATCAATTTAAAATAATAATAGTCAAACTAATAAACTCACTTCATTTCTCAAAACAGTGCTTCCTGTATTTAGGGAGAATGTTACAATTTGTGGGATGACGCGGTATATTGTTGCAAAATAAGAGATTGAATTCTTGCATTGAGTCGGGTTTTACTTAATGAAGGTATGACCAGTGACCCTCTGGAAAGATATAGGATAAACTACCCTTTTTTGTTTTGTTTTCTTGAATGCTGTTGAAAAGTTGGGAAAAAGCAGACTGAAAGGTAAATTGCTTGAAAGTAACAAGTGATTGTTACTGCATGTTTAAAAGGATTCACCTTTTACCCTCTTTTATGAGGTACTGTTATTTCATAAGTTCTATGTGGCTTTAGCATGCTTCACCAGCTTCCATAATTGGATAGAAGTATTCAACATAGTACTTACTACTATTGGGGAAAATTACTAGCTAGTTGATCCAACTAAGATCAATTTAAAGGACAGAGTTTGGTGAATTTTAGTTAAACCGTATGTTTGTGGTTATTATCACACTGGGATGTCTGTTTTTAACCCTCTAGTGGTAAAGGCACATTGTTCACATTGCTGAAGAATGGAGAGGGGTTTTTTTAACCCACACTCCAGTCTGACTTTTTTGCTGTTTGCAAATTCAGTAAGCAGTTAGGTAACTTAAAAAGAGCTACAGTGTTTTATACATTAGATAGTTTTTATTTGCTCAACAGAAAAAATAATTGTAGCAAAAAGCACTACACAGTTGTATGGCTTCTCATCACATGTACAGCCTGGGTGTTTTTTCTGTCCTGCCAAACAGTCTGCTTCTTCCCACCTTTTGTATATTATATCAGAAACATATAGTTTAGGATATACATGTTAAACATTTTAACATCCTTTAATGGTTTTTCAATTCTAGACAGATTAAAAACAATCGTATTTTCACATTGCTTGTATAATGAAAATTTGTTAAGTAATTTGAAGTAACTTCAGTATTTCTATATTCAAATAGAGATTCTGACAGCGCAGTAGTTTCAAATATGACTGCTTTAAGTCAACTGTAGGATGATTTAAACCTTACAACACATGCTCTATTTTCATGTCACTACTCTTAATAATAAATAATGAGGGATGGAAGAAAATTGCAAACATTTTGATGTTGAATGAGATTATTTGATTTTTCTCTTTGTTTGAAGGTGCACTTTTAAACTATTTCCTAGGACTCTGACATGGTTTGTGTATATAACATTCTGTGGCATAAAGGCAATACTAGTAATGCTAATTATTACTAATTACTAATTAATTTAATTAATAACTACTAATTAATGCTAACTAAAGCCGTTGAAACTTGATGAGAATAATGAGGCAACTTTTGCCAGTGTGTGGTTCTCCTACTTCTCCCTTCTCTCCTGTTCACTTCCCCCAAGCTTCAGACATACTTTTTCAGCAAGAATTGATTGATATTGATATTGTCATTCACTGCTCAAGAGTGAGATGTACTTTACAAGTGGATTAATAGACGTACAATTATCAATGTAATGAACGTCTTATGAATTAAACTCATCTGTAGCTTTAAGCATAAAGCACTTTTCCACTTCTCTGGCAGTCTTCTGCTTGGCTATCTCATACTATTTATATGGTGGTCTTCCAACCATGCTGGAACCATCACTGACAACTGACAAGCACCTGCCATTTGTGAAAACATTAAACTGTTCTTCACCTTGGAATATTCTCATAGTTCTTAAGCATGACAAACGCAGTTTATGTATAACTTTATTTTAATATTTCTAATTTATTTTGATGCTAGTTAATCCTCAATCAGTAGCTGAAAGCATTTATTTTGAGCTCTGATTCTTAGCTCATGCAATGTGATGCAGAATATGTCACAATGTTTGATAAACTTGGTGACAGAAATATTGATAGGACTTAAAAAGTTAAACATTGATGCACAGTTTTACATAAAGAAACATCTATGGGTAAAATAGAGGAGGCATTAAATTAATTAGTTTTAAAGTTATTAGCAGAGCAGGTTGGGAAAGGACTTCAGGGTAGAAGAGGAAGGATAGAAAATTGCAATATGAATGTCATTCCTAGTCAAACATTTTTTAAATTGACAGATTGAGCTTTTTAAGTCATTTAAACTTAAATGATATAAGTTAGTGCAGTCCAACTGGAAATCTTAGGTCAATATGTAGCCTTTAGGCTTCTGCCTAGCTGCCTCCTCCCACAACTGCTGCTGCCTGAGTCTTTGTGGTTCCTTTCCCTCCTTGTGCTTCTGTTTCCAGTCCCTGCCCTTTGGCAGGGGAGTGCCCCCCTGTATGTGTATGTTGTGGTATAGGGAGGTGTCATGCTGTTTGCCCAGTATGGAAAGGGAAGCTGTGCAGCACATGGCCTCTGGTTACTTGGAAGTTGGACAGCTCTGGTATAAGTTTATATGCCTTGATGCGTTCAGTTGACAACAGGAATGTTCAGGCATTAAGGTATTGGAACTTAATCTCACTGGTGAATGAAGAGGGGCATGTAGTTTTGCATCTTAGTATTTCCTTCAAGAAAAGTAATTTTAGACTGTATATAGTTAACTTGCCTAAAGCTGCATGGCATGATACAACAGTTAGATTCATCCTAAAGGGATATATAGGCCCTGCTTACTTAAGCTATAACTTCCAAACCAATGTAGAAGGGAACACAAATTCTGTTACATTGTGACATTTTAATAGTGAATGGGTGGTTTTGTGTCAGGTCCTAAGAGGAAGATGTTCATATTCTGAAATAGTGACATTTTGCATTTGTTTGCTTGTCTAGTAATGGTTTGGACATTGTATTTGACTATTTGGTGTAAGAAATTAATCAAGTCTTAGCAGAAAGATTCATGGTACTGTAGTATTTCAGTATGTGTAGTTACAGATTTTTGCCTCTTACTTTGGATGTAGACTGCAGATAAAATTGCATTGGAAAGGTTCTCTGCATGTTAGTACCCTGAAAAATACCTGTGCTTAGCTTAAAATGCAGCTTCCTTTAAATACTAAGGTCCTGAGGTCTACAAAATCACTCTTGTTTAAATTGTGGTAAAAATGCTGATTCTCATGCTGTGAAGCTGGCTTTCTCTCATATGTTTAATACCCCAGTATTTCTCTGAACAAAATTTGCTGTTCAGTCTGTGAGTTCCTGTCCTTTCTTACCTGCTATGATACTACTGCTAGCAACTTCTAGATTAGTTCTGCATTTCACTAATCACATTGGGGATATTTTTCCTCATACTTACGGTTCCATTGCCAATTGGAAAGACCAGTTTTTAACATTTAAAGTGTACAAGAGTTATTAATTTCAAATCATGAAATAACTTGAATAACTATGAAGTTCCCATATTAAGGTTACTGCATGTTAAGGTTACTGATATACAGTAAGCTATTTAAAAATATATGGAATTAAGTTTACTTGTCCAAAAGTGTAACACTAGGTTTAGAATAATCTTTTAAGTAAATATTGCTTCATTTAAACATCAGTCTTAGATAGGATTAAGGTTAAGATGCAGAAACAAGTACTTGGTAAGACATGTGGCAAACTTGAGGATAATACCATTGTACATTTACCAGCCTAATAGTTGGATTTAGATACTAGGCAGTAAGTGGATTTTTGTATTTGTATGTTAATGTCTTTTTGGAGCTCTATTTAGATAGGAATGTCAGTGGATTATTATATCACTCTATCACATCCCTCTCCCCAATCTAGTTGTTTTTGGTTCCAAGGTTTCACTTCCATTTTTGGTATTAGTATTTAGCAGTTGTGCATATAATAGCATCAGTATCATTGGAAATTTTTCCTACTGGTAGATCCAGCTTGATCACCACTTTCATATATTCATAGATGTAGGGTCAGAAGGGACCTAAGTAGATCATCGAGTGTGACCCCCTGCCCTGGACAGGAGATAATACTGGGCTCATATGACCCCAGCTAGGTAATCATCAAGCCTCCTTTTAAAGACCCCCAAGGTAGCCAGCACCACTTCCCTTGGAAGTTGGTTCCAGATCTAGTCACCCAGGCTGTGAAGTAGTGTCTTCTAATGTCCCACCTGAACCTACTCTCAGAAAACTTATGGCTGTTATTCCTTGTTACTCTGGGAAGTGCATGGGTGAATAGAATCTCTCCCATTTCCCACTGGTCCCCCCTGGTAAGTTTGTAGACGGCCACCAAATCCCTTCTCAGCCTTCTCTTGTGAAGGCTGAATAGGTTCAGGTCCTATAGCCTCTCCTCATAGGGTCTACCCTGCTGTCCCATGCAAGTGGCCCTCCTCTGGACTCTCTTGATGCTGGCCACATCCCTCCTGAAGTGCGGTGCCCAGAACTGGATGCAGTACTCCAACTGTGGCCTGACCAGTGTTGCATAGAGGGGGAGGATCACCTCCTTGGCCCTGCTTGTGATGCATCTGTGGATGCATGACAAGGTGTGTTTGGCCTTACTGACTGTGTCCTCACATTGGCAGCCTATGTTCATTTTGGAATCGATAATGACTCCGAGATCTCTTTCTGCCACTGTGCTTTTGAGAAGGAAGTTCCCCAGCATATAGGTATGCTGCTGGTTCTTACTGCCCAAGTGAAGTATCCTGCACTTGTCAATATTGAATCCTATCCTGTTCTTATCTGCCCACCCCTGTAACCTGTCCGGATCTAGTTGTAGCCTGTCCCTACCTTCTAGCATGGCCACTTCTCCCCACATCTTAGTGTCATCTACAGATTTGAACAGGGTGCTTTTCACCTCCTTGTCCATGTTGCTGATGAAGATCTTAAACAGTGCAGGCCCAAGGACCGAGCCGTGGGAAATCCCACTGCCCATGTTGCTTCAGGTTGAAAATGACTTGTCCACCATCACTCTCTGGGTGCAGCGCTCCAGATAATTTGTGACCCATCTGACTGTGTAGGCATCAAGCCTACAGTTGCCTAATTTTTAATGAGAATGGGGTGAGAGATTGTGTCAAAAGCCTTCTTAAAATCCAGAAAGACTACGTCCACTGAGACTCCTGCGTCCAAGGATTTTGTGACCTAGTCGTAGAAGGCAATTGGGTTGGTCTGACAGGACCTGCCTCTGATGAGCCCATCCTAGTTGCCCCTGAGCATCACCTCCCTGCTGGTCCTCCCCAGATGTGCTCCTGGGTAATTTTCTCAAAGAGCTTCCCCAGGATCGAAGTAAGACTAAGGCACCTATAGTTGCCTGGGTCCTCCCTCCTCCCTTGTTTGAAAATGGGGACCACGTTGGCCCTCTTACACTTGTCTGACACCTGGCTAGAGCACTATGAGTGGACATAAAGCCGTGTCAGGGACCCCTCGATAGCCCCTGCCAATTCCCTCAGCACCCTAGGGTGGAGAGCATCTGGACCTGCTGATTTGAACACGTCCAGCCCCTCCAGAAGTTCTCTAACTTGGTCTTCCCTGACCCTAGGTCTGTCAGAGTCTCTCCTGAGTCCATTGTGAATCCCAGTGGGGGAGTCTTGGTCCCTGTACAAAAAAATGGAGGCAAAGAAATTGTTAAAAAGGTCTGCCTTTTCTTCTGGTGCAACCACCAGATTGCCTAGCATATCCTGTAGGGGCCCCATGTTACCCGGTGTTTTCTTCATACTCCCTGTGTATTTAAAAAAGGACTTTTTGTTGTCCTTGATCCTAGCCCTAGTTCCATAACTGCCTTAGCTTTCCTAACAGCCTGGGAAGTGTTATGATAGTTTTATTCAGCCACAAATCTATCATCGTCCTTTAATTTTAATTCTTCATGTTAGATCTACCTTCTCGTTTATTTGTGGTTTCTTTGATTTGAAGGAATGGCTGGTGGGTTTCTCCCTGCATCATTCAGTTCCTTATAGTTTAGGCCAATAGTCTCCAGTGTTTTTGCCCCATGGGCCAGATGAGCGGCATCAGTTTCAACTATAGACCGGATCCAGCTGGTGAGATTGATCTGAGTGGGTAGGGCCCCACCCAGCCATGGGCAGGTAGATGCGCGGTCTGAGCCATCTATTGGTGGGGGTGGGAATGGCCTGGCCCCCATCTGGACGTGTGTGGGGAAGGGATGGGGTGAACAGGCCAACTCTGATTTGGACACGCACAAGACAGACCTGGCCCTGATCTCACTGTGCTGCAGTGGTCTAGGCTGACCTGGACCCAGCTGGGTGGAGCTTCCCTGGTCCCCCAGCTGCCAATGCTTCTGACCTGTGGAGATTTTTGCAGGCCAGTTGTTGTGGCTTTGCAAGCCAGAGGTTGGTCATTCCTGATCATAATTTTAGACTATTGTTCTCTTTTTCATGCTGCTGTTGCTAAATAGCATTACAGATTTGTTTTTTTTTTTTCTCTCCATCTCTAGAGAAAGTTTTGTATGTTGAATAACTCGTTCAAGTTCACTCCTGGTTTGTACAAATCTTGATCTCTTAGGGCTTATCTGCAAATGGCATGATTTTTTTGCAAGCATCTGTTATTGAATAGCTCCATCTGTGGACACAGTTATTCAAGACTGTCTTGCTTCTTTTTATCTCAATTTACCTTGAAAGTGGATTGAACTGAGCAGGGAAAGAAACCTACTTTCTGAAGTAGCAGTTGCTCTTTAAATTCACATCCTGTCTTAATCTGCATTAACTTTCAAGTATAGATAAGCCTTTGGACTGTTCTGTTTTGCTGGCTTAGCCCTGGGTTCTTGATACTACTATCTCTTTTGACATTGATGCTATGTCTAACGGTCTTATCTATTGAGTATCGACTAGAATAGCAGACTTAATCTGCTGTAAACTTTCTGTCTTGGTTCATACCTTCAAAATGTCAAACTTTGTTAGTGACAAAAGAATCCATTTTAGGCATTTTGACTAGTGTATTTTTTTGGGAGGGAGCGGAGAGTTTTTTTTAATCTTTTTATATTTAAAAAAAAAAAAAAATCTTAAAGCCTGGTAGCAAGTCAGGTTTACCACTGATGCTACACTGTTTGCGTCCAGGCCTGCATAAACCTAGCTTTATGTTAGTGCAAAGGCAAAAAAACACTAACTAAGTTTTGACTCTACTAATCAGCATGAAGAAATGCATATTCCTTACTGGTAGTGAAGCTAGGTGCTGGTGCATAATTACAGGGTTGTAGGTTGTAGCCGTGTTGATCTAAAGACATGGGCAGACAAGGTTCTTTGGGTGAATCTATTGGGTTTTTTTTATTAGACCACCTTAAATACTTGGAAAAAAATATTTAAGCAAGCTTTTGGGTTTAAAAACCCTTTTCAGGCTGAGGAAGTTTCTGCAGTTGGTGTGTGCTTTTCCTGGATGGAATGAAAAGCAAAGAAGCCATAATTAGGTAACTTGCAACAGTGGTGCCCAATGATGGGAGATGATCTTCTCTTAATTTGAGATGCTGCACTGCTGAGCTTCAATGTCCTATCTCATGTTGGGACACATCGCATGCTGTTTATGTTTTACTTTGAGGGAATTGTTTAATCAGTTTCAGTTTAACTATCCTATATGTATGACTTTGGAAATCTGAATTTCTCTTGGTAACACTCATTTTTCTGTTTCCCTTCTAGCTGGTTTCTGGAATCATTGTTCTTTGTCTGGCATTCTTATGGTGGTGGTCTTTATTTCCATATCTGAAACTGTTTACAAGCAGCTGACTGGGTTTTCCTGTGTCCATCTTTCCATGCAGCAGTTGATGCTTTTCCTATGTTTGGACAGCTTATTTTGTCAACTTCTGCCTTTTCACCTGTACTTTGTATTGGCTTTCAATTCCATTAACTCACTGGCCAGTGGGTTGCTGTTTGAGACTTCTCACTTTTGAGAAAATGCTGCTTTATTGTGTGTAAATGATTTATTTCATTGCCTTATAACACAGAGCCCCAGTTTATAATTTTCAACACATAATTTGCAGCAGTATTCAGTTTCTTAGGTACGGTTTCTTCAGCAGCTTTGTTGTCCTGTCACTGTCAGTAATCATTCTGCAGTCCTGTTAAAATTGAATAGAGAAATAATATTGGTGCAAGAACAGAATCATACTTGAAGTTAGAATAACTTCTTTGTGAATTCAACAGTGGTTCTGCCCCAAAGTATTCAGGTGAGGGAATATTTGGGAGGGATGATCTAGGTTTCTGTGTTGTTCTTGACAGCAGTTCAAGTTTAGTTGTATCTTGTTCTTGATACGAGTATATTACTGGCAAAATGGAGGCAAATTCACATCAGTTTTTCCCTCATACTCAGTTCTTTGCTGATTAAATAAGATCTTAACAATTTTAAGAGTGTTTTTTAAAAAACTGATTTTAAAAAAAAATTCTTGGGAGGGGAAGAAGTCTTCACTGTGGTTTGGCTTAATTTCCTTCATACATTCCTGAATGTGTATTTAAATTCATTTTACTTTTTATTGGATTGCTTCTGAATTTTCTCTACTTTAGTTGGTTCATTTTTTGGTGTAGAAGTGAGGTGCATGGTTTTTTAGGTACATATATATTAAAGCCTCAGTAATATAGACAATTGCTGATCTAACTCTTCTTGCTTCTCAATATTTAAAAACTTAAGGAAAATGACCTTTTTTTGCAGTTCTACTGCGATCCATCTCACATGCAGAAAATTCTGCTTTTTATGTAAAATATTTTCTCTGTATCTCTCTCTCTCAGCTGTAGTACTTGCCAGCAGTTACATTTGTAGTACTCCTCACAGTTTGTATAGATTAGATACTGCAGATATTTAGTACAGTTAATTACTCTTATTGTCTTCAGTAGTTAGGGGATATTTTGCAAAATTACTTTACTGGTTTCATTACTTTTTGGCAACTTCCTGGAGTTGTGGTTTGCTTGGCACTTCAGGTCTTTAGAAAGGCAGTTTCATTTGTCCCACCTGACTTGCCAGTGTTACCAAAGTCACAATTTTAAAAAGCTTTTTTTACTACTTTGTCAAGTTCAGATACTTGCAACTTGTGTAAGTCTGTTGTAACACTCTTTTGGCAGTGCCTAATGATTGGGTCTTGAGTTGGAGACAAAGCTCTGATCAAAGACCAGGGTGTTAGAAAATATTAGTCCTGGCATTCAATCAATTTACTGCCATAAGGAGTACATTTGAATGTGTATGGGTGCATATTTGGGTTTCCACATCCTCTGAACATCTTTATTAGCAGGCAGACAGGTAATGCTAACTGTGTTTACCAAATCCCTTTCCATTTGTCATATGTCTGATCTGTATTAAAGTAGAGGGCATTTGTAGTAAGTCTGTTTAGCTCTCACTAACAAAGGAATTGGATGCTTCTCTGTGAATGGAGAGTCATTTCTGTGACTGCTTTAACTTGAGAGACTCATGGGGCATGAGGCAATAGTACCATAGACTGTTTTTACAGAGCTAAATTCTGTTAAGCTCAAACGCAGGTTAAGTTGCTTATAGAAATGTAGTGAATGCTAATTATTTATAAGACTAATAGAATACATTTACTTCTGTTAAAGATTTTTGCACTATTCTTAAAATTATGTTAAAATTTAAAAGGATTTTCTTAATCTGTTTTTTAGAAACAGGGTGCCTATAGGGTATTTGCACCTTTAATTTAAAGCTAGGAAGACACATTTGTCTTGTCCACTGGTCTCTGGCTTTTTTAAGGTGAAGATCACTTTTTGAAGTAAAGGGCAACAACCCAGGATCTACTGGGTGCCCCATGGCTGAATGAGTTGTTCTTTGGTGGTGGTTTTTATTTTTTCCCTAACTAGTTCCATAATGGGGTTCTGTGCTTTTAATTGGTTGCTTTTAACTGATGAGGTTTTTTTTTTATTAACCTCCCCCCTCTTTATTCTAAAACAGACAATAAATTATAAGTAAAAAACAACCCCTCCCACTCCCCAAAACAACAAAGTCTGTATCTCATTCTTTCACCCACCTGCTTTCTACTTTTTTTCCATGTGAAAGCTGCACCAGCAAATTAAGTCAAGTATAATCATTATACGAGAGACTCCGAATCTATCTCTTGGCACCTTTTACTAAATCACAGAAAATCATATCAGAAGGATGTCTTGCCTTGATTTTAAGCTTAGTATGGCCAAAATTGAATTCTTATTTCTTCCATAATTTCCCTTTTTTCCTATCATAATTAACAACACTTCTGATCTTCCGCATCATCCAGGTCTGCGTATCATCTTTCCCTGCTGACTTTTTTTTCTTCGAGACATTAGACGATTAGTTGGTTTGTTTTTGGTTTGTTTTAGATCCTTCCTAACTGATGACCAGGGATCTGGGTTTTCCGTTTGCCATGGAAAAATGGATTTGCTCCTTTAAAGGAGAAAAATGTGGGAAACGGTAGGTTTCCCCTTGCAGGCTGACAGAGTTCCAGCCTACAAGGGACAGCTTGGGGATGGGGAGGGGGCAGTAAGATGCAGGGGGTATGTGGCAGGTAGTAGGTTGGAGAGCAACTCCCACAGCTCCCTCCAGGTAAGTCTGTGGGACACAGGCAATGCACTGGGGGCATGCTCCCTCCCCCCCACCATTTTCTGTGCCTGCAATGGGGTGCAAGGCTGCAGTTAGGCCAGACCAGCTCTGGGTAAGAGCTGCCTCCGCAGCCCAGTGGGAAGGAGTGGCGTGCTAGTATAGCCTTCAAGGTGAGGTGCTCTCATGCCACTGCCATGCCTCAGCTTGGCAGTCATGGCAGCACAGCTCTCCTTTCATACTGGGTCCTGTCTGCTGGGCTGCAGAGGCAGCTCCTGCCTGGAGCTGATTCTTGCCTGGCTGCTGCCCCACACCTCACTGTGGACACAGAAATTTGGGTGGGCACATGCCCCTCTCGCTCCCAGCATGTCACTTGTGTCCTTGCTCATTGGGTTGGGAGTGAGGGGCACTGACAGGGCTGGGAGGGCTGTGGGTCAGGAGTGAGGGACACTGTCAGGGCTAGGGTTTGTGGATTAGGAGGGAGGAACAGCAGCAGGGGCTGGGCACTGGCATATTGGAGCTAATCAGCACCACAAAGCAGGGGTGGGGAGGTTGCTGGGGGGACAGCTGCAGCTGGATCCACATCCTGGTGAGTGAAGAGGGTAGGAGGAGCTCTGATTTTTTTTTTTTTTTCTTTTTCCATGGTAAAACAAAATCAAATGCCAAAATGTTTAGGTATGTAGAATTTATTTTATTATAGTGATTGAGGCACTGGTAGGCTTCCAAATTGCTTTAAAATTATAAAGACACCAATAAAACTTTGTGTTCAACTGATACTTATATATATAATGGCATTTAATTTTAGTCATGGAAAAATGTGGACTTTGGGGTTTTTTTAATTGGAGAACTTGCATTTTTTTTTTTTTTTTTTAAATCAGAGCATTTGAGATTTTTACACAGAGAAAAACAGGTTCCCTCAATGACCTCAGTCTTCTACTGCAGGGCTGTCTAACAGTGTACAGTACTTGCCATATTGGGTGCATCCAGACAAGCATGCATGTACAGTTTTCGGTGCTGCAGACCCATCTGCAGTGCAGCAAACTGCATGTGTCACACATGCAGATATTTGCCACTCTGCTGATTTGCAGTATGACAGGGTTATTTGACACTGGGAGATCCTGGTGTCAAAAAGCCCAAGTTAAAAAAAAAGAAAAAAAGTAGGGCAGCTCATGTGCTGGCAGCACGTGCCACACGAAACAAGCCTGGCCAGTCAGAGCCATGCTGCTCCTGCTGCTGGCTGGACTCTGCATACCCAGGTCACTGCCATTGGAGCCCTGGGAGGCCCCAGTATCTCAGGTAAGGCTGCTGGGACCAGCCCCTACCCCACCTGTGTCAACTTGCTATGCGCCAGAGTGCATGTTACAGGGGCGTTCCCAGGGGACAACTAGCAGTGGCATAAATGTGCCTAGTTTTGATTTGACCCTGTAGGTCTGATCTCCATCTAAAGAGTATTAAGCTTTCATCCTCTATTGTAAAGTTCATGTTCCTTCTAAGCACATTCTTGAAGCATTATTGTTTTAGTTTGTTACAGGTTTTTAATTTGTATTTGAATTAGGGCTGGAAATGTTCAAAAGGTGTCAGTTTTGCTATGATGGAAAGACTTGTAATACAAAAGGACAAGAGAGAAGCTGGAAGTTTCCAGCAAGCATGAAGAACTTGAATCTTTCAGGTGGAGTGAAATGGCAAATTGCACTTGTACATATGGTTTTGCAGATATCAACTGCAACATTATCTATTAGTAAGTTATGTGAAAGTAAACTGTATGGAGAAAATAAAATATAACTTAATTGCACTTGAAAAGACAAAGCACTGTTGTCCTTCTAGTGCCAAATTTTTTGTTTTGGATACAGCATGCCTTGTAAAATAATACATACCTTATTTTTTGGAAGTCAGAATGAAGAAAAAAAGTTTTCCAAAGTAATGGCTGCATAGAGCAGCTGCAGAACCTCCTGCAACTTATACCTAGTAATTCTCTTAGGGCACCCTTAAAGCACTGTATTTTATAATATACATTATTCCCCAGAGTAAGATACTCGCTTTGACTGAAAGGCAGAATGAAGGAAAAAAGATCTTTCCCAGTGAATAGCTGAGTACTAGTAGCTAAGGGAGCTGAACTTGCTCAGTATTCTGTGCCCTGTAGATCATGTATTCACTTTACTATTGGTATTGCCTTTGCCTAGCTCAAGGTTAAACAGCAGAAACTGCTAATACTGTGCATCCCTGTGTATAATGCATGCTCATCTTTGGCACCTGGTTTTTGGAAAAAAGCATATTGTAGCTGGAAAAATATGGACATGGCAGGACATGGGGTTTTGGGATCAGATCCTATTCATGCCGTTAGTACTTGCCATGATACTGGACTCCCCTACCCTGACAAGAAGCCTAGTGCGCAGTGAACTAGTGTGGTCCCAAGAATGGGAATGATAATCAGCTGATTATAGGTCCTTGCCTCAGTTCCAGATCTGTACCATGCAGCTGGCATCAGGCTGCATGGCAGGGACCCTGCCACGCTTTCCATTTAAGGCATAATGGAAACCTGCCAAAACGTTGTCCCATATTTTATGGAATAATTGTGTGGGTTTTTACATTTTATTGTGCCATTGGTTGCTCAAACTCTTGGGTAGGGTACTATTTAAAACCGTTTAATTGATGAATTACAGCATAAGTGTAACATCTGCCAGGGGCCTGAACATATATATGCTTTCTTCTGGCTTAACTCCTCCTTACTTGGAGGAGTTGGAGGAATGGCTTGGAGGACTTGGAGGAATGGCTTTCTGCGTTCCTGAGACTACAGTTACTCCAGTCTTGAAGGTGTGGGGTACAGCTGCTTTGTTCTTCCATGGTCTGGGAGGAGAGGGGAGAAGCAGCCACTACTCCCTGCCTCTTCCTCAAACCTGGCAGTCCCTGGTTTTTGGAAGAGGCAGGGAGCTTTACTGGCTTCTTCGCACTTTTCTTGGCTGCCTGCACTACTGAGCTATAGGGCAACAATTTAAAAATTTGGTGGCTGGGAGTGGGGCTCAAAGACCTCCCTTCCCCTCCTTGGTTCTACCATTCTGCCAGGGTAGGAACCCTTCCCAGCTCTCCAGGACAGCTGCTGCTTTTCAACACATTACAGCTGCCACTTGATAGCCTGCCCCCTTGCCAGACAATAGCCAATATGGCTGACAAGTAAGGAGTTCCCGCTAAGGATGTGGGTGGCTCAGGGAGCAGCTGTCTAGTGCTTCCTAGCTGGAAGTTCTCTAACATGGGGATGGAGGAAAGTGTATACAGTCCAGCTCCAGGGCTGTTTGTCTACCAGAAGAAATTTCTCTTAGTAGAAATGAATATCTGTATGCAGCCCCAAGACGGGGTAATTTGTCCTCCAAAACTCAGCTTTAGTTTTTGAAAATGTAAACATTTTTCTTCCATAGTTGTAAATAATGTTTAAAACCTGCAGTGTAACTGATACAGTAGAGTCTTTCAGATTTTACCAACTTACAGTAATAGGCTGAGGTGTCAATGGGGCAGTTCATGTTAGTGGATGCTAATTCAGATACTAGGTGTCCTGAACTTTGTATGATCTTCATGTGCATTCTGCAACCTTGTCCTACACCTGAGATGTAAAAATGACACAAATGTAGATCATAGTCAAAGAGCAGGAAATTGTCTTTACATACCTTAAAAGGTAGAGCTGTGTGGTGATAATGTGACTCTTGGCAAAGAATGTGCTTACCAGTAGCCTCTTCTCATATCACTTCTAAGTCTATAGTGATGTCGTGAAGTCTTTTTTGAAGTCTTTTTACAGTACGGCTCCTTTCCTTGATTAAGCCAGTTTGCAAGTTGTTCCCACCTTAAGTTTTCAGCCTGTAGGGAGGCAAACTATTTAGTGACAAACTGTTGAGAAACTCCATCAAATATCAGGTATTTTCATTACCATGTTCAGTATCTACACTATCTATGCTTAAGTGTGCTCCAATAAATTTAGCAATGATGTCCTCATTTTATAGCATCATAGTATTGCTTTTGAGGCAAAGAATTGCAGCTTCATATAAAGTCTCACAGTGGACCAAAGAGCTAACTGCCTGCCACCTTCCTTCCTTTCTCCCTCCTTGCTCTACTAGTAGACATGTGAGTTCACAGGTGGTGCACATGTATGGGTTATCTTATGAAATCCATATCTGAGGCCCCCTTGTTTTACTCATGTCTCAATTTTTTTCAGATGTTTGGGATTTTTTTAATGTTTTGGAAACGTACACTGTAAGCTTTAATGTGATATATAGTAAGTGGGTATACATTAAGCTCAAATACCTTAAAATGTTCTTAAACCTTACTCCTTAGCATATTAGTACCTAAATGTCAAACCAACTTGTCTTTTAACATCTCTTCCCCTAGCCACCTCTTTTACTGCAAATATATTTTGTGTGTGTAAGTACATACCTATACCTGTAATTTCCCTCCCTCCCCCCAAGAATAATTGTATTAAGTAATGTGTTTGTTATATAATTGCATCCTAAGGGCATAAACACCAGCCATTCTTACCTTGTGGTTGATGCCCACAATGGTTTTCAGGCTGTGCACATGCTCAGTTATGTCCCATGCTGAACTTAGCCTCCAATGTACATGTTCAAATTTGTAGGCAAGTATTCTGTGTTTTTGTGCTGTGCCAGGCCCTGTGCAGTGTGGGTTGGTTTTTGTATTTGTTGTTACTGTGTTGTATGTGTTGTTACTGAAGCTGTATAACAGAAGCTAACCAGAGGTCATTATAGTCTGTCTAAAGTATCTTCTGCTTTCTCTCATTGCCATCTCACAATCTACCTCTCCCAGTGCTTAGTACTATTTTCAGGCTCTTAACAGACCTTTATTTGTACTTTGGGAACATGCAATGATTTGTGCTTGTTTTTTTACATTTGTCGTTAGATGTCTGCGGCTCTACAAGCCAGTTGACATGTAACTTGTACATAGCTGCATAACTACTGTTATAGCACCTGCAGGCTGATAGTGGGATGTGCCTTTAGAATATTGAAGTGTAGATGACAAATGCTAAATTTAAGGGTAGAGGCTGGCAAGCATTAGATGTGTCTTGAATTGGTATGATGCACATCATCCATGAGAGCAATGGAGTAGCCCCTGTGGAAAGTTAGAAAGTAGAAATTTTGTGCCTTTAGGACACTTTGAGCAGCCTGCAAGATGCAGTCTCTTAAATGAAAATTACAAGGATCAAATTATCAGGGATGGTTTTTATGTGCTTACTTAGAAGAATCCAATACCTGTTCATCAAGCTGCTTAAATCCCTTTCTTAATAAGGGCCAGGGTACTTATTAACTGCAGTATTGGGGCTTTTTATTGGAGATGTGTCCTATTGAGGCTGGTCTAGTGATTTGCACCCATGTTTCTATAGAAAGTCTTAATGCTCTGGGAACAAGAAAGCTGGTGGTTTCCAGAAAGTAAAGGGAGTCATTTCTGCTATTAATCAGAATGGTATTGCCTGAGGTTCTACATGGCTGGAAGGGTGTAGCTGCCTATTTGGAAACCAAAGAAGACAGCTCTGCTTTACAGTGCTAGAGTCCTGTCAGAGCACTTTCTGCATCTACAATAATGCTTTAATATCCCCTGTGCACACGCTTAGCTTGTTATGCCAATATTCTGTTTTGCAGTCAGTTTTAGTGCCTTTTTAATATATGTATAAACTCCTAACTAGAGTCTTGCTTACTGCCGTGTAATTTTTAGTAGGCTTGTACGAAAAAATAAAAAGTGCCTTGGTAAGGTTTGTACTGGCAGTAAACTTGTGTTAATGAGCTGAATCACTTGCTTGATCAAAATGTATTGTATAGATAAGTGGTGCTCAACCTTCACCCTGTAGGCTGGGTCTGGCCCCTGAAATGAATGGGACTGTCATGCAATATGGAGGGATTGGCAGCAAGCAGCTTGGCCTGGTGCACCCCCTTTCCTACCCTGCCCCATGTTGCTGGTTCCCTATACAGCCCCCCCCACTCCTGCTTTACTCCCTCCTTTTCTTTCTCCCTCCTCATTTCACTAGGTAGGCAGTTGTTGCTGGAGATAAATTTTTTGTTTTGTTTAGTTTCCCTGCCCTTCCTCTCTTCCCTTTGACATTGGTGGCCTCCTCCTCCATCCCCCAACCAGAGGGGAGTGTTGCTCTACTATGTAGCCTCCTTGCTCCTGGCTTAGTGGTCTAAAAGGTTGAGAGCTACTGATGTAGGCCAACAGGAATCTCAACTCTGAGACAAGTTTATGATATTGTTTTTTTTAACGTGGTGCAGTTGGCATATGAATATGTAGCATTGCTGAAGGAGAGTGTGTAATGTTGGGACAGGAGGGGCAGGTGTCAGAGAAGCTTACTGAGATGAGTTTGTTATTTTGAGCATGCAGCAGAAGGATGATGGTGGCTTTCTTGAGAAAACAAGAGTGGTAACTGAAAAAAGTGAAGTGGTTGGTGCGTTTGCTGCAAATCCTATGAGATCTATTGTTACAGAAAGAGGTCTCTATTTTAAGTGTAGAGGGGACAGAAGTTAGATGTGAACTGTTAACTTTTACAAGGTGGAAGTGCCCAGCACTGGGGAAGGAACAAAAAAAATACATTGGCTATATCTAGGGATCTACTTAAATCACACTGAGGCGAAAGAAAAAATCGTGGGCCACTCATGGCATACACAACATTTTTGCAGGTGTTCTCCTCCTCTCTCATCCACTGCTGCTCCTGATTGGCCATCGTGCAGCTATGACATTTGCCACTCATTGGCAGAGGGAGTGATTCTGTGCAAAACTTTTGGGGATCTCTATTCACGTGGGGTTTGCAGAAAATGCTTTTTTTTGTTTTGTTTTGTTTTTGGGGTTTGGGTTGTTGTTTTTTTTTGAAGTTTCCATGAAAGGCAAAATCACAGGTAGGGTACATCTCTTGGTATATCCTAAAACCTGCAATATCAATAACTTGTTATAAAAGCTAATTTAATTATGCTTACTAGTGTTTTATGGTGCTGTTGAGTAGTTTTAAGGACTGAAGATTAGCCTGTAGCAGAACCATTTCGAAAGGGTTTGGTTCTGGTTCTTATGTTCTCTGTAAATTCTTCCTGTCAGGTGAATATTACTAAAATTGCAGCAGTCATGCTTGCCGTTTGTACTTTTGGGTATCAATCTTCAGTCTGGGAAGATATACAAGCTGATGCTGATATCCTGTGCACAAATCCTGTCCAACTTTTCAATCTGTAGGCAAATTGTTTGAGTATTGCTGAAGATGTGACTCTCCCTATGTCTGAAGAAGGGTGTTTGTGCCCAAAAGTTTGCAAAGAATATTTTTTTCCAGCTAATAAAAGATACCACATTTACCCAAAGAACCTTGTCTGCTGAACATTTCCTGTCTCGTAAGCTTTTTTTGTATTCTTATGATGATGTGGCACTATATGCAGTGGTGAAGCTGTTTTGTGTTTTTTTTTCTCCCTCATACTATGTTGTTTTGTATGTAGCACACCCCCAAATATAATACAGACCTTGCTGTTGAAAGGCATTATTAAGAAAACTTCTTTCTAGAATTATGGCTGCAGAGTGAAAGGACAGGGCCTAATCTTTTATTGACTTGTCCTTTCTTGTTAACTGAAACCTTAGCTGCTGCTAATGACTGTTCTCCATAGGAGAACCTCTAATCTTGAAAAGAGCTAAGGAGCTGTGAAATAATAGTAGAAGATATCAGAAACCCTATGAGACAACAAAATTCTCTTAGGAAAAGTTAGCTTCATTAGTAGAACGTCAAGACTATTAAAAGGGGAGATGATCTTTAATACCTGTGAAGTGAAGGACAGTGAGCCATTGACCTCACTTTAACTGCCTGAAAAGTAATACAATAGCTGCTGATTTTGGAGCAGGGATGAAAGCAGGGTGATTATATTATTGCCAAAAAGCAGCCTTCCTCACTTAATACATGCACCTACATTTTGGGGAACTGATTTTGGATGGGGAAAGGTGTGTGCTATATGTGAGAAAATACAAGGGTTTTTGGGTGGGGTTTTTTTGGCGGGGGGGGAGAGGTTATGTCTGGACTCCAGGGGTGCTTGTAGATTTGGCACAGTTGGTATTGTGACAAGATGACATGGCACTGGATTCAAAGAAAAGGGTGCTGTGTGTAGCGTGCAGAGCTGGGTCCAGCTTGAGACACGTGAGCTGCCATGCAGGCTAGCTGATAAGATTCTCAAGCCTCATCCAGCTTGTGGGGCCTTATGTTTAACACCTCTGTTTTAGAGACCATTGGTGCATGCTTTGTATTTACAGCTGTAGTTGTTATTCGTTGCTTAGATCAGCGAGTGGCAGACTTTTAAGACTGCAGGCCAAATGTCCCAGTTGAGTCAGAAGCCGGAAGACATTAGGACTTGACCAACTGCTGCCGCTTTACCCCTCCGCAGCACAGCAAAAAGTTCCTTCTGCCAAAGCACTAAATCCACAGCCTGGATCCAGTGGTTCTGCTAGCTGAATGTAGTCTGTGAACTGTAGGTTGCTGACTCTTGGCTTGGAGCCATAGTGCTCAATCTCAAGCCCATGGGCTAGATCTGGCCCTCGGTTTTGTCTCATCTGGCCAGCAGGGCTCCCTGTAATTCTGAAAATTTGGAGGCTTGGGAGTGGTACCTCTGGGCACTGATCTTAATGGGTCTGGGCACTGATCTTAATGGGATGGGGGGCCACCAGCACAGGACCCTGATCTCAGTGTATGAGGCCCAGTCTTGCCCAGGGAGTGGCCCCATGCCATTTATCTGTCCCATAGGGCCAAAGTGTTGAATGCCATTGGCTTACGGAACACTTTTATGAAGGCTTATAAAAACAAATTCCTCCCTTCTGGTGCTGCTAGTTACCTTGGGGTTGTGATTGCAGTGGGACAGTTTCAAATTGCTTTTTCTCATGAATTTCCCCTTTTTCCTTTTTAGGGGCAAGAAAATTTTAAGCAAGAAAAAACTGAAACGGAAGCAGAAGACTAAATTGAAAGTAAAAACACGAAATAAGGTAAATGATTTAATAGCTATATTAGGCTTCATATTAGAGAGATGCTAAACTGTTATTTAAAATAAAATGGACAGTAAATGAAATGAAGCTTTAATAATTTATATCTTTATTTTGAAGAAATGAGAACCATAGACTTTGTACCCATTGCGTATAACATGATTTTTGCTGTAAGTATATCATGTTCTGTAGTTCTTTACTGAATGATTCATTTGATCCATTTTTATTTAGTGGGTATGTTCGTGAACTACACATCCAAACACATTTGTTGTCTTATATCACAGAGAAATGTCACATTTATTTTAGACATGATCATATAAATGAATAAGCCATAAAACATAAATTCAGGAGCATCTACTAGTAAAAGTATCGAGCAACTACTTTTGGAATAGTTTATCCACATCTCCTGCTGGAAGAGAGGGCCCCAAATATGTCCACAAGTGTTGGAGTTAGGACAGAAGAGAACGATTTGTTAACATTTAAAACTATGAGTTATGAAGTAAAAATAATTGATGTGTTGTTCTATAATTGTAGGTGGCTATTTTATATTTTGCTATACCAAAATGTTTCAGTATCAAAATAAGTCTGATTAGCTTATCATGCTTTAACTAATTTTTTTTTAAAAGAACAGTTCTTAATTTCTCTTATTAATTTGCATATGAAACTACATCCTTTGATTGCTCAAGCCAAGTACTGAAAGTAGCTCAGAAAAGAGCAGTTTGAATTAATGTATTATTAGTCTAAAAGGCAGATGAATAACCTTGTAACAAAGTTGACTAGATATCAATTTTTTTTTCTTACCCATGCCTGCCAAACCTCTTGTGGCTACTCTGTCTCAAGAAAGTTGAGTTCGGGAGGCAAAGCAAAGCAAAACTTTAGTATCCCTTTGCTCAGAGGTGTTTTGCTTCTTGGATGTTTGCTAAGTTATTCTGCTTATCATAATAGAGCAACTCCAGACTCTGGTTGTGCAGGGGACCTAATCAGTCATACAAGTCATTTCAAAATTATTTTCTCAGAAACATATAGCAAAATAGTTTATTAGTCTAGCTTAAATCCCTATTTTCTAAACTTTTTGGTAAGCTGGCATATCAACTTTTTCATTTTTTTCTATCTCTAATTATAGTTCTTCAACTACTAAATTGACCAACAATCCAGGAGAAGTTTAAAGTACACTACAAGATGTACTTGGTTTTAATGTGCTCTGTAATTTGAGGCTAACTTATTCTTTAAGTAGGACACCTCTTCAACTCTGGACCATTTTTCAATAATGGATAGGGGTGGCTTGCTTTTCGCATGTTATTTCAGCTTGGCTAGTGCCAAACAAAGAATTTGAGGCTGCTGCTCTCTGAAAAGCTGGCAAATAAAGATGACTCCTTGGGCCCCTTTCTTGCTCCTTTTGCACCTGTTGAATTAAGGTGGAAGGCTGCCCTGCCGATCAGTTACTACAAACTGCCATCTGAGGTTTATGATGTATATCTGATAGTAAAGTGACATTAATTTACTATCTTTCATAAGGGTTTCAGCAACTTCACTTGGGGTGGTAAGTTGGCATTATTTTTTGAGGAGGCAAAAGGGGTTTCTTTGTGAATCTTATTTTTGAGGTCCACAGATTTATGACATTGGGGTCTTTTTACTCTGCAGCCTGCATTGCTTGAGACAGTCTGGGCTTGTCAGTCAGTCAGTGGCGGGAGAGGTCTGGCATTGGTTTTAGGTCTTGCATGTGCAACTGGACTAGTGCAGAACAGGTCATCCTTTCAAAAAAGTTTACTCATAATTAAAAAAAAACACCCAAAACAAAATAACCCAGAGCTAACTGGCTTCATATCTTCAGGCTCTGAGGGTCTGTATTGGCAGAAGCCCATGCTCTCCATAATTATTGGAACTCTCCCTGTACCCCCATTTAGAATGTAGAATAAAAGCTAGGCGGGAAAAGGGAAATTTCTCTCATTTTCGTTCTTGTAATATTTTCCCCCACTATACCTGTTTGATCTTTGCTGATTCTGTGACGACTCAGACTCCTCACATTTATTGTGCTTCCTGTAGCGTCAGCCTTAAGCACTACAGTTGACAGGAGAGGAAGTAGAGCAAAGTTTGCTCGTAAGCAAAATCAGCTGAGCTGTAACTCCTCCTGTCTTGCAGGGAGCATAATTTAATGCATAGCATGAAAAGGCCAGGAAAGCTTCTTCCTCAATTTCTTAGCTAACTTCTGGCTGTTAGAATTTACCATAAAAGCTGTAGTAATTTCAAAGGGAGAAATATCATATAAGGAAATGGGGAAATCTATAAAGGAGTTAATTATGTTTCCCCCTGATCGATCATCTTACAAGGTAGATATCCAATCATTACCTCATACCAATGTATGTTAGTAGATGAGTTCTTTGTGCTGTCCTGCTCCAGTAATGGCTGAAGGGATACCTTATTGCATGTTTTAAATTACTATGCATAGGTCATCTCCCAGAGCAGACACTGCTCTGAGGTCTCTGGCACATATTAATTTAAAGGCACTATAGGATCTGATCCTTGATTCCGAAACTACGGTGCCTCCTGCCATACCACATGTTCATGGTAGGAGGAGCCAGTTTTTTTGGGGAGTGATGGGGGGAAGGGGTCAGGATCAGTTTCTAGTTGTGTCCTTTCCATTTGCCAGTGGAAGGGAAATCTGGTTATTTTGTTTGGCCAATAGACACATTCGTAGAAACAGCATGGCTGTCATAATTGTAAGAATGGGGGACTTGGTGACAGAAATGAAGCCTATCGTGAACAGGTTGATTATGGTGATGGTTGCAAAAGAAAGTCAAGATTTTGTAAGTGCATGGCCTTCAAGATGGGATATAGTATAGAAGAGAGAATTTGTTTGGAGAGTGGGTGGCATTATGGGTGATTTCAGATCTTGTTCAGTCAACGAACTTGAACACCAAAGAAAACTTAAGATCATAGATGGCATTGGCAATGAAGAGGGTGAGCAATTACTAAATTGTTGACAAAGGAAAGGGGCTATCATTGGAAATGTTTCGTTTTGAAAGAGGTCCATTTAATATGGGGTGCACTGACATATTGGTTGGTTATCAGGTTGGCATTAATAAAAGGAGAAATGACGTTACTGGCTATTACCTTTTTTTGGTTGTTGTAGCTGACAGTTATGGCCATGTGCCTGAACAACCCTGGTGAGCGCAGTCCAGTACTCATGCCCCAAACCTGCAACAGACTACAGGTCCCAGCAAGCAGAGGGAGGGGGAAGCCGGGTGATGGTGAGCCATCATGGGGCAATGTGCTTAGCAACAAAGGGACCATTATTGGCTCCTACTGTGCTGCTGCTGCCATGGGAACGCTGTGCACACAACAGAGGCCTGAGCGCTGGGACTGCTATGTAGATGTTGGGCTATGCATGGGTGGGGTAAGGTGCCACATGAGGGATGTTCTCCTCTGCCAGGCACCTTTGCAAAAGCAGCTTCTCTCTGGTGGCCACAGGAACTTCATGAGACCTGCCGGCACTGAGGAAGCAGCATGCTCTTGGGCTTCAAACACGCCTGGTGCTGCTGTCCACATGAGGGTCTGCCCTACCCACCTGTGATGGCAACACGGGCTGCATGGGGAGCAGGGCTGCGGGTAGGAGCTGCGAGCAAGGGGTTAATGTGTGTGTGGGGAGGGGTGTATTTGTGTGTTAAACTTTTTTTGTTTGTTTTGCATTTATATCAGTAGTTTAAAATGCCTTGCACTATTACTAAATATTGAGTATTGGATTGACATTGGCCCATATGGTTGGTTAATTATCTGCTATTGGTATTGGCCATGAAAATTTTTATCAGTACACCCCTACATTTTAATAACATGTTATAGCTGAGATGGTAGAAGTGGGATTTGTATGTTACTACAGATTAGGCAGAACATTTCTGAAAATGTGAATATGATCCCCAAGACTGCACTGGCAGGAGTTTGTACGCTGGTAGTAGGGGGCTTCAAACAATGCTAAGATTTTAAACTGTACCCTCTGAAAGCAGAAGTAAATTGAAAATATGAAAGTTACAGGATAAAATGCTGTTGTACTCCTTTGAAGGAATAGCAATTAAGCATCCCCACAAATTGATTCAAAGCATCATAGGTAGAATTAAATGAATTTGGAGGTATGTGTAAAGTAGGCAGGATAGGTTTATGAAAGAATCAGTGGAGTTGAATAGAACAGGGGTAAGCAATTCCCAGTTTGGGTGCCAGTGTGTGGCATGTGAAGGTATTTTGCTTGGCATATGCACCTTGGGGTGGACAATGGTGAAGGAGCCAGGGCTGCACTACCACACAAGGATTGGTCCCTTCCTGGTGCCCCTGGCACGCCAGTTTCTTACAAATTGAGGTTGCAATTTGTATTTGTGTTCTTGGTATTCTGCCCAAAAATGGTGCCAGCCCCTGAAATAGAAAGATATGATGGTAGAATGAAAATGTGTTTGAAAAGTTATGGAGGGGATTGCTGAAAACCAGACTGATTGATTGAAATTGAAGATAAACATGGGTGTCGCAGAGCACTGAGGTGCCCTCCTCCTAAAGAGGAGAAACTGCTAGATAAAAAGCCCTAGCAGTGAATAAGGAGCCCAGCTGTTGGTTGCCAGGGCAACTGGAGTCAGCAAACGACCCACACCTGCCAGCAGTCAGCTAGCTGTAAGGGGCAGAGCCTGGCTCTTAAGAACTCAGGACTTGAGGCCAGGGCAGTCCCCTGCCAGCAGCCAGAGAGGCAGGAGCTCCTAGGTCAGGATGTGAGAAGAAGCAGATAACAGCTTAAGCTGAGTAAAGGATGGCAGCTCTAAGATGTCTGAGCAACATGGTTTTATCCAGATGGGTTTAAGTTATGTTACAGACTAGGGGCTTCTGTTTTTTGCTTTGTTGTTTTTACACCGGTGGTTTGGGTGAGGCTATTAGGGGTTGGAGGAGGCCTCATAGGGGACCCACAGTAGCGTGGGGACCCCAGCGCCAGTAAGGGCGCAGCATGCGGGTTGCATAGATCCGAGCCCCAGAGAGGGGGCACTACTGAGAAGCCCCAGTGCGTGTGTGGTGAGCCCCTGAGGAATGGTGTAGCACTGGGGTGAACCCCAGAGAAAGGGGGTAGCAGTGCAATGGGCCTAACGGGCGGGGAGGCTTTACTGAGAAGGCCCCTGCGACAGGGCGGCTTTACCGAGAAGGCCCGAGGAGAGGGCAGTATTATCAAAAGAGGCAGCACTGTGGAGAAGGCCCTGTAGAGAAGGGCACCGTTATTGCGAAGGCGCCCCCTAAGAGAGGGCGGCGCTGCAGAGGATCCCTGAGAGAGGGCAGCGCTACGGAGAGGACCCCAGAGAGGGCGAGTGTATGTTTGACAGACCAACATCTATTCCAGCTGCGAGGCTTTGGGTGTGGTATAAAGGGTGGTTGGAGCCACGCATAGCCCCTAAGGCTAGGGTGTCCCTGAAGCACCCATCATAGAGTGAGAACCCATAAGGGGCCTATGAAACCACAGGGTCTGAACCAACACCAAGAAGTGACCAAGAGGGCGTAAGGCAGCCTCCCAAACGTATCTAAACATCAAAGACGTAGCGGGCGAGAATTAGAGGGTGCCCTTGGGCTGACTTGGCATGGAGAAAGGGGCCTTAAGGAGATCATGGCCCTCCTGGAGGACCCCACCCGTGACAATGGGCAACAGAAAAAGAATAATATTAACAAGTAGGAAAAAGAAAGAAACATGGAAAGAGTTAATACAAGGAGTTCTTGTTAACTATGGATAACAAGAAAATACTGTACTGATTAAAAAGATCAAGGCCAGCAGAACCTGGACTAATGCAAGTGGAAAGTGTTATTTTGGTCATTAATTCACCTGGGACTGTGGAAGAAATGTTTTGAAAATGTACTGAATATAATAAAAAAACCTGGAAGATGAATATGATGTAAGGCAGTTAAATGTTGAAGAACAGAAGGAGAGAATGGAGATTTGGAGATGCAGTGGCCAGAACTGTTAAAAAGAGCTGTAGTAGTTGTTGATGAAGTCATATAGAGATGCCCAGAGCACCAGGGAAGTGAGGATATGATCTCTTCAGAATGCACTTAAAACAAATTGAGGGACACTCCAGAAAACAGGAATACAGGAATTGTGCTATCTGGAAAAAAAAAACATGAGAAAAGTCTAACAGCTATTGGGAAACATGACACTAAGGTACAACATTGTGACAAGAAATTTGAGTCAGTTATATTTGGATGGACTTGAAAGAAGGCAGAAAGGCAACTGAGTGAAGAGCAATGTAGGTACTAAAGGAACAGACTCAATGTTTGCTACAAAACAATTGAGTGAAAAGAGTTGTGTGGGATATAAAAAAATTCCTTTGCCTTTATAGATATTGAGACAGGTTACAGCAAGAACTGGAAATGTTAAATGTGAATAAAACTTACATGGGTTGTAGAAGGGAATGTGCAGAGTTCATGTTTGTTGTATGGAAACAAGATATGAGAAGATTAAATGGTATTGCATGGAGCATGGTTTGGATCAGAGTAGTATTGCATCCCTTTTAGCTTTTACTTCCTTGAAACATTGCAGTCTTTTAATGACTTGGGATGGAGATGTACTATATTGTCCTGATGTGTGTAGCTTCAGTACTGAAGAATCTGGGGTGGAGATTATAAATATGAGGCATGGAGTGATAGTAAGAAGAAAACCTAAAATGTGTAAGAGTTGCAAGGAGGACAAGAATTAAATTTGGTTGATGACTTTAAATAGCTTGGCTCAATGATCACAAGTGATGGAAGAAAAGAAAGAGGCTCTAATTGTCCTTAGATTTCCCCTCTATTCTGAAACGTAATAGAGAAATACATTTTTTCTACTATTTATTCTTTCTTCTCAGAACCTTGCTTTAAAAAAAGTCAAATGGAGGTTAATTGAGAGAAACATTTTACTTATTTCCAATTGGAAGAGAAGGTATTTTTGTGAAGTACATTTTAGTTGATCAGCGAAATTTATGTCCGTTTATTCAGCTGTAAGGCTGAAAATTAAGGTGAATGTTGTGCTGGATTAATTTAAATCACCAACTGAAAATCCTTTATTTAAATCTTTTAAATCAGGGGTGCCTACAGGCCGAATGAGGCTTGCAGAGCCATAGGTATCTGGCCCACAAGGCTTCCCATAGATTGGGGAACTTGGCAGCAGGGGTGTGGTAGCAATACGTATAGCCACCATTCCCCACTGACAAATTGCCAAATCTTGAGCCCCACTGCACGAGGCCAGGCCATGCCCCTCCCCCTGGGCTGGCCCATGCTCCCATTCCCCTGTGGGTCCTTGTCAAGCTTCCTTCTCTCTCCCTTCCTTCCCTTCCTATTGCAGGACTTCAAGTGGACTGTGCTGTGTGGCTGGGCTTGCCACCACCTTCTCTCCCCACCCACCCCATCAGAGGACCCCAGGTGTGGCTCCCAGCAGCAGCTGTGTTGCAGTTGCTGTGTTTTCAGTTAACTGTTTAACCAATATAACTAGAGGAGGCTAATCTAATACATTTTTGAAGGATATTTATATCCCTGTTCTAGCCCCTGCCACACATGTAAGCTCTCCAGCCAAGCTGGGCCACTCCTGCCATTAATAGATAGCCTGCCCTCCCCAGCCTGGGAAGGGGACAGGCTGTCAATTGGCAGTTGACAGCTCCTGAAAAGCAGCAGCTGCCACAGGCCATCCTGGCAAGGGTTACAGCCCTGGGAGAATGCTCCACCCCCTCAATCCTGCCAATCAGCTGATCTATGGGAGTGGGGGGAATTTTTTTAAGGCAAAATCCCCACAGGGTTCCCTCGCAGCCTGCCCAGGGGTGAACTGGCAGAGAACCACTGCTCTGTCTGTCCCCTGAGAGAGGGGCCAAAAGCAGAGGACTGTGGAATACTGCATGTACTCAAAACCCCACAGAAGTGGTATACAGCCATTCAAGTTAAATCAGGAAGTGGGAGATCTTCTTGATAAGTATCTAATCTAACTTCTTCTGGACAAGCTAGTTCTTTTTTGTAAGAAATCAAGCCATTCAAACTTCTTGTGCCAAGAAAAAGGTGTTTTTTTCCACCAAGTATAAATATAAAGCCTGTTCATGGCCTGTCTCTCTGCCTAAATTTGGGTTGTCTGACTAATGTTAAATTAATAGATTTCATCTTTTGTCATCTTTGTTTGTAGATTGAAAGAAAGAAATATGTTTTCCTGGAACTTTAATTTTGTTCTTAAATATTTTTTCTTCATCGTTTCAAAGTTCTTACAAACCTTTCAACAATATTTTTTCTGCAGTTTGTTCAACTCTGTGAAAATAAGTTTCAGTGTTAGTCAGCTTTTTATTTTTTTGCCCACTGTTGACTGCTTTGGGTGGGTCAGATTAATCTGTGTTTTCCCTAATTATTAGTTTTTAGACATGGGAAACTATAAATTTGATTTAATTTTCCATGTCTAGAATCTAGTTATTGAAGGGTCCTCTTCAATTCATTTCTCTTGCCACTACCACAGGGTGGCTGCCACTTGACCCCTGTGCCTGTCCCCTTGGTGCCTTCACCCTCCTACCACATGTCCCCTTCTTGCGACTGTTCCCCTCTCTCTTACCTTTATAGCTCCTATTACTTTGTGTCTGTCTGCTGGAGGCATAGAGCAGCCAGACATAGTGGTAGATCCGGCTTCAGCTTCCATTGGGTTTGGGACTGGAGCTGCAGCAGCTCCCCTGTCACCCACATGCCCCTTCCTTGTGTCTCCTCCCTGCCACCCCAGCACACTTTTCACCTTTTCTCCACACTCCCCTGGCTTTACATTCCCTTTCCCCTGTGACATGTCCCAGCGTGCCATGTGTCCCTTTCCCTTCAATCCCCTCACTATGTGCATCTCTTTCCCTGCAATCCCCCTGCTCCCCTCATACCACACATACCTTCCCTATACATTCCCACGCACTGCCAACCTGCTGCATGAGCTTCTCTGGTCCTGTCTGGAGCCTCACGGGTTTTTTTTCCCCCATGCTGAATGGGGGAAAAAACCTCATCTGAGATTAGAATGAATATGGTATTTTGTGACTATTCACAAAATGTCATCATAATAAACCATTTTTTTTTAATAAAATAATTTAAAAGCCATGTAATTCAGTTGTCCTCTGGCTGGAAAATTAGTTTAAACCACTTTTTTCCCACTGGAAAATAAAGCAAAATAGTTGCAGGAGGGAATTTTGCAACCTCAGTATATTTCTTTATCTCTGGAATACTTAAGTCTTTGACTGAAATGCATCAATATATTAAGACATTTTAGGTTCCCTTCATTATCTTCTAGATCAGTGGTCCACCTATGTTTTTGGGTCTCAGGTTGGAGTGACCTAGTTCAGTTCAGAGGTAGGTTGATGCTAGGATCCCGTTGCTGCCACTTCTCTCCACAGAGGCAAGGTGGGGGAGCTCCACCAGAGCTTCTCCCCACAGCAGTGTGGGGAAGTGACTGCTGCTGAACCCCGTCGCCCCCCTCCTACCCCACTGCCCCACGTCTGTGGGCCCGATCAGATGGCTTCATTCAGCCCATGGGCCATAGGTTACCAATTTCTGTTCTAGATTTCTTCCTACCTCTGTTACATTTGCAGCCTTCTTGGTCTGACAAATCTATGCACTTTTTTTTTTTTTTTTTTTTAAATCAGTTTGTTGTAGCTTACACTATTGCTTCTGTTAGGTATTCTACTATATGATCATTTGCTGATGCATCAGTTGTTTCTGTAGGATGGACAACCCCATCTTTTGTTGTGATTCAGGCATATTACTACAGCATTGTATACATACCTCCACCTGTCAAGACTCAGATTAACACATTTTCTGTCAATATTTTTTTGCGTACTGTTCACTCTCCTTCTTTTTACCTTGTATCTAGGACCCTCTAGCAATGTTTGTTCTTTCAGAGTGTAAAGTGTGGTCATTATATTTGAATCCTGTCATTGAATAGTTATTTTGAACAAGACAAAAAATGAGAATTCATATCTTTTAATTTATTAATGGTATCTGCTGGTCTTGATTATGAATTCAACCCAGGTTTTTCTGGATAATCAAGAAAATCTTTTTTGGATGTGTCAGCCAGTAGATCATCTGATGGGGGAGGTAATAGAAGTTTGTAGATGTACATACTGCAGGTGAACATTTGACAATCAAAACGCCTTACTTCTAAGCTAGATCCTGGGAAAAAAAAACAAAAGACAAAACCCAGCCAAACCCAGAATGGAGGGTTGATTACTCACCATGTCACTCCCTGTATTGCTTTAAAAGAGTGTGTAATTGAAAAAGAATTATTTTACTGTAGCTGTTGTAGTTGTACCACTCATTAAATGATATGGCATTGGCAGTCCCCTGTCTG
Organism: Caiman crocodilus; assembly: GCA_030014935.1. Lineage (NCBI taxonomy): Eukaryota > Metazoa > Chordata > Crocodylia > Alligatoridae > Caiman > Caiman crocodilus. The sequence goes on from JAGPOW010003316.1 coordinate 123,543,397, forward strand.
ATAGTTTCCCAGCTAAGACAGGGGTATGACAAGGATGTTTGCTTACTTGGCTATTTTTTTTATTTTATTCTTGAATGATCTAAAATGGGCTCAAAGGGAACTATTCTATGTACCCATGATTTTGAATAACCCTATCTCTGTCCTGCTTTATGCAGATAACGTATTAATAGCATTGCAATCCCAAATGGACCTGCAAAGATTACTAGATGCTTTTCAGCAGTATTGTATGTCAAATAGCTTGGACATCAACACAGCTAAATCCAAGGAGTTGGAAAAGAAACTGGAAATGGTGTCTTCTTTTAAATATCTTGGAATCTACTTTTAGCAAAAATCTGAGATGGAATAAGCACATTGAAAATGTAAATACTAAAGCAAAACAAGACTTGGGCTGAGTTTTATTTTTTTACAAGACAGGCAGAAGAGCAGTTTTGGAAGCACAATAGGTCTGTTAATCTAAGATAGTCCATTTTATTATGTGGAGCAGAACTTTGGGGCGCTGACCCTAGGGCCCACTCAAAAACTGAAGAGTTTTCTAATTAGCTTTTAAGGTGGCTTTTATCTCTGCCAAATTCTCTGATGTGGAGAGGTAGAAGTTATGCATTTTAAAACTGGGCTGATAAATGTGAGCACAGTCAAGAACTCCAAGGGTATTTATACACATACCTTTTTGTCCCACTGCACACTGGAAATCCGGTGGGTCCGAGCAGACTCGATTAATCAAGCCTGCTCTGCATGCCAGCTGATGTGCATTGTGCTGCTTTGCATGCAGTTGTATAAGTGATGAAATGCATGTCAGCACACAGAAAATGGTGGTGGTGCACTTTTGAACTAAAACACCTACAGTGTTTTAGTTCAAAAGCACACTGCTGCCATTTTCTCAGCTGCAGCACCAGGTGCTTTTAAAAGTGCCCGGCGCTGCAACACAAGCATGTGTACAAATGCCCTAATCTACTGGATAAAAATTAGATCTTTCATGCCTACCAGATACTCTAAGAAGTGCATTCTAGAAGCCTCTCCATTGCCAGATAAACTCTGGTTTGAATGGTTAAATAACATCTATATTCTCCTCCAGACAAATGGCCTGGGAAATTACTGAGTCACTGATCAAAGATGCCAGCATGCAGATGGACATGCTGGCAGTGAGACTGGTGTTTTTTCTTCATTAACTCAGTGTTCAAAATTTCACATTAATAGGGAGATCCATTTTCCTCTTATTTCTTCAAAAAACCAAACAAGACTACAAGTAATAATTTCTCATTTATCTCATTCTTCCCACAAGAGCATATGCTGTTTAAATATGGGGTCTGACACCATCTGCCCACAATGGCAGATCTTACAAGTGTGAATCTCAATCTAGTAATGGCCTCTCATTGTTTGTAGTTTTGCATCACAGACAGGTAGTTTTCTAAAGCCAAAGGAATGTTAGTTTTAAAAAAGGGGAAGATTTGAGACAATCTGGCTTTCTTCTAACTTTGGATCTTGTCCTATAATCCTTAGATGTATTTGCTTTACACACTGAATAAGGGCCAAAAATCAAATAACTCATTTTGTTTTAATGTTCACTACTTCATTTGATATTTTTTCTTTTATATTATCATACACTTCTCATTTTGTATAGGCTTCTGGAATGAATAATCTTATGTGTGTTTTAGCAAGAATTGTATAGGTGTGGGGGTTTTATTGTATTTAATGTTTATTCATTTTATTGTCTTGTTTTGGTGAAAGCTGTAAATAAACCACCACTACTCAATGGTATGATTTATTCTGAAACAAGTTCTATAGTGGGAAATCATGTTTAATACAAACTTGGGTAATTCTTATCTGCCCATGCCATATAAGTTGCAAGGAGGCGGGAGGGGTGGGGGTGAGGATATATAACTGAATTTCTGAGCTAAAGATTTCTCATTTACTTTTAAAAGTATTTTCAACTGTTATACATCTTGGGTGCTCAGTTTTTTGGCCCCACAGGCCAGATACAGTGTGTGAGGCCAATTCATGGGCTGCATCGGACTTTAGACTAAGATCTGGCTGCATGCTGCCCCGGCTTGGTCCTGTGTGCGGGGATTGTGCTCTGGAGGGTCCCAAGCCATTCCTGCCAGGTTCCGTGTGCAGGAATTGGGCCCTGTGCACCCAACTTAATGTTAAGGACCATGGCCCACAGGGGTCCCCATACATCTGTCCATATACTGTTACTGCTGGACTTCTGAAGTGTTTAAATGTATCATGGGTGTTCAATAGGGGTGTGCGAAACAGGCCATATTGGATTTGGATTCAAAGTCAGCCTGAATTGGGGACAGTGACTCTGAGATTTGGAGAATCAGCGATTTGGCTATAGATGCAGCTTTAGATGCTTTTTCTATATACCTTGAGGTACCAGGCGTGGCTCATGAATGCTGCAATGGTGAGGTGGGTGGAGTGTCCCAGAGGAGTACGGGGGGGGGCCCCCACCCCATGTGCTGGCACTGAACCTGGAAGTAGACCAGAAATAATTCCGATTCAGTTCTGGGTCTACTGTCAAGTGTGTTGAGGTCTGCCCACACTCCCCTGGCTTGCTGATCAGCTGGGGGTGACCCTGGAGGCACCAGTCTCTGAGCTGGGGGGGAGTGGGCAGCATGGGGTCCCCCACCCATGCTCCCCAGCAAACCTGGAAGAGAACCAGAAGTGCTTCCAGTCCACTTCCAGGTCTGCTGCTGAGCATGCTGGGACACTCCTTCTCCTCTCTGCTTGTGCTCCAGTGAGATGTTCCATCTGCCCCAGCATCAGCATTCGCAAGCTGCCTGGTACCTTGAGGTATGTAGAAAAAACATTTAAAGCTGTGTCTACGTCTGAATCGTCAAATCTCTGAATCGATTTAGAGAGTTCCAGTTTGATTCAGAGAGATTAAAGGGTCTCCTGATTCAATTCAGATTTGGAGAATTGGCCACCGAATTGGACCAAATCTCCACTGAATTGAATCGGCAATCGAAGCCTTCACACAAGCCCTAGTGCTCAACCTCCAGCCTGCAAGCCACACCCAGCCTTGTATCATCCAGGTTGTAGGGCTTCCCCATTGAGCATTAACAGTACAACTAAATAATGATAAAAAACTTTCACAATAAACTAACCTCTAGTGTGTGTTAATACAAATACTTTATCATAAATTTGTTCTTGGGTGGGCAATCAGGACTCATAGTAGAGATGATATCTTTTATTAGACCAACAAGATTTTTGCAAAAAAAATTCTTTAATTACAAGCTTTCGAGCACAAATGCCCTTCATCGGGCATTGGAGAAAAGATTGTAAAAATTCTCCTGGGTAGAAATGAAAGTTTATATTTCATAGAATTTCACAGAGGAGTCAGTAGATGGAGGATTCCTTTGGGCAGTCAGTTTATAGCTGGTATGGAGCCTCTCGCCTCCTGTGAGAGTCTGTGATGATGCCTATTACCTTGAAACAAAGGCAGGAGCAGGATCTTAGGTTTCAGGTGGTCACAGTTGCTTCCTGCTTAGGAAAATATGAAGATTTCACTTCAAAAAATCTTTTTTCTTTTTCTTTTCTTTTGTCTTGTTGAAGTTTTTAAAAATTTCGTGGGTGGGCTACTTTCTTAGGAATTTCAATCTAAATTATCACTCCATGTTATGGTAATCCACGGCGGTAACCTAAAAGTATGGCTCAAAATCAGTTTACTAAATAGTCGATCCAGTTTCTTCAGCTGTGTCCACATCAGCATCTTTAAAACTATTGATTTATGAGGAGTATTTTGTGTAAAGTTGCTTCATTTCGGCAGCTAAAACTCAGATCTTTTTGTCACACTATTTTACATTTGATATGTGTTACTTTTTAATGAAAAGTCTGGAAATTTCTTGAAAATATTTGTGTGCCCATTTGTTTGTTGTTTTGCTGTGCCTTTTGTAAACCCACAGCCATGGGGAAACTTACTTTAGCTCTCAAATGTTGGAATTAATCCTGGAAGTTTTTCAAAGAATGTTCATTTTTCAACCAGTTTTAATTTTTAGACTAGTATTTGTTCCTTTTTGTTTCCTTATTCCACTCTTTCTCCTTGTTTGTTACATAAAGTCCTCCCCCCAGCCCCCACCAAAACAAACCAAAACCAAGATATCCAACACTCATTTAAGAATAACACTTAAATTTTGCACTGTTCCATTTTGTTTGTTTAGATACAGGGCGAGAGGAAGCTGAAAATTTATTCAACTGCTGTTTGTGTGCATTTGTTAGTTATACACCTAATAACCATAAATGCTTACTTAACTCCATCACAAAATATGGGTTGGTAGTTATTGGACAAGGATTATAAATATTCATTTGTGAGCTGACTCAGAGATTAGATAGAAGCTATAAATGGGGGGGTTGGGGGGGGCGCTATAAGACCACACCAGTTAGATTTAGTGGATGATTCTGATGAGACATGGACCCGGAGGCACAATCCCAATACCTCAGATAACATTGCTAGTGTTTTGTACCCAATTGTAAAGTCTCTGGACCTTCTTGCTGAGTCAGATCATTAATTTAGTACATGTCTAGATTATGTCAAATCATTAATTTAGTACATGTCTTATTTAGTACATGTCTATATTTATAAAAGTAGATTTAAAAAACTTGCTGTTTCCAGTCCTTTTTTTATATAGGAAGCATATGGCTTGTAACTCAGTTTTGAATAGAGTACTCTAAAAAGGGTTAGACTATAAGAAGATATAAATAAAGTATTTAACATTCTCTGTTTAAATTCAGATTTTACTTTGAACAGTTTTTTAAAAGAAAAGCTGTAATGTAATTATAGGTTATTGTTTATATTACAAAGCTTATAATTTAGATATTGATATAATCTTATAGTTTAGATAATTGGTATTTTCAAAAGGTACTCAATTTTTATTTAAATTATTTTTATTGTATTGACTTGTTTAAATGTCTGAGCTACAAATAGTCTTGTATTCATAGAGGTATAAATGTGCTAGATATGTATTATTAATTTCTCGTACTACATATCCACTTGTTTTTACTTTTGCCTAGTCAAAATGAATGAATCTTAAGACTGTCTGGAACAGACCAGATTACTGTAATGTTTTTCCATATATTGGATTTTAGTGCTGTTTCACATTAAAAAAATTATATATGATATTAAAATCTGCAAACTTTGGGGGAAAGTAGTATCCTTAACTGTCTGACAGGCTCAAACTGAGTTCTGAAGATCAATTTTTTTTTCTTTAGGGTTTGTTTAATATCACTAGTAGTGCATAGATTGCAGCTGGAAATTAGAAAATGTTCTTAGTTTGCCTGTCAGAAAAAGAAAACCTTGCTTTTCTATGAATCTGACATTAGTAGAACACATGTAGTTATGTCAGTTTTCCTATTTTGGGTGCCTGTGCCTTGAAGCGTATAAGATACATGCAGGTTGAGCTGCATAACTGGTTCATTTGAGAATCCGAGTATTGCCCAATTAATAGTTGGTTAATATTCTCAACATGTATCAGTGCTGTACTGTAGGAGCTGTGATACTCACTGAGTCATGTTAATATCAAGGCTGCTTTTAGAGGTGTAAAGAGCTCTAAGTAATGAGGTAATAATCTTATGTAACATGTGAAGACCTGTGGAAATGTTGTTCCTGCATGAATTAACTTGCATATCTTGATTCAGCTTAATAGACCTTTAATAAACTAAAATCAGTGTTACTGGCAAATGGCTAGTGCCATTATCGTCAGAAATTTTATATGTGTATGAATTGCTCTAGTATTCCTCTGCTTTACAGAGTTGTGGTCATCTGTTCTTTAGAAAATAAATTACTAATATTTTAACATTTGCTAGCCAAAACAAAAATGAGACTTTGTTGGGAAAATGTATTTGTAGTGAAATTTGAACTGTTTTTTTAAACTTCATGCATAGAAGAATATTTTTTTTTTGTTGAAAATCATTCTTGTTTTTCAGACTGAAAACCTAGAGAGTACTATAACCATACCAGATATCAGACTACACAGCAATCCTTCAGCTTTTAATGTGTACTGCAATGTTCGCCATTGTGTTTTGGAATGGCAAAAAAAGGAGATATCCTTAACTTTGGCATCAAAGAACACTGTACAAAGTGGGGATTCAGATAGTGATGAAGAGGAGGAGTCCAAAGAGCCACCCATCAAACTTCCAAAGGCAAGTAACTCTGGATGGCTTTTCAAGTGTGGATGTGCCAAATTCTTGGACAATTTTGTGATAGTGTCTCTGGCTCCCTTTATTTTATAATTAGTAGTTAGGAGGAGTTGCTAGATCACATCAGTAGTCCATCTAGCCCAGTATCCTCGCTGACTGTGGTGAATTATTTAGGAATCTCTAGGTAGTCTCCTGTAAAATCACTTGCCTGTAGAAGTTTATTTTTTAACTCTCTCAATTAGGAATGGACTTTTATACTGTTTTAGGAAGATTTTTAAACTTTCCAAAGATTTAGTTTTTATCCCTATTCCATTCTTCTTTAACCACCCTCTTTTTTTCAGTATCTTAAATAACTCTTGGCTTCAGTATCTTAAGGTACATATTTCCACATGTTGATTACTGCTATCTCTTAAAATCTTAGAAAGAAGAATTGATCCATTGATTTTTTTATTTTTTTTTAAGGCTGTAGTGTGTTTTTTAGGTTCTGTAATTATGCCTAATATTACAAGAATGGGAGATCATGCAACTTCAGATGCTGTGTTTTAGACCAATTTATAACTAGGGCTTAGAATGAGACCTGAAAGTGAGACTGTTGCCTCTCAGTTACTCCTCCTCTGATACAGGAGGGTTTTTTATACCTTACTTTGAAGTACTTGGTGCTGACTACGTGTAGAAAACTGGTCTTATTACATAAGCTGCTGCTTGTTGGGTTTAAAACTGTTTTTATGCCTTGTATCTGCTCAACCTTTATCTTTCTCAGTATTGTAAGGTTGGCTTTGCTTCTGTTTGGTCCAAAATATCAGTCTTTTCCAAACTGACACTTTCTCAGTTTTTTGTGTGCTGCTGCTCTTGCAAAAGGCATGCACAACTGTCTGGAAAACCAGCCCTTTATTTGTTGTCTGTAAAAATTCCTTCTCAAAATTGCTGTGATGTCCACGGAAACCTAACAAATTAGGATTAGGATGCTGCCTGTCATGTTGACCACTAATCTCTTTGTATTTCTCTGCCTATATCTGTGCTATATCTAAATGTTAAGTGCTTTGGGACAGGGACCGTCTTTTGTGTGTTCTAGGTGTTGTGATACAAATTAATTAATAGTAGGTTCAATCCATTATGGCAGTTTGTGTGTAAAAGCATAGAGCTTGTTTCCTGCATCTGTTTATTTCTGTAGTTGGACTTCATAAATCTGTGTGCTTTTAGCTGGGGACAAAGGATTTGTGAATTTTGCAGTGAATATTCCAGTTTAATTGATTTTGTTTTTTCTGAATGTTGTAATAAAAATGGAATGAATGTGACAGTACATTTTCAGTTGAAATGCCTTTTTTGTTTATAAAAAAAAAAAGTTGTTTAAAATTATACTTTTAACAGAATTTTAAAGAAACTAAGGTGTCCTTGGAATTGAATAGTAGAATCTCTTTCGGATTGAAAACTGATTAAAAGATGTGTTGAAAAAAGCCATTTTATATGCTTCATTTTTTAATACCTTCTGAGGAATTAATAAATCTTTTTTTTTTTAAGATTCCGGTCTCCTTTGAGCGACTTCTGCATATTGCTGCTCAAGAAGTACATTTTGTCTGATTTACATATGATGCAGTGCAGCCTTCTTGGAGAGCTCATGTGCCTCTTATTCTTCCCCTGCCACCCTCCCCCCACCTGTCTCTCACCCACTGACTCCTCAATTTATGTCTTCACTGACTGGCTTTCTTGCATGCATACCAGCCTCTGGCTTTTTTACTATTCATTCCATCCAAAAGGAGCACACAGATGCTCCAACTGCAGATGCTTCCTCAGCCTGATGGTATTTATACCCTAAGAAGAATTTTTCCAACTGTTTGAGTTGGTCTAATAAAAAATACCAGATTTACCCAAAGAACCTTGTCTGACCATGTCCTTAGACTGACATGGGTATAACCTACACCCCTCTTTTACTCTCAGCATTTCCAACTGTTTCAAGGCTGAGAATGCTGTACAATTCCTTGAACTTGTGGACATAAGGCCATGATTTGTGAAACTTCCATTTGTAACTAACCCCCCTGCCATTTGACATTTTGGGTGTTCCATAAAAGAAATGTCTTCCAGTTTTTTATATATACTTACTACCATGTGTGAAAGCAACCCTGTTCTCCACCACTGGGAACCAGGATTTTTACCAGGCTTGTCACAAAATGACCCCACACCTTTCTCAAGTATCACTCCAGTTTCTTCCCTCTGCTTGATCTGCTGCTTTGCCTTTTTGTTCCTTACGCTGTGTTTCCTGCCCAGTCTGCTGCTTTGTTTTCCTTTTCCTGCCTTCTGTTCCCTGTCTGATCTCTTGCCCTGTTTTCTGCCTGATCTGTCACTGTCTGGCCTCTCCACACCTTGATTTGGCATGTTTCACACACAGGCAGTCTGTGCCACTTGTGGCTCTCGTGCCACACGATCACTGTTCCACACCTAAGGAGATGGCAAAGTAAGATGCAAGCATTATAAAATGCAACTTTGCTTCTCTTGGAAATAAGGGTGACTAAATACTAGGCAGCAAGTTTTCAGTATTGATACCATTTATTCTGCATTGGTGGAAATGTTCCCTGTTTATTAGTTGAAATTAGCTAATAATTGAAGGTCAGACTGTAGTGAGGCATACCCTTCAAAGCATCATCTTAAGGTGCTGTGCAACTCTGGTACCAAGTCTCCATCTGTGCTGATTCTCAGGGAATGAGTTGTTACAGCCCCAGACTACAGAGCCTTTGCTCTTTCATTTAAGCCGTAACAGTTTTTAGCCGTGCAAATGCCTGATTCTAAGCTCCCAAGAGAGCAGGTTTCACAATTTTAATCTTCTCTTACCTTTCGGAGATGTGATTCATTGGCATTTTAATCTTTTTTCGAGCAGTCAGTAGAAGGTGAAAGAATATATTTTTTTAAGATCTGGTCTTTTAGACCAATGAAATGGATGTGATGGAATATGAGGTCCACTCTGGACTGCTTAGCTGTCTTTTGAGAAAAGAGGCCTCCCTTTCTAGTTCTATCATCTTTATTCTCAGAAGACTTACTTGAAGCAGCCAGCAGTATGCTTTGTAGCAGCCATAAAAGAATTTCAAGAGATTACACATGTAGCCCCTGTTGCAAACAGAAGCATTATGGGAGGTTCTAAGGGACTTAAGCTTGGCCTGTCCCTGTACCAAAGGAAGCATGCTTCAGCTGCAGCCACATCTAAAGACAACTAGTTAGCTAATCAAGAAATTCTTTCTATGCATTGATGTAATACTTCCCCTTTCTACCCAAGGTTGTTTTGCAGCTCTTGATCTAAAAGGATTTTATGGGGGAGAGGAGGTTCAATCTGTTACTCCAGTTAGCTTCAACAGTTTTTTTCTGTGGTGAGAATGGTGGGGGGAATGGACAATGACACTGAGCTTAGGACATGCCTGCCAAAAAAGGTTGGTTATCACAGAACCAAGAGAGAAAAAAAAAATTCAAAAAGAAGTTTACATTATTAGTCTACCATGTCAAAGATAGAAGAACTATTTCTAGAGTTTCTCAGCAAGTTGTCTGTACTTATTTTCACAGCTAGATACTGCTACAGAGTTCTATCTGAACCTGTATTTATCTAGTGATCAAGATCACTAGGCCAACAAACACTCTTTAGGCAAAATTTTCTTCTTTAACAGAAATGTCCTGCTTTCTTGAGTGTTAAAATCCTTTCCTATGAAAGGAATTCTTTGTGTAGAAAACAATAGAAACTTTCGTATTTTCTTGATTGCAAGACAAGATGGGAAAACAAATGTTCATTTTAAAATTGCACATCAAGTAAAAGTACAGTATTTGCAGTTAGAAAGAGGTAGCAGGAATCCACTTGGTGAGGCACAGGGCAGCGTGTAGGTAAGGAGCAGTATGGGACCCAGGGTGGCAAAGGACTTGCTGTGGATGCATGGAGTGGTGAGGAACCTAGAGTTGAGGCACTTGGCAGTACAGCCTGGGGTGGTAGGGGAGGGCCTGGCACCAGTGAGGAGGGAAAATTGGCAGGTTGGGGGAGAAAGGCGTGTGTGGAGAAAGGTAGCAGGGGTCAGGCTGCTTGTCCCTCTCCTCCTCCACTTGCCCCTCTGCACCTGCTTTCCCCACCACAGTACTTGGGGGGGGGGGGAGGGGGAAGACTTTGGACGGCCATTCTTTAATTACATTTTACCCATGGAAAGTTGTAATATCTTCTCCAAATGACATTCTGATCCCAGTCCCCTAGGAGCATGCCTGATAGAGGTTGTGCCCTGGGGATTGGAGGCAGGGGGTTTGGGCATCTAGTTTTGGTGATTTGAGGTGGAAGAGGGGTGCTGGTGCAGGAGGAGGTGTCACCACCAAGAGCCTGGTTATTCTTTTCATGGCCCAGCAATTGTTGCAGTTTTTTAATATAGTGAGTCAGGATCCTACGGTCATCACCAGATTCAGGGCTTTGGATCTTTGCTCACACCATGTAAAAATGCAGCTATTGTGGGGTCTGGCAAGGGTTAATGTGGCCTTTTGGTAGTGACTTCCTCTGATACTTCCTCTTGCAGCAGTGCTCTGCTTTGCCTTCTTTCAGGCATGTTTCCCTTTATTGAATTCCCAGGAATCATATGCCATGCACAGTACCAGCCCCAGCCGCATGTGTCAGCTGGCCTCTCCTGTTCTAGCTCAATTCTTATCAGTCATATCAGATGCCTGTAAGAAGGGATAGACTGCTAAGACTTCCAGCATAATAGGTTGAGGTCACTGAAGCTGTCTAGAAAAGAACTGGATACAAGTACAGGCAGTCTTTGACTTGTGACGTTTTGAGTTCCGACGAACGGCACTTAGGAACTTGGTAAATGGGTAACCTGTTTCAAGGTTCTGACAGGCAGTGCAGTGGCCCTGCCCTGGCTGTGCCAATGGCGGCACTGGCAGTGGGCACTGTGCCCTGCCACCACTGACCTAGCTGGTGTGGGCACGAAAAGGAGCCGCTTCGCTGCCTCCAGACAAGCAGTGCTCAGCAGTGGGAGGGCATAGCTCCCATTCCCAGCACTGCTGTGCCCACCTGAAGCAAGCGGCGCCTTTGTCCTGAGGGCCTCACCCCTCACAAGCTGGGTGAGCCACAGCAGAGCATAGACGCTGCTGCTGCGCCTGCCCGCTCCATGCGAATCCAGGGGCACATGCCTTTCTGGACCAGCGGCAGGAGTCACCCTTCCTCCTCTATCCCTGAGCCGTGGCTTTGTCCTGTGCCCTTTTCCCCTCCCCCTGGCTGGACAGTGCTTGCTGTAGCCCCAATCCCTCCTTTGCTGTCGGGGCATTGATCTGCCCCCTCTTCTTCCATCACAACAGACTTACCAGCTGGACACAGCTGTATCCAATGTCCTAAAGGAACCACTCCCTCATTTGTAAAATTGTTCCTATAGGAAAAATGGTTCCAAGTTACCATGTTTTGACTTATGACATGGTTTTCAGGAACCAATTGTGTCCTGAGTCTGAGGACTGTCTGTACTCTAAATTATTTGTCTAGGGGAGTATTTGAGTATTTCCTATTTATAGAAATGTAGCACAGGTATTGCAGGCATATTGTCACAGACAACACAACAACAAAATATCACTGGTTCTAATTGTATGCAACTAATGAGTCTGAACAAATGTTAAAAAAAATCTGCTCTTTGAGGAGCAACAGATATTAAAAAGGCCATCAACTAGAAGGTACTATCAAATGGATTAAATTTGTGAAGTGGATACATAGCACAGCTGGATCTTTTTTTCTTAGCATCAATTCAGCATAGTAAGAAACATTTACCTGAGTTTCAGATTTCTTTCCATTTTCTGTAAGGGTGCTTTCAGCTAGATGAGTATACTGCGTGGTTAAAGTTTTTGCACACAAAACCAGTGAAATATGTGAAAGGCCTTGTCGGGAGGTATTTGCTAGTGGAATATCTGGATCTATTATGGGATGTCAGTTTAGTTCTAACATGACCTCTAAAGGTTCCCTATAATCTTATGAGCTCGCTTGTTTCCTTTTTCTTTGGAAACTATTTCAATAGTGGCCAGGTCAGTTAGTTGAATGAGTCAGCTTATGGACCTTTGCAACAGACCCAGCCCTGTCCTCTTCTTTGTTTGACAGACAAGGGGTTGCTTTTTCCCTGTGCTAGCCTTAGAGCAGTATCTGATTTCTACATCAATCAAGTAGAAAACTAGCAGATTTAATCATGGTCCTGAGCGCTGATCAAAATGGTTTAATCTAAATGCAGGGAGTCCTATCCTACTGTCTAAGCACTAAAGAATTTTTCAAATCTCTCACTCTCTTGTGCAGACAGTTGTGAATATTAATCTGTCTTTACCAGTGTTACTTTAATTTGCTGGACTTTGTATGGGGGAAAGCTTATTAGTATTTACTTATTTCCTAGCATACTGTGGACATGTTATAGTTAGTGATATCCAGGGATTCTGCTTTTCTCTGATCTAAAATAAATCCCTAATTTTCAGTTTAAAAAAACAAAACTCCAATTCCCCCGCACACAGAGTAATGTTTCATTTTAATCATGGAAAAATGTGGATTTGGGGTTACTTTTTTTAAACCAAACTTAGAGATTTTTTTTTAAAAATCTGAGAGCCAGGATTCCTGGTGATATTTCAGTTGGATAACCTAATACAGCAATTCCCAAAAGGTGTGCCATGGTACACTAGTGTGTCCTTGCCCACTCTTCAGTGGCACCAACTAGATTGGTGATAGTCAACTTTGTTAGCCCCAAGTCCCCGCTTCATATCTTTTCTGAATTGAAATCCATGTCAATGATTTTCACCTTGGGTGCTGCAAAAATTAGAAAAGTTATGGAAGAATGCCTTGAGGCTAAAAAGGTTGTGTCATTGATATAGAGACTAGTCATTTGGTTAAAGAAAGATATATTTGGTGTCATCTTTTTAACAGTACATTGCATCACTGGTATGACTTCCTCTGTCAGGGGAATGCAATGTTATATATTTTCTGAAACGTGTGTGTACCTCATCAACAATCCCTTGATTCAAGGGTCATGTCTACCACAGCTTTATAGATGGGTTTTGAAGGTGACATAAAAGCCTAATGCTTGAACCACATGTCTCTGTACAGAAGCTGCAGGTCTTTTCAGTCGGGAGAGTAGGCTGTAGTCCAGGATTCCTTTCCTTTTTCTTTCATCTACTCTCTCTTCTCTGTTTTAAGGGCAAGATGCTTTATCTCAAAAAGGGGTTCTGCCTGGTTGAGGCTATGGCATCATTAGGGTCAGTTGGCAGCCAGTTCGTCTCAGTTCTTGATGTCAGCATCCATTTTTTTGAGGTATGCCTTCAATGTATCCTTGTAGTGTTTCCTCTGGCCATTGCAAAATCTCAGGCCATTACTAAACTGGAAGTAAAGCACTTGTTTTGGGAGTCGGTTATCTGCACGCAGTGTCCAGTCCAGTGAAGTTGATGCTTGAGGATCATTGACTCCATGCTGGTAACATTGGCTTCAACAAGGATGTTGGTACTTGTGTGGCAATCTTCTTGTTTGTGGAGGATTTGCCAGAGGCATTATTAGTGATACCTCTCCAGGTTCTTGAGAGGACAGTGATAGGTTACAGTTGTCCCTAACCAGATGGCTGCCAACTGGTTGGCAGTCATCTGGTTACATTTCACAGTCATAGAGGAAGATGGTGATGACAACTGCATTATAGACCTGGCTCTTGATATCTTTCTGGAAATCATGATGAATAAAGATGTGCTGAAGTAGTTTCCCAAGGGAGGTACTTGTGCACCAGATCCTTTGCTGGATCTCCTCATCAATGTTCTCTCTCTGAGTGAGGTGGCTATTGAGGTAGGGGAAGAACTTGACTATCTCTGGGGTCTTTCCCTTGATGATAATTTGGGGAGGGAGGTCACAGTCATGGCCCAGGGTAGGCTGATAAGGGTATTTTAGTCGTCTTGATCTAGAGAGCGAGGCCCAAAGTTGGGTAGGTTTCTTCAAAGACATCAGGTGCTATTTGGAGGTTTTCCTCAGTACATGCAAGGATGCCCTTCAGTATATCCAAGGTCAAGGATGGTTGTTTTGAGTACTTCGATCTGATCAAAAATGTCACAGATTGAAGATCTCTCCATCCATTTGGTATTCAGTGTCTATTCCTCAAGGAAGGCGGTCCTTAATGAGAACCAGGATGACTGCCAGAAATGGAGAACAGAGTTGAGGTGATGATGCATCCTTGCTTGACCCCAGTTCAGATGATAAATAGATCTGTCTCTGATCCACTACACAGAATGTTGGCAGTCATCTGGTTAGGTAGAAGCCTCAAGATCTTGATGTACTTCTCAGGACATCCAAATCTGACCAGTATTTTCCACAAGGCTTTGCAATTGATGGAACCAATGGCCTAGTAAGGTCAGTGAAGGCCACATACAGATCCTGGTGTTGTTTGCAATGCTTTTATTGAACCTGATGAGCAACAAAGATTGTGTCATTTGCCCCAAGGAATCATGTGAAACCATACTGAGATTCTACCAGGATTGCCTCAACAAGAGGTAGAAGATGGTTCTAGAGGATGTGGGCAAGGATTTTCCCTCTTGTGGAAAGGAGGGTGGTACCTCTATAGCTCCTACATGCAGGCTTGTTTCCTTTCTTGAACATGATTATGATGTTGACGTTCTTCAAGTCCCTAGGGAACTCTTTGTTGTGCCACACTCGTCTTCAAAGATAGGATGGTTGGTGAAGGATCCTTTTTGAGGGTGTTGAGGTGGTACCATCACAGTTGACTCACAGTTCAGGAGTGCCTCAAAATATTCTTGTAATCAGGGATCCTGGTTTTCTCTCAATTGAAAAAAACAAAACAAAAAAACCCCAAAAGTAACCCCAGATACATGTTCGTCTGTCATGGATTTGGGGTTACATTTTTTAAACAAAAATTGGGGTTTTTTTTTAAAAACTGAGAAAACCAGGACCCATGCTTATCATTTAGCTTGGATAGACTTATAGTCTTTGAAGAATGTCCTGCCATCATAGGATGGCAGGGAAGTAGGATTGTAGGATGTTGGGCTGTAGATGGTTTTATTGCCTGTAAAAAGCTATGTATGTAATTTTTTGTCAGCATAGAGCTGGATCTCTTTGGATTTATTATGTCACCAGTCATTTTGGATTTCCTGAATCCTCCTTTTCAGTTTTGGCTTTGAGGAGCTGATATATTTTCTTTTTCTGCTGAGATGTGGTATCATCTTGCCAAGTGGAATGAACCCTTCTCTTCCAGTGGAGGAGAGCTTGGATCACAGTGTCACTCATTGAATAAGTCTTGGTGTTAGTGGGTGAGGTAGCTAATGGATTCAGCACAGGCCACATGGATGGAAGTTTTAAACCCCTTCCTTGAGTTCCTCAGTGTTGCCTTAATTTGTGTACAGAGCATAGACCTTTTCATAGAGACACATTTGGAGATCCTTAAAGACCTGCTGGTAGAGGTGCACCAATTTCTGATGATGTCAGTTTTCCATATAATGGTGCCAATCCAATACAGGACCAATGTACCGGTGCACATATGAGGGGCATGTCAGATCAGATTGTCTAATCCATTGTATTTGTATAGCAGTCCAAAAGGGCCTCAATTATATGCTGAAGTTCCTTTTGTACTCCACAGCCGTGTAGCGTCAAATAACAAAAACAAATGAGAAACCCTACAGCACCATTTCTTAACCTCTGGGTCATGGCCCAAAAGTGGGTCTCAAGAATATATAAAAGAGTCATGAACAAACTTAAAAAAGGATCAACACTGGGCAGGGATTGGCCATTGGTGTTTATAAATGGGTCTTGGTACAAAAACAGTTGAAAACCACTGCCATACAGCATGTCACAGGAAAAGAGGAACCACTACAATACCAAATAATTAGTTTGCATTGTCTGACCATATTTTATCTAGAAAGCAGACCACAGCCTAATTTACAGAGGATGACAAATATAATCTTACAGTCCTTGCCAATCTGGCCAGGATGAAGATTCCTGCTTAGCGCCAAATCTGCATGAGCATAACCCACTGATTGCTACTGGTTTCTTAGTATCAGTAGCAACAGAAGCACACCAGAGTAAATCTCCTATGTGTATCAGTGCTAATGCTTACTGCTTCAAAGGAAGGTAAGCTCTCTCATTCCCTGAAGCCAAATACTATCTTTCGGTTGAGGGGGGAAGAGGAGGGGAGGAGAGTTTTTCCTGGCCCTTATTGGTAATCAGAATAAGCACTGGATTGATACTGAGATGAGGTATGTCTGTCAAAAAGGTTGGCCAGCACTAAGTCCATCCCTGTCCCACCCACACGCACTGCTCCCCCCCCAAGGTGATGTCCTTGTGTGCCGGAATGTAGGCAGTGGGGCTTGAGCATCCAGCTGTGGCCACATGGGCCAGAGCAGGGACGAGATACTGCTGCAACAGGAGGTGTCTCTGTCAAGCCAGGCTAATCCTTTTCTCTCTCTGCAACTGCTTTAGTTTTATATGGCAAACAGGGATCAGCTTTAGGGCTAGGGAAGAGCACCTGGTTCTGCAGTGACACCTAACACCTTCAGCAGTGTCCTGGCTCTGCTTTCCTCCACTCGTTGCCTCCATTCTGGCACTTCCCTTTACTGAGCTTCTGGGGTTTGTCACATAGCAGCTGTCCATGCCATGTAGGTAGCAGGCTGGCCATCCCTGATATAAGATGACAATGAAAGGAAATTGTATCCAGAAACTTATCACTGTTACCTAGCCTAACCTTTCTTACTTGTTCACAAGTTCTTGAAAAAAAATCAACTTATTTTTTCAGGGGTGTTTAAATATTAAATGTCATTATTTAGACATATTAGAGTAATGTCTCTAGCTTTTTATCTTCTACAAAAATTACAGCTGAGTAGTAATGTGCTTTTTATTATTTCTGTCTGGACTGCCATGATCTTCAGATTATCTCATGCCAAGTTAAAGAGAAATTAATACTGTTGTGTGACTGCTTATAGATGAACATGTGTAAATCCCAATAACAGGTCTTCTGTTAAAATATTTTGGTTTTGTTTTAAAGATCATTGAAGTTGGACTATGTGAAGTTTTTGAGCTGATCAAGGAGACAAGGTTTTCTCATCCATCACTGTGTCTCAGGAGCCTACAAGCCCTACTTAATGTGCTCCAAGGCCAGCAGCCAGAAGGCCTCCAGTCAGAGCCTCCTGAAGTTTTAGGTAATATTTCATATTTTTCTTGATTTTAAATTTTTCATAAATGGATGATGTTTAGGAACCATTAAAAAGTGTGCATCTGTTTGTTTTGGGACTTCAACTTACCTAAAAAGGCATCACGCTTATTAGAATAGAAGCTGTTTTAGTGTAGAGGGACAGGAATTTGGGTTTGTATAACAGTGGGTTTATTGATTGTTGGTATGTGTTGAAGTAGAAATCAGATAGTCTAGTCACTTTGGGGTTTTAATAATTGTGTAAAAGACTGGTGTTAAAATCATGCAGTACTATAGCAAATTGCTGTCCCACACCACCACTGTGTTTTCTTTATCATTTAGATATTTCCCAATAGTATAAAAGCTGAATAATATTCAGGGATTCTTACTTTTCTTGTTATCCTTCCCTGAGCAATACTGTTGTTCATTCAGAAATACAATTCTGGGTAATATCAATCCTTTTTGTGTCTGTCTTTGTCTATTATCAAAAGTTTTGTCATGAACAATTGACATACATATTGCAGAAAAAAACTCCATTTCTTGTCATATCAAGGCTATCTAACTTCTTAAGCAGCTGCAGGTTACATTAGTGGGGGGTTGCTCTAGCACTGGGTATCCCTCCTCTGTCCTTTTTCCCCTCTCCCAGCACTGCTGGCTATCTTGCCCTGAACTGTCCTGCCCTTTGGGGCAGGGAGGGGTAAGCCAAAGCTCATTTCTGCTGTCACTGCCACCTGGACCCCTACACCAGCCACGCTGCCAGCAGCATGAGAAGTCGTGGGCTAGGGGGAGAGCACCCTTACTTCCTCCTGCCATCAGTCACTCGTGCTCAGGGCTGCGGCTCTACTCTGGAAGGGAAATAGGGTGGGGGGCAGTGCAGGCGGCCTGAGAGGAGCAGTGGCGAGGCCATAGCAAAGTGGTAGAGTTTTGGTCTGCAGTCTGGTGCATGAGCAGCTGGCAGCAGGAGGAGGTGAAGGCTATGGTCCTCTTGCCTGCCTGCCCCCCCGCCTCCAAGGTCCATTACTCCTTGTTCTGGTGGCAGTGATAGCAGCAACAAATCTTGCCACCCTGCTTCACCCACCCATACCAGGGCCAGTCTGCTGGGCCTTGCAGGTGGCTCTTGCCCATACCAGTCCAGCAAGGCTGCAGCCCCATGTCCTGCTATTGGCGCACATATCTGGGGTGAGGGGTTATGCCCCCCCATGCCTTCCTGATGTATTGCCTATGGCTGGGCACCCTCCTACCCCACATACCCTTCCTGCCCTGGCTGTGGGGAGGGGGTCGCAGGTTGGGAGTAAGGGGCACTGGCAGGGATGGGAGACTAATGAAGTCAGGGACTGCAAGTTTGTAGTAAGAGGCACCAGCAGGGGTGGGCTCTGGGTCTGGAGTGAGGGGTACTGGCAGGGCTGGGGAGCTGTGACTTGGGATGAGGGGCACCAGCATATCTGGACTGCTCAGTCCCAGAAATCAGCCGGGGGGGGTCAGCCAACAAAAAAAAACCCAAATCGGCAAACCCCTCCCAAAATACCGACGTATATAGGTATAAAAGTAATTTTATTATAATTTTTGAGGCACTAGTAGGCTTCCAAATTGCTTTAAAATGGTAAATATATCAATAAAACATTGTGATAAACTGATCCTTATATATGAGGGTGGGTGGGTGTGCGCGGGTGTGGGTGTGTGTGTGTAGTGGCATTTCATTTCAAGTGTGGAAAAAACTGGTTGGGGGGGGGGTTAATTGGAGAATTTGGGGTTTTTAACATGGAATATACCAGGATCCCTGGTCAGCAAAATGCATGGTCATCCTCCCGACACTTTTCTGTCCCTGTCTGATGGGACCTAAGGATCCTGAATCCTGCAGCAGGCTTTACCCTCCTCCCTGGAAACTTTCTATAACCAAGCAGAATGGATGTTGCAGTCCACAGGCTGTATCTTTGACACCCCTCACTTGAACCATTGTTTATGCTTATGGTCTCCCAAGACTGCAGCAGATTAGTTGTCCCAATGTTCCCTGCAAATACTCTACAGCTGAGAGAATGTCTAGTTAGCCAGGAGATCAGATTTGAATTTATCTATTAAGAGGATTTAAACAAATAAAATTTCAGTTACTAGAGGGAAAATATATTGCATCAAAGAAGCTTATAAATATAAGCTATAACCTCTTAAAAATCCTGATGCCATAATTTGAGGGCATTGTCTATTGCAGAGATCAAAAAATCTAGAAATTGGGTTGTGGCTGTGTGTTCATGTCTTGATATTCTGAATGTACACTGCAAAGAAGATGAGCAAATACTGGCTTTTAT
The DNA here is from genome assembly GCA_030014935.1 of Caiman crocodilus. Lineage (NCBI taxonomy): Eukaryota > Metazoa > Chordata > Crocodylia > Alligatoridae > Caiman > Caiman crocodilus. The sequence goes on from JAGPOW010003316.1 coordinate 123,562,961, forward strand.
ATAAGTATGCTCCATGCTGTGGTACTTGAAATCTTACAGAAATCGGACTACTTTTGTACTCTATTAAGAGCCTTTCCTGTTGGTTCCATTACCATGAAAATCCCATTTTCCCAGTTCTGTGTCTGGATGTATTGGCAAATCAAAATATTGATCACTTTTTTGGTATTCATGCTAGTATTTAAGTAGTGTGGTGTTTTTTTTTCTGAGAAAGGGGTGATAACATTGTTGTCAAGAAGATTTGTTGAAATAACCAATTGGTATTTTTAAAGAGTAGAAGATCTACAATATCATAATTTTCTTTCTAGGACATAATCATGAAGCATTTCTAGGTTGTTTTGATTAGGTTCAAATATTTACATTTTCTTTATATAGTATTTTGAGACTAGAATAGAAATGATGTTAACAAAATACACTTGTTTGGTCTCAGTCCAATGGACTGTTCTTGCTCTGGTCTCTGTGGTCTGTTCTTCTTGGATTAACGGTTCCGAGATTTTCTGGACATATTCTCTTTACTTTCCTTTTGTTATTGTGCAGCTGGTGAGAAAACTGGAAGATGCGGAATAAAGAAAACCAATTCAGAATTTGTAGACATTAATATTATGATGTATTTTTGGAAAGTATATGTTTTCGTTTCTTTAGTAGTTGGAAAGGTGTTTGATATCATCTGATGATATGTCTCTAATTCGTTTTATCCACAGAGTCTCTCTTCCAGCTTCTTTTGGAAATAACTGTCCGTAGTACTGGAATGAATGACAGTACAGGGCAGTCCTTGACAGCACTTTCCTGCGCTTGCCTCTTCAGTTTGGTAGCTGCATGGGGAGAGACGGGAAGAACACTGCAGGCAATCTCTGCTATACTGACCAATAATGGCAGCCATGCTTGTCAAACTATTCAGGTATCATATCTGGAATTTTATTTATATCATGGATGAATTCTGAAAACATTCTGGTATAGTAATTTAAATATACTGGTTTCATTCTGGTTCATATCATTTTTTAATTAGAAGAGAAAACATCCATTGTGGACTGCTATGAATATTAAAGTGAGTCAGTCAGAGTTTGTAGGAAGCAATTCGGGTATCTTTGCTCCATTATCATTAGTTTGTTACAAGTTGGAACCTAAAGTAAGAGTTACATTTCTTGGTAAACAAACAGGTTTTTTCAGCAAGACTAATTTTAAAGCTTTAATTTTTACTTTTGTAACCTGTATATGTTTCTCAGGTTGTAATGTTCTACATAATTTCATCACAGTTCCTTTACCATTTAGGTGCCAACCATTTTAAACTCTCTTCAGAGGAGTGTACAAGCAGTTCTGGTGGGCAAAATCCAAATCCAGGACTGGTTTGGTAATGGGATAAAGAAAGCAGCCCTGATGCACAAATGGCCATTGAAAGAAATATGTGTTGAAGAAGATGACCAATGCCTGCTGCAGAGTGATGGTTTCTTTCTGTATCTTTTATGCAAAGATGGACTTTACAAAATTGGCTCTGGATATAGTGGGACAGTGAGGGTAATGTGACTTCTGAAATCTCATGGTAGCAATTTAAATTAAAATTTCAGTTACATTTTTATCAGACCGTTGCTTTTAGATTCTCTTGTAACTTAGTAGTACTGGTAAACAATTTTTAAAAATGTATTGATTATAAAAGGCTCACAATGTATATTGACCAGTTTTTCATTTTCTATTAGTTTCTCACTTCTCATCAGGGTGAAAAACATTGTATCTAGATAATAAGTAATTAACTATATAAAATTGATGTTTTGACAATTGTCAAACTAACTTTCTTCTTACCTTATAGGGTCATATATACAATTCTACATCTCGCATCAAAAACAGAAAAGAGAAAAAATCTTGGTTAGGGTATGCTCAGGTAGGCAAATACCTAAAACAAAGTAAAGCAGAATAATAGTCGTTTAAACAACACACTTCAGGACAGACTTTTTCCAATATTCTTACATTTACTTTTAGTTTTACAGTAAATCTCATTTCCAGCACCATTTTAGAAATTGTTGTAATAGTTGGAGGAATTCTTCTGTTGGCAGACAGAAAGGAACAAAAGTAGTTTGCTTAGCTAGAATATATTATAATATTTTTCTAAAATGTAATTGATGCTTTTATTTTTAAATGGTTTATTCATACTTACCAACTTCACATAGAAATGCATACTTTATTAAGTGAAAAAAGCATTAAAACATGCTTTCATGGTTACAAAATGGTATAGTGCTGTGTATACTTTTAAAATGGCAAATAATAAAATAATTTTAAAGGGATCATGGTGGGCATGGAATTTTCTCCTTTTTCTTTTCTGAAGCTGAGGATTTCCTCAGCCTTAAACCTGTGAACTTCAATACAGTTCAAAGTACCCAAATAATACATTCATCACGCTTGCACAATCTGCTTGTGTTAATATATTACCAAGGTATGTATAAGTACAAAATGAATATGCAGATGTCTGTCTGTCTGTCTTCTACAAACTTTTCTCTGTATATTGTAAAGGAACAGTTGTCAACATTGTTTCATTTTTAAGTTTATATACTCACAGTTCCATATAGGCTTGCCTTCATTTAACAGATGCTTAAACACTATCCAGCCTGATAGTTGAATAATGTGGTCTCCATTTTCAAAAAAGGGAGGAAGGAGGACCCAGGAAACTATAGGCCAGTCAATCTTACCTTGGTCGTGGGTAAGCTTTTTGAGAGAGTTATCCTGGCGCATGTCTGCGAGGGGCCTGCAGGGGAGATTTTGCTTAGGGGCAACCAACATGTGTTCATTAGAGGCAGGTCCTGTCAAACCAACCTGGTGGCCTTCTATGACCAGGTCACAAAATCCTTGGATGCAGGTATCCCGGTAGACATAGTCTTTCTGGACTTCAGGAAGGCCTTCGACACTGTCTCTCACCCCATTCTCGTTGAAAAACTAGGGGACTGTGGCGTCAACACCTACACAGTCAAATGGGTTGCCGATTGGCTGGAGGGCCGCACCAGGAGAGTGGTGGTAGACAAGATATTTTTTGACTTGAAGGGATGTGGGCAGTGTGGTTCCGCAGGGCTTGGTCCTTGGGCCTGCACTGTTCAACGTCTTCATTAGCGACTTGGACGGGGGGTATAAAAAGTACCCTGTTCAAATTCGCAGACAACACTAAGATGTGGGGAGACGTGGGCATGCTAGAATGGAGGAATAGGCTCCAACTGGACCTAGGTAGGTTACAGGGGTGGGCAGATGAGAACAGGATGGATACTGTACCTGTGGGGGGAGAACCAGCAGCATATCTACAGGCTGGAGAACTCTCTTCTCATCAGTGCAGAGGCAGAAAAGGATCTTGGGGTCTTATTGATGCCAAATGAACATGGGCCGACAGTGTGGGGAAGTGGTCAGGAAGGCCAAACATACCTTGTCATGCATCCACAGATGCATCTCAAGCAGCTCCAAGGAGGTGATCCCCTCCCCCTCTATGCGACACTGGTCAGGGTGCAGTTGGAGTACTGCATCCAGTTCTGGGCACTGCACTTCAAGAGGGATGTGGACAACATGGAGAGAGTCCAGAGGAGAGCCACCTGCATGATCAGGAGTCAGCAGGCAGGCCCTATGAGGAGAGAGGTGAAGGGACCTGAACCTGTTCAGCCTCCACAAAAGAAGGCTGAGGGAAGATCTAGTGGCTGTTTACAAACTAGTCAGGGGGGCCAGCAGTCATTGGGGAAGTCCCTGTTCTCCTGAGCACTACCAGGAATGACAAGAAATAACGGTCTCAAGCTGGCAGAGGGTAGATTCAGGCTAGATAGAAGGAAGCGCTACTTCACTGTCAGGGCGGCTAGGATCTGGAACCAACTTCCAAGAGAAGTGGTGCTGGCTCCTATCCTGGGGGTCTTTAAGAGGAGGTTGGATGAACATCTGGCTGGAGTCATTTGACCCCAGTACTTTTTCTTGCCATGGCAGGGGGTCAGACTTGATGATCTGTTCAGGTCGCTTCCTACCATACCAACTATGAAACTATGTTGTAATCTTACATGGAGACATGTAAGGTTGCTTAGTATACCTGTAGAGTGCTTTAGATTTGGACGGCTCCCATCTCTACAGGGTTTGTCAAAATGGTCAAGGGAGAAATGGCAGATGCTGCTTTTGGAAGGTGTAAAATGTGAAATCTGTATACCTTGTGAAGGATTTGTGAATCTGTCACAAATCTTTCAAGAGGGTAGGAGAAGAGGAGCCTTATAGCAGTCTGTTGCTATTAACTTTGCTTGGTTGGTCTTACCTTCCCACTCTGTATTTTAGTGGGGGATATATTCACTGAACAGTTTGGGGACAGAAGTAGCAAAACACTGGCATCCTGCTTTCTTCTTAAATGTAATTGGTATCTACTGGGTGTCAAGAGTGGTGGAATTTAGAATAAAAACTGTAAACACACTTAAATTCCATTAACCTTCTAATACCTTCATTAATGCTTATGTCTCCTAATACGCATATTTGAAAAATTGCAGTTGTAATTACATCTCCTCCTTTAAAGGATAATACAAGAGAGTCCATGTGGCTTGTGGAGTGTGGGACATGATAGTTCATGCATAAGAAGTAGAATGTCTTGAAATGCTAGACGGTCCCAGTCTGTGTTGGAATTTAATGAAAACAAGATGTGAACCTAAAGAGGAAACAACTCTGAATTAATAAATTTAATTCAGATAATATACATAGCTTAAAATTGTATAAGATTTTCAATTTGATAATCAACTTTTAAAGCATTTGTGAAATTCTAATTTGCTTTTGTCTTTTTTATTTACCAGGGTTATTTGTTATATAGAGATGTGAACAATCACAACATGACAGCCATAAGAATAAACCCTGAAACCTTGGAACAAGATGGTATAGTCACTTTGCCAGGTATGAAACCCTAGACGTGGCCAAGAGTGTCAATACGTTTTAAAATACAGTTTCTGAAGGCTGTCTGAAAAGGGCTGTGGCAGACGAGGAATCCCTTTATCTTATGATCTGAATGAACTCTCATTAATAGCATAACCTCCCATATTACACACCCCATTTCATTTATCTTGGAAGCTCGCACAAGTAGTCGTGTAATTTGCTTCAACAAAAACTTACCTTTAAATATTAGAGGTCTGCTGTTATCTAGCATGAAAATTGCCAAGTGATGGAAAATTTAGTATGTCCATTAACCACTGGAACAGATTTTCAGCTGTTTTTTTTTTTTAAGACATTAATGTCTAGCAATTGTATCCTGTTATGCCTTTATATGCGTTTCAAGGAACACAGGGTATGCCTTTATCTGTAGGTTCAAGGAATTTCTCAGAAAATGCTGTCTCTTACTTTTCCATAGCCAAAAATGAATTTAAACTAATAGAGCAGTTTTTCCATTGCAAAGGATTCAGAATCAGATGCATCTCAAGCAAAACTAAGGAAGTTATTCTCCCGCTCTATTCAGCATTGGTGAGGCTGCAGCTGTAGTACTGCATCTAGTTCTGGCAAGCACGCTTCAAGAAGGATGTGGATAAGCTTGAGAGAGTTCGGAGGAGAGCCACTTGTATGAGCAGAGGCTTGAAGACCAAGCCATACAGGGAAAGACTGACAGATATGGGACTGTTCAGCCTAGAAAAGAGAAGACTTTTGGGGAATTTGGTGGCAGCTTGAAAATATACCAGGGGTGAGCATCAGGGGCTAGGCAAACTATTATTCACCAAAGTGCCCAAGGGGAAAACCAAGAGCAACAGTCATAAACTCCTAGAAGAATGTTTTAGACTGGATATGAGGTAGAGCTTTGTGGTTCATGTGACCGGACTCTGGAATAGACTCCCACTGGGGGTGGTGCAGACACCTATCCTGGTGATTTTCAATGGATGCACAACTTGCTGGGGTTATTTGACCCTAGCAGTCTTTCCTGCCCAGAGCAAGGGGGCTGGATCCAATGTTTTCCCAAGGTCCCTTCCAGCCCTAAACTTCTGTGAATTTGTGAAAGGCCAGAACAGACTAACCTAAAGTAAGTCCTTCAGAACCTGTTGAGGTGCATTCTTCCTAGTGTATTCTGTCTTAACGTCTGACAGATAGGTGCTGAATAGTATCCCTCATGGCTTCTCTAGAAAATTTCACTCCTAGCACCTTTCCTAGGAGTTCTGTCCTGTCTTAGGCGTGAGGAGACTCAAACATGTATGCCACATCAGATTCAGGTTTTACTGTTAGTCTCTTCTCTAGCTCAAGATTGTTTTGTAGCTTTTGATTCTCAAGATACGTATTTCTGTATGCCACGCAGGCTGGATGGCTGGGTATACTCAGATTTACAGTAGAACCCAAACATCACTAACAGAGGTTAGTGTCTTCTGCTTCTCCAAGAGTTGACAAAATTCCTGAGGGGTGGCAGTACACTTACAGTTTAAGTTTAATACTGAAACCTTGAATCCCAATTAACTGGCTGATCAGAAGCTAGTCGCAGCAGGAGTACTCTTCCACTAGGGCTTTTTGTGAACAAGAAATGATTTTACTTTCTCCTGGATAATAAAAATCAAAGGACTTCTGATTGACCTCTTGGTTGGCAAGAGCTTACGTTCAGAGGACAGTCTTTCTAGTCTGACAAGATGCCTACATTTTAATCCAGTGATGGTACATGTGTATCTTGAACTGCTAGGTTAGGTGTTGGCCTGCTTGTACCTAGTGATACTTGCCAGAATGTATATATGGTCCTCTTATGGCCGAGGTCTGTGATCTCTTTTCAGATATTACATGAAAAAAGGCCATAGTCCCCCCCAAGTCTTACAGCACTTACTAGGTGGCTGGACCTGAGAAATGTATAAGAAGGTTCTCTTCTGTACTTTGTCCTCAGTAATGATTCTCTTGAGATTCTTCAGGGACAGGTTGATATGCCTTTCTAAATGATTTGCAGATGAAAAGGAACTGGTTCTGAGACTATTTGCTATTACATATTAATGTTCTGGAGCCCGGGGCCATTCATCTGGCTTGCATAGTAGTGCTAGATTCAGCCAGTACTAAAGAATGCCACAGACAGAACAGCTGTGGTGGAATGTATAATAAGCAAGAACGTTCTATGATTGCCCCCCTGCAGGAGATGGCAAGGAATCAGAAAGAAGGACCAGAAGGGACCTGTAAGTTCAGCAAGTCTGGTCCCCTGCCCTGGACAGGAGGTAATTGGACTCAAATGAGGTCAAGAAGGTGCTTGTCCAACCTCCCTGTGAACACTGCATAGTATCAAGTAGTAAAACTTATGAAGTTGTGTTCAACCCTTACCAGACTTCTTTCTAATATGGTAGTCCTCAGGTTTACCCTATATGTTGAGTCTCTGGATGATTTCCAGTATTAGACAGAACACAGATCCAGTAATTTTAATAGCTTTCTAACTGTCTGGAGGAGTTCTGAGCAACTTGAAAATATTCAGTCTCCTATCTGTATCCCAGTCTGCCTGTATGTGTGCCTGAGAGCTTGCTTTCTTGAGTACTGTTAATAAGGGACTGTTCCAAAAAAGATTAAATGAATCCTTATTCAGAATAGGAACACATCTAGTAGGCAGACCCAATCCAAATGGAAGGTTGAGCTATGATTGAGCCAGTACAGTGTAGTTCCAGTCATACTCAATCTTCACATCTGGGTTTTATGAAACTTCTCAAGGGCCTCCACAGTTATTAGCATGTTAGAGGTCCAACTCCTATATGAAGTTCTGTTGAAAATTATAGAATTTTTTATAGAATTATTGCTAGATTGTGGGATATGTTACCTTATTTCCTAAGATGATTTTTCTGATAATTAAAGATCAACAAGCTCCCGGACCTTATGGCTAAACTTCCGTACACATTCTGTCACAAGGACAAGACCGCGTTTCACCTAAATAAATTGATTTTCTTAACAGTCCTGCTTCCTTGAGCCACATTTGACATCCAGAGAAAAAGCTGAATGCCTTAGCTGTTCCTACCATCTTATATTATCTTGACAGGAATAGAACTTCAAACTGTCTCCCTAGAAATTTAGACATTTTTGTTAGAAGATCTCTAAGTTAATCAGACAGTATTTTTCCATTTGCTATCAGTAAACTAATGAACTTCTTGCCAGGTGTTATGGCACCCTCAGTCCACACAAAAACTTTATATTATTTTTCTTTACAAATCTGCTAATATTACATTTTTGAAGTAGCACTATGGAGCAGTTCAGTGGATTACATCAAACATGCCTTATTTAGTAAGGTAGTATTTTAACTTCTAGTTGCCCAGTGCAGCTGGCACTTAGTGCCCATGATTCAAAGGAAGGTGCTGCTGGCAACTAACTATAATGGAAGTCACAGTGATGTATATTCAGAACAAGAACAGGTACTTACTGTACAGCAACTCTACGTTTTTGATACTCTTAATACGTGGAGATCAGAGGATGTGGCCCATCTTCCATTCTCATATTTTTGGAGTTATCAGAAGCATTGTCTTTTAAATTTAAATTAAGAGATTTGAGAATGAGATACCTTGCCCTTTATGCCCCAGCACAGGAATATAAGGTGCAGTGCACATGCATGGCTCTAGTGAACTCTGCTGTTCAGAATGGACTGTTGCATTTGTGAGGAATATGATTGTTCGTGGTAGGATCCATACTGACTACATTAAAAATAAATAAATAAAAAAAAGCAATTGAAGCAAAATGACACTTTGCAGTAGTTCATTTGGAGCTCATAAGCCTAGATAAGTGACAACTTCTATAACTCTTAAGAGTTACTGCATTTGCTTTACCCATTTTTAAAATAAAAATATTGTGGGTCACTGGGGCTCATTAAGAATCCAGAATCTCCACTAGATTTCAAAGCGTGGTCAGATAAACCTAAAGAAATGTATTAGCTTTATCATACATAATATATGCTTCCACTATTATCTGTTCTATTTCAACCAACTTACCCTTGTCATAAACTCTCTTGCAGGCACTGAGAGAACAAAAACATTGCATTATGAGGGTTTCTTGAAAGAGAATCCCTCCTTATGCCGCACTGACGCAACTTTAACATTACAAACTGTATCATCTTAACTATCTTCACTAGTGGTTCCAAAGCAACAGGGTCTGTGGTTCTTTGACAAAGTGTTTTGTTTTTTTTAAGATGGCCAGAATAGTTTTCTCCTGTCCTCAGGAGAGTGGAACAATGGAAAAAAAACACGGTCATATCCAGTTCACTCTCCTTTTCAGCATCCAGTCACTGTTGCTGTGTAACACAGGATACTGGGCAAGATGGACCCATAGTCTGACCCAGTAAATGGCAATTTTATATGTTCTTCTGATCAGAAATGGCTGAATTCATGACTGAAATTTTAACAGGCTGTTAACAGGTCTGTGAAAATTCAGTCGAAGTTAAATTTGCCAGAGGTCCAAGCAACTGAAAAGAGCATCTATATTGTGAATTGTTGCTTATCACTTTGCTTATAATTTGCTTGTGTGTGAATTAGCTGGTTGGGAAGCCAGCCTTTTAAAATCCGTGGCCCAAATAAAATGTTTTTACTTTTGCCTAGAAGCTTTTCATCAAGTAGGAGATTTTAATCTTGTGAAACTAGTGTGGGCTACTTATTACATGCATGTTGCTATTATTTATTTAGTATTGGGGAACTCCTATTTTCACCATATGCTTTTTTTTATTAGTTGAAATGAGGAAATGGTAGTGACCCTTGTATATTTTTGTAGGTGGTACATGTGCACTGTTATATAAAAGGTGGCTTAAAGAGAGAGATCCTAGTGTAATTAGCATGGCAACATTCTAATTTATATACTATAATTGGCTGTTATTTTTTTAAGTTAATTCTTTGGGCACCTCTCTAGAACTTGTATTAATACTGCTTTACTTTGTGTAAAGGAGAGAGAAGAACTCTTTAAAGTGAATTTATGTCAGATGCTTTTTTTCTGCTTATACAGATTGCCACACTGAAAGTCAGAACATCCTTTTCACAGATGGGGAGTATATTAATCAGATAGCAGCTTCTAGAGATGTAAGTATTCCTTGCAAGATGTAGATGCTTTTTCTCAGCCAATTAAAATACAATCACTGGACTTGCTGGTTGTCTTCTGGATAAAATTATAGACTCTTTTTACCAAATGCAAATAAAAAAAGAAATGCATGACTAGAGAAAATGATAAACTGTCAGGTAGCTGAACACTTCTTGGTTTTTTGTATTATTCCATCTGGAGTTGTGCCACAGTGTCCTTTTCAGCCATTTATTTTAAGACTGCTTTGGAAGCTCTGCTTTTGGAAAAGAGAACTTGTGAGCTTTGTGGCACATTTTAAATGTAGCAGGCTTAACATGCTTTAGGTCATGCTACCTCTGGGAAAAAATTTTGAAGTAATGAGTTGAGGCTTTCCAGTCAAACATGCTTTATTTTAAAAGAACATTAAATCTGGTACAGTAGATCTAAAAATGGAACCTATATTTATAATGGTGCCTATCAGAACATCTTCATTTTGTGTTCCTTTGCATATATGTCATTTATGGTTTGTCTGAGTTTCAGATACGGTAGTAAAAAGATGTTTACTTTGGACACCAGCATGATAGTTTCATTTCCTGTCATTGAAGGAATGCTAGGTAATGGTCACCTGTGTTGGATTGTTGGATTGCCTTTGATTTGTATTGTTAGAGAGGGTAAACCAAAAAATCATGACTGCCTTCTCACCTTGTTGTAAAACATTTCCTATCTGTAAAATGCTGCTTTTCTTTGAAAAAAGAGGCTTAAATTATCAGTGCATAAAATGCTGGAAAACTTTTTAGCTAGCAAATACTATGTACACAGTAGTAATTTTAGGACTACCAATCTTGATTATGCCCCTTTTTAAAAATATTTTATCTACCCACTGGATTTTCTATCCGGTTTGTTCATTAAGAGGGTCTTCTTGCACTTTTATACTACCTATGTTTATGTACTATAACTATCTTTTCTACTCTTCCCTTCACAGTCTTGGCATTCTGTATTTTAGTTTGCATATTAGATAGATTTAATTATAATGGAAATTGAATTTAATTTTAATATAAATATACTTTAAGTTAATCTAACTTTAATTTTTGATGTTTTTCAGTATAGGAACAAAGTACTATATTCAGTTGCATATCATATACCTTTTCCCCAAAAGTTAGCTGTCCCCAATTGGGTGCATGTTAAGGAAGAAAGCTGATTTCTATGCTGGAATAGAGGCATAGGGATGTTGGAATGGCTGCAGAACCATTGCTTTCTAAAGTGCATGCAGGAAGGGCAGAATATAGTTCTCAGCATCATTCACCTTTTCCTTGCAGTTGTAAAGCTCAAAAGTTTGATCCTGTCACAGTTGCTGCTGAACTGGCAGCTCTGTTCCTCCTGCATGTGCTTGAAAGCATTTGGCCATCATGATGAGCCCATGCTGTGGCCAGGAAGACTCTGGAAACATTTTTCTTATTCTGCTTTCCAAAAACTAAATGTACGTCTTATTTTGGGGGGGCAGGGTAGGGAGTGATAGGCAAGAAGATATGTAACGGGGAAATTTGCAGAGTTGTTTTTGTGGGGGGGGCAGGGTCTCTTTTTCAGATCTGTTTTGCACCTTTATATGATGTCTCATTGATTTGCTTGGGCTTTTAGCTGCAGAAATATTTTTTTAGTAGCACTTTGATAAACAGTGTCATATTTAAACTTTTTCCCCAAAAGGCCATAAAGCATATTCTTAATAATAAAAACTCATTCACTGTTTCATTTGATCACTATTTTGAAACAGTTTGATTATCATGTTTTTCTAAAACATTGTTGGCTTCTTAAAACAAAAACAAACAAAACCATAGTTTCCTATTTCTAGTAGCAGCAACAGTAATGGTTTGAAATTTACAATGTGCAAATTGACTCTTTTTAAGTGCCATTATTATTATTATTTTATTTTTTTTTTTTTACTGGATACTGGAGCAAGACAGCTGGTTGAACATTTACATACTTTAATATACCATATTTTTTTAATATGTGATATTACTTAGTCACTCTTCTCTTTGAAGGGTCATTGCTTATTCTTTATATAAACTTTTTCTTTAAAGAAACGTGATAGTAGTAGAATAGTTATAGATGTGTCATACATTTAGATCAGGGGTGGGCAATTATTTAGGCTGGAGGGTCACTTAGGGAGTCTTGGTGAGGTGTTGTGGGCTGGGTCAGCAACCCTCCTTCCTCTGCCCACAACAGCTCACCAGAAGTTGCTAAGTGGCTCTGCCCCAAGGCCCAGACCTGCGTTGTCATTGCCTGGCAATCCTGGGGGCTCCATGGAGACCAGCCCAGGACCTTCACAGGCAGAGTGTGCTTGGCCAGATGCGTGGGATGGGACTGCAGATTGGTAGGCAATGGTGTTCAAGAGTGTGGGAGCAGGCTGGGGCTGATGCTGGGATTGGGATCATGGGGCAACGACAGTGCGGAACCAGGGGCAGAGCCACAATCCATTCTCTGCACACCCCTGTCCATGGAACTGGTGCTCATCACAGGGATGTGTAGACAGTGAGTTGTGGTTTTTGCCCTGGGCCCCAGCCTGTGCTGTCACCACCATCCAATCCCAATGTCGGCCCCACTCCTAAATAATATTGTCCCACTCCTAAATACTGCTCTTTGCCCACCCGCAGCCCCATCCCATCTGCCTGGCTACGTGCCCTGCCCATGTTGGTCCCAGGCTGGTCTCCAGGGAGTTCCTGCCCTCCTGCTCTGTCTGGCACCCTAGTAGTGGGGCAGGGTGGATGGGTCAAGGTGCATGGGCAGTGGGGTAGCAGGGTCCAGTAGCAATGGAGACTGATAGTGGTAGCTGGAAGGAGCCACCACTCTAGGGTCTTCTGGGAAGTGAGTCTGACCACTGCACTGCTCCAGCCCCACTGGTGCCCAGGGGCAGTGAAACTGGCCACATGCGCCACAGCCTGGGCTGGGTGGGGTCTAGAGACCCAGCGCATGCTGGACAAAATCCCTTAATGAATCAGATCTGGCCTGCGGGGGACACATTTTGCCCACCCCTGATCTAGATACATGAGCTTGAAACTTAAGGCTTGTGCTGATTCCTGCCACTAGTTGACCAATATATAAATACCTCATCCTTTCAACTAGGAAGCTCTAATACTTTCAGATGCAGTAGTAGCCACATTACTCTGTTGGGTGCTCTTGGCTGTCAGAACTGGTAAGGATGGATCTTATACCCATTTTGTGAATTATGCCCTTAAGAAGATGCTGTTCATTTTTAGAAGACCCTAATTCTTAAGATTATAACATTAACAAAATGAACTATTTAGGTTGGTATGCTAGGCTTGATTTATTTGCATGTATGTGGAGAGACTGGAGCCCGGTTAGGGTAATATATATACTAAAAGAATACATGTGCACAAAAGGTACTTTTTTGTAATTTTGTCACAAGTAAAACAGTGTGTGTTTTACACAGATGTGTTTTGCATGTTACATGATCTTGTTAAATTATTTTTAGAGCTAGCAAGAAAAGTACTTGACTGTTCATTCTTAATTATCTAAAACACTTAAATAGATTTATAGTTTTACTTATGAATAGAACAAGAAAATATTCCCTTAGAACCTTGAACCGTGTATTAAAATGTTCTGGTGAGCTTGCTGAGACTAAAAATTGGTTAGTGTCATTCCTGACTAATCAAATTGCATGTGAAATATTTATTCTTTTTAAAGATTACAAGTAAACATAAAACTAAAATAATTAAATACTAAAAGAAAACACAGGTTTTTTGAGCTTCAGTAATTTGCATGTTTGGGTTTGTTTTTTAAATATCATGGAATTGGAAGAAGGGAAGTATTTAAAATAGTTGAAAAAGATCAGGAAGGCCAGACTTACAGTCTTCAAAATATTTCAGTGTTTAGACCTTTTCATTTGAAAAATCTCTGTGTTGAATCTTTCTTGTTTTATTCTTTGTTTTTTCCACAAACTGTTAGTTCTCCATCAGTTCATTGCTTACCATTTACTGTGTCTTGTTAATGTATTATCTAGTAATGTGAAGGATGAAATTAAACCAGATGCTTGTAAACCATGAAAAAAATTACAATATGTTCAGCGGTATAAGTGAATATGTTATTTCTTACAGGATGGCTTCGTAGTTAGAATATTTGCAACAAGTACTGAGCCAGTACTGCAACAAGAACTGCAGCTCAAACTTGCCAGAAAGTGCTTACATGCCTGTGGTATCTCTTTATTTGATCTCGAGAAAGATTTGCACATTATCAGTAAGGATTTATTTTTGAATTATTGCGTGTATACTGATATGATGACAGATATGGACTTCCAAAGTTGTTAAACCATACCATATTGCCTTGGAAAAATCAGTTTATCTTTTTCTTAAAGAAAAAATGAAAATAACTGTTCATGCCTAAATTTGAATTTCCGTTCAAGGAAAACTGTCTTTCTAGTATACAAAGACCTTTGTGTAGAGTATTTCAGCATAATTAAAATACATGTGTACATTTTTGATGGTTCCCACATAATATATGTTTTGTTTCATTAGATTGTTTTCTGTATAATTTTAGACAATGTTAATCTGAACTTTATATTATTTGGATTACTTCATTTTGAGTCTTCCTGGAAGTTTTTTTCATGGGGCTATAATCCTTTTGTCACTGAAATCAGTGGCAAAATCTGCTTTAACTTAAATGTTGAATCATGTCTAAAGTTACCTTTGAAGCCATCTGTAATAGAAATTGCTTAGCTAATTGGACTCTTTGTACTCTTAGGTACAGGGTTTGATGAGGAGTCAGCTGTTCTGGGTGCAGGAAGAGAATTTGCACTAATGAAAACTGCTAGTGGAAAGGTATTGAAAGTGTTTCATCATAGGTGTTAATTGTATAAATGTACTACATAATCTTTCGGAAGTCTGCTTTGATGAATCTGAAGAAAAAAAGTGCTATTGCATGCCTTGTTCATAGGTACTACATAGCACTGCCATTTTGTAGCCTGGTATTCATGGCAGAAATATCCTCTTTCACCTTTTTGTTTTACTCTTTATCTTCAAGTCCCTTATTTTCCACAACCTGGTAGACGGCTGCTTGTTTCCTACTAGTCTTTGCAGTGCCTTTTTCCAAATTACCAGGCTTTTGCAGCTGCCCCTGCTGCCAGATACTGACCTTCGACTCCTTGAAGTGTTTATACTGCCTTGGAGATTGGATGCGCCAAACAAGTGCAACATTTGTCAGTCATTCAAGTTCAGAATTCAGGGAAGAGCCTGAGTTCTAGCTAGCTACATATGGCTTGTTTATTGGATAAGTCCCTTGGTTCATCCTCAGACCCTGATACCAACTCACTGGGCCAATACTGCTTCTTTCCAGTAAATATCATAATTGCCAGTGACACAGTACTTAGCATTTACTTTATTTTCTTGCATATACCATGCCCTAGAATATAATACACCCCCTGTTTTTGAAAGGCAGCATGAAGAAAAAATTCTTATCTTTTAGTATGGTTAACTGAATATCAGCATCTAGGGAGCTGAGCTTGCTGCCTCTCCCACTGACTGAATTGGGCCTGTGGACTGACCTTGCATGCTGTGATAGATGCCATGTGTCAGGGGCATGTCATCTGGCTGAGGTCCAGAAATTTAGTGGTGAGGGAGTAGGGACAGTGCTAGTTGCATGGATTTGTATATTGAGACACATGGGGATCAGCATTTTTCATCATATCCATATAATGCACAGTTCTTTTTCTCCTTAGCTTGTTTTGGGAGAAAAGTTGCATGCTTAACATGAGAAGATACAGTATTCACCCTTCCAAATTGTCATCCAGGACATGGTACAGATCTAATCATAAATTTAGTTCTTGCCTAATGTCCTTACACAGAGTACTTTCCAATCTGTTGGGGCCACTTCTGTGGAGCCATGTTCATACCCTCCAAAAGAGCAGGAATATTGAATGGACAAGCTCCTAGACCTCCTGATTTGCATAAGGATCTCCAGGAGGCTGATGGAACACAGGAGCTAGACTTTGCTCTGTCATATCCCAAATTTTAAATGTCTATACCAATAGGTTATACACGGCCTCCTATAAAGTGGAGCCAATCAGTCTAATCAGTCGTTAGATACTTAATTCTGGCATGAGAAATCAAGGTCTTATCTGGCATTACATTTATCCTAAAGAAGTCTTGTAAATAAAGTAACTACAGTGCAATGAAAAGGAAAGATATAAAATGCATTTTTCATATTGGATAACACATAGAGAGATTTCTTAAAAATATGAAGTTTGTACTAACACACGTCTGTTTAATTTAGCATGCATATTGTATCAGATCATGCTACTAAATACTTTAAATACAGTTTAACTTTTCTGACCTGTTGATTAACTGGATCAATTAAAGAATGTGCTATGTTTTATTTTTTATTTCCTTAGAATTTTTTTGCTTTGGTTTAGCAAGTAGTTTGTTCTTTACATGAATTTTGCTGCATTAACTGTTACATTTTTGAGCAAAAACCAAAGAAGCTATGATACAGTATCTTTGAATAAATACATGTTTATGTTGTTATCAGTTTAGCTTGCAACATCTGTAATTGAAAACAAAAGTGAATTTTGTTATTTACGGTTGCTTTTAACTACCCCAGATGGGTTAAATGGGGGGAAGGAGAGTGAATAATTTTTTGTCTTGTATCTATAAGAATAATAATGCAAGATTCAATTTCTGCTTTATTTTAAGTATTCTGGCATAATTGAAGAACAATACAACTTTTCCCCTCCTTTCTTTCAGATTTATTATACTGGCAAATATCAGAGCCTTGGAATCAAGCAAGGTGGTCCTTCAGCTGGAAAATGGGTTGAACTGCCAATCACAAAATCTCCAAAGATTGTTCAGTTCTCAGTTGGACATGATGGTTCACATGCCTTACTTGTTGCAGAAGATGGAAGCATATTCTTTACAGGTTCTGCTAGTAAAGGAGAGGATGGTGAATCAAGTAGGTTTTATTATGCTGTGATTAAACGGTTAGAGTGTGAACAGAAAAAACTATTCTGAAAGTCTCTATGGTATATTTTTACAATGCTTGAGCATGTCAGTTGCATGCTTTCTGCACATTGTCAGGAAGTAAACAAGTTTGTGTGTGAAAATAGCCACAAATCTTATCTGCGAGCAAAAATGATGATGTTACAAGAAAGGTCTCCCAGTATTAAAAGACAAGAAAATAGAATGAACCCAAAATATTTTTCCTTTTTATAAAGGAAATCAGAAAGGAGCCAAAAAATCTACTGTTTTCTGTAACCTTTTGAAACTGTCAGCTTGTAGTAGGAAATTTTAGAGAAGCCTGTGAATAAGCCAAAATTGCAGCTTTTCTGAACCATGTTCTTAAAAAAAAAAAAAAAAAAGGAGAGAGAAAAAATAAAACAACAAAAAAACTTTCATAGCACAAATTTCTTTTTTCCCTCTTCTCTTACACATCATTTTATGAGGTTCACTTTTGGTAAGAGACAAGGATTTAAATTTTCATTTTCGTTTTCATTTTCATTTCACTTTTTTTAAAGACAAGATAAAAACTGAAAGATGCATAACTGATATAATGGTGGGGATTTATTAGGAAAAGAGGTGGATGTGAGGCACTCTTTATGGAGGTGACAAAATTATCCAAAAGCTATGAGATGGTGCCAGTGCTCCTGCTATGACTTAAACCTGGAGTTTTGTGGCTAGAGGGTCTTGCTTCTCTGTTCAGGATTACACTGATCTACATGTTGTGGATCAGGAAAAAATTTTTATTCTTTGATGAGATTTGTATTGTCTGTGGGAGTTTTTGCTTCCTCTCTGGTAATGAGTATGGTTCTCTTCCTGGGATCTCTTGAACAACCTCTGCAGCAGCAGGATATGGATTGCTGTCTTCCCCTTGATTTAGTTGTGTCAGGTTAGGGTCTTGTGCTGTGTTAGAAAACTATACAATCAACCCTAAGAGGTTAGACAATGGATTTTATACAAGATGGTTTGGATAGGAATGATCCTGCCTCAGGCAGGGAGTTAGATTAAATGACCTCTGGAGAGACTTTCCAGCCCTACTTGTCTATGATTCTCTGAAAATTAGACAATTTAAATAACTTTTTAGTTGTAACTTTTATCTCCTTAAATGCTAATGTGCCAAGAGGAAGCTTTTAAAATGAGTAGATGCGTGTTTATGATTATAAAGCACTAGAACAGGTTACTGAGGGAGGTGGTAGAAGCTCCATCCTTAGAGGTTTTCAAAACCTGACAAAGCTTTGGATGGGATGATCTAGTTGTGGATGGCCCTGCTCTGAGCAGGGTCTTGGACTAAATGACCTCCTGAGGTCCCTTCCAGCCCTAACTTTCAATGATTCAGAATTGAATTGTAACTTCTAGAACTTTTTGAAGTAAGACAAAAACGCATGCCACTGGGCACATCTACACGTGCCTATTAATGCAAAGCTATAAACTCTAGTGCATATTGTGCTGGAGTTTATTGCCCCTGGGTGTCATGTTTACAGATGCACCCCAGGACCGCTGACGAATTTGAGTTTGGTCAGAGCAGCCTTGACTGGCAGGAGGCCTGGGGCAGGGGGAGCAGTCAGCCTGTCAGCCCGGGGCTGCTCCAGTGTGTCTCAACATACTGAGGAGAGGTTGGCTGGGGCGCGAGGGTGCTCCAGTGCAAGGCTAGATGCCAGATAGCCTTTGCCTTATGCCTCAACCAGCCCAGATGAAAAAACTTCACAGAAGGATATTACTTGTATTTATAAATTCTAACCTGCTATGGAATATATTACTTTTCTGTGGACTAATAGGGCTGCATGTGTGCACACGCAGACATTTACTGCAGAGCTAATTAGGCAAGTTGCAGTAAATGTTTCATGTAGACATGTTTCATTAGACAATTTAAATAACGTTATAGTTATAACTTTTATCTCCTTAAATGCTAATGTGCTGAGAGGAAGCTTTTAAAATGAATAGATGCATGCTTATGATTGTAAAGCACTGGAACAGGTTACTGAGAGAGGTAATGTTAAGCCACTTGGTTTTCATTTTTTGTTAAAAAATGTTAATATTCTATCAGATGGATGGATAAATCATTACCAGCTACAGGGGATACTAGTTTGTCACTGGAACAATGTTATTGGTATATTAATAGGAACATTCTCAGGCCTTTAATCTGCTGGATCATGCAAAAATTTAGCAATTCCTTTATGAATCTGAAATCTTAACATACAGCAAGCATCCTGTCTCTATAAACATAATGTGTTTTTGCTTATTAGACTTCACTTTCAGCCAAAAAAAATTACTTAAGTGTTGCTTTGTGAGGTGTATTAATCAAATTAATTGAGTATAAAAGATGCATCTAAACAAGTCTTGTAGAATTATGAAAGAATAGTTTATCCACAAATGATGATGGAAGAGGTTTAATAGTATTTACAAAACAAAGAATATAAATTTACCTGCAGGAAGGGAATAAGCAGGTAACTTTTTCACAGGGTAATGTAATAACATTTTAAAGTTATAGTTGACAAAGATCTTATTCTTCTGCTCATGCCTTTTCTTTTCTTTTTTGATGTAGCATGTTTTTAAAAAAATCCTTTGATTTTTATTTTTATAAAGCGAAAAGCAGACGGCAATCAAAACCTTATAAGCCTAAAAAAATTATTAAAATGGAAGGGAAGATTGTGGTATCTACAGCATGCAATAATGGAAGTAGTTCTGTCATTTCAAAAGATGGAGAACTCTACATGTTTGGAAAAGATGCCATTTACTCTGATAGCACAAGTAAGTTGATATTTGAGAAATTACTTCAAGGCAAATAGTGCTTGACAATTGTAGATCCCAGCTGGGTGACCGCATTGGGGCCAGTTCAAGATGCTGGTGCAATAATGTGGCAGGGGCAATCAACTGATTATCGGTTCCAGGCTCAGGACTGCATGGGGGCTGGTTCAAGACTGGTACAGTCCCAGCTCTGAGGACTGTGTTGGAGCCAGTTTTGAGACTCCTTTGTGGCCCCAGGGACTGCACTAGAGCTGCTTCTAGTATCCAATGCGACTCCAAGGCTGGAACTACAGTCAGCTAACTGTTGCTCCCAGCCCTCAGAATGCACCAAAGTGGGGTTGGTTCAGGGCTGTTTGTCAGTCCCAGTCGCAGGGCCACACCAGAGTCTTGAGCCAGGTCTGGTGACCTGCTACACATTCATAGTTTTATTCAGTTTAAGGTACAGTGGAAACCAGCTACAAAAACATTAGAGTTCTTTTGTGAAATATTTTTGTGGCTGGCTTCCCATTTTGCCACACCATAATGCCTTGAATGTGTGGCAGGTTTACTGTTTATGGTGTGGTTAACAAGTTAATTGTGTCTTATTGCTAATGTCTTCCAGGGCTGTAGAGAACATACAGTGACATTATTAAGTAAAACAAAAGGAAACCTTTTTACACTGCATGTATTTAACATGTGGAACTCAATATATTGTTGTAGTATCTACCTTAAGATATTATGGACGGTGAGTTCAAAACAAGATTGGACAAATAAATGTGGAATGGCTCCATCTATCATGATTATAATGTTAAACATGATAATTAAAGTTGCAGCTTACAAATTAGGACTTCCTGGGCCTCTGAATGCTGAAAACTATAACATACACACACTTTGCCTTAGTATTTACTTTGTGTCACTATAAGATAAGGATACTGGGCTTGATTGATCTTTCATATAACCCAGTCTGGCATTTGTTGTATTCAAGAACTAAAACTCCCACTGAAATTAACAGCAGACAGATATTAAGCAAACAAGACAAAGTACTTTTTTTATATACATTGTGTAATTAACTTGATATCATTGCCACTGGAGGTTTAAAGGAAAATACTAGAACGATGTTCAGAAAAGAAATTGGACAAATTGATAGAGGACAAGTCTATTTACGCTATTAAATGAACATTCAGGGATATATCCCCTGGCCTCCCTAAATTCATGGTGGTTGATGCCATGGAGGGTCTGATGGGATGGATTACACTAAACATACTCTGTACACATATTTAAGTATTTATTACTACCCCATTGGAGACAGGATACTGGGTTAGATGGATTGTAAGTCCAGTCAACATGGCACTTCCTAAATTTTTATGTATTTGTTCAGTATCCAGAACAGTTTAAATAAATTATTAAATAAATTTTGCTCCAAATGGATAATGCTTCTGGTAGAAATCCCTTTATAAAAATTATAGAGTTTTTGTTCATTTCTTCGTTTTTTGTTTGTATTATTCAAATGCCAATCTTTCTATCATTCTCTTCTTGCATTTAAAAATTAAATATTTCTGATACTCATAAGCATCTTGTTTGGAGGAAGAAATATGTAGTTCATCATCGAGGTGTTGTTCTTGTATCTCATAGGTTTAGTAACAGATTTGAAAGGCCACTTTGTGACTCAGGTAGCCATGGGCAAAGCTCATACATGTGTGTTAATGAAGAATGGAGAGGTTTGGACGTTTGGAGTCAATAATAAAGGACAGTGTGGACGAGACACAGGCTCCATGAGCCAGGGAGGAAAAGGTGAGCTACTTTCGTCTAGAAGTACGAAATATAAAAACAAATTTTTCATTAATGTATTATTAGCAATGCCTTCCAGGTTCTGAATTGTTCATAAGCTTAGACAAGACTAGCTAGCACTTCAACATTGTCTCTCCTTGTATTGGAACAAAGCTGGCTAACTCTCAAATATATATAGTACTGTATTCTTTTGTTAACCAATTCAGTAAATATTTAATTTTGCCTCTTTGGATTTGTTGAAAAGCATATGTCTATATAAAACAACTTCAGTGCTTTTCTTTTGGTGATAGAGAGAGGTTTTTTGCTTCTTGTCTTGCTTCCTTCTTTTCCCAGTTACAAGGAATATATTTACATTTTACAGTATTATAGAAATACAATTTGTAGAGGTTATGTGGCACTCTAAAAACATATTCCTGGCATTAAAAAAAAAAGTGACCTGTTCCACATTGTTTCCTTTTTGTATTTATATTTGTAGTTCTTTTCTAACTCTACATCCCTGTACTTTCTACTTCAACTATTAAGCCTAAACTTGGCCCCCGTCAAGTGTTTAAGAAAAATATAAATCTTGAATCTTTCCTTCCTTTTCAGAAAGAATGTAAACATGCAGAATTCTTGCATGTTTACATCTTACTATTGCATCTTGTTATTCTTCAAATGCCAATCTTTCTGTTGGCCTTGCTGCCTCTTTTTGCTCCTGCTGCCAACTTTCAAGCAGCCAGGAGGGAAGTGGTTTTGCTGATATGTGGAAGGTTGAACAGTTAAACCACTAAGAAGAGGGTATATTGAGATGGAGGCTTGCAGAGGAAATGGGGGCTAGAACATGAGAAGAGGAAGGAAGATGTATGAGATGAGAGGTTGGAAAGGTGAGGCTGGTCCTAGAAGATGGGTGGTTTGGAATCTGGGATTGACAAGGAACCCAGAAGAGAACAGTAGGACTGCCTGAATAAGGAGAAAATGGTATAGATTTGGAGTTAGAAGTAAGAGGTGGGAATAAACAACTACTGAACTTTGTGGAATGAAGCAGTTTGTTTGGAAAAAAATAGTAAGTGGTGATGACATTTAAACTGCTGTGTTGAAGAGTTGCAATATCTTTATAAGTAGGTTTTGGAGTTGAGAACATGGCAACAGCAATGGATGAAGATCTAGAAGAAGAACTGGATGAAAAAGATGAGAAGTCTATGATGTGTCCCCCAGGCATGCATAAATGGAAGCTGGAACAGTGCATGGTGTGTACTGTGTGTGGGGACTGCACAGGCTATGGAGCCAGCTGTGTTAGTAGTGGTCGTCCAGACAGGGTACCTGGCGGGTAAGCAAATAAGTTCATGCAGAATCTTTCGCATAGTATGCTGAACAAGTAAAACATGAATTAAATGTAGTCAAAGTAGGTCGTAGGAAGTAGGGGGTGGAAGGGACTTGTTCATCTATTTCGGTTCCCTGCTTAAGGGAGTATCAAATGGGCGTGTCTACACATGACACTACGTCGCTATAGCGATGCGCTATGGCAGCGTAGTGTCCGTCAGTGTCTACAGGTGACCAGCAGCTACTTAACCATAGCAACTTGCTCCCCTGTTACAGTATGGGCCACTACTGTGCTGTTCTTTAGTATTTCCAAAAGAAAGTACTGAAGCATAGCACAGTAACAAGGTCACCATAAGGCAATGGGTAGCTGCGCCCGATTTGTCTAAACCAAAGATTCTTAACTAGGTGTCATAGTATCGAGGGGTGCTGAATTATTCTTTTAAGGGTGTTGCAGACTGCCATGCAGTTTTTGTGCTGTGGGTACAAACATAAATCTACAAGATTAAGCCAGAGAGTTCAAATAGGTATTCCAAGTGTCGAAAACATTTTGATCTGCCGTGCCCTTTGAGTATTTTTTTCAGCAAAATGGCTGCTCTATTGTTTTTCCGTAGTCAGGGAAAAAAAGTAAAAACTAAGGGTTGGCGTTTTTGGAGTGGTGACCCGAGTCTAACGAGGTTGAGAACCACTGCTTAAAACAATTCTAGGCAAATGTTTGTCTTACCTGAACTAGAAGTTCTGGAAATTTCTCAACTTCTAAGTGATCTATTTGATGGCTTAACTGAACTCATAAATTTTTATTTTAATAATATATAACACTATCTAAAAGACATGTTGCTCTGAAGTTTTATGAACACTTGTATATTTTTATGCTGTTTTATAAACAAATTTATAATCTTTTATTTTTTTGTAATATGTTGACAAAAACATAAAAGAAAGTATTGTTGAATGCAATCAGAATGTAATTTGGTATTCCTTTTGACCTTGTTATATATTGAGTGCTTCTATTTAAATTGTGGGGCTCCTGTCTTCAGGAGAGAGAGAAATTAGTCCTAGAAGATGGAGGATAGTTTTAGGTTAGAAATCAGAAGGCAATATTTTATGGTTAGGGTGGCCAAAATCTGGAACTAACTTCCCAGGGAAGTGGTCCTCGCCCCTACCTTGGGCAAATTTGAGAGGAGGTTGCATGATCACCTGTCTGGGGTCTTGTGAACCCAGTATTCATTCCTGCCTGTGGCAGGGGGTCAGGCTAGATGATATGTTCAGGTCCCTCCTGACCCTAGCTACTATGAAGAGAAAAAGAATGATAGTGGCTAATGCAGGGGTTGGCAACCTCTGACCTGAAGGCCAGATTTGGTCCATGAATAGACTGAACCTAGCCTGTGAGGGTCTGATCTGGCCTATATTTTTACAACAGCTGGCCAATTATCTGTTTCTACTTGCATGGTAACAGCAGCGTTCCAATCTTGGCCACTGTTTCGGTTGTCCACACCTTTTTGTCAAGGGATGTTCTCATGCTGTCATCCTCCCCATGCCCACAGCCTCTGCTTATTGTTGCTGCTGCTCCAAGCCGTTGTTTGCCATGTTTTTCCATGGTAATGATCAGCACAGGCTGCAGCTGGGAGAAAAGAGCTGTTCCTGTTCACAGGGAGTTGTCCTGGGGACCAGGTTACAAAGGGTGGGACTGCCTTAAGTCAAGGCAGCCAGCCTCAGAACTAATGCTTCCTTGTTACTTGGGGTCGGTCCATAGGGGAACTGAATAATAAAGTGCTACTTTTATGCATCTCCACTGTTGCCTTTTCTTCTCTTGCCAGGCTTGTGTTAAGCTCCTTCCTCTGTTCCAGTTTTACATAAAATGGAATGTTGAGAATACCAACCTGGCTTTGTATGACTAGTATAGTTAACATACTTATCTCTCTGGAGGTGGGATGCTAGCATATAAATCTACTTCTTCCTTTTGTGTGTCAGGAGAAACTACAGGGTTACAATTTATTTCTGTTAGATCTGTAGGCATTGCGTGTTCCCAGTTAGTTTTATGTAATATAGTGTGTTGCAGCAAACCATTGATAAATAAAATTTCTTTATTTTCTGTAGTGTCTGTGGCTGTGGCTCAGGTGAGTCTGGCTGTGCTGTATGTGGTTGTTGCAAAGCCTGTGCTAGAGAACTGGATGGTCAAGAAGCCCGACAAAGAGGGATCCTTGATGCTGTCAAAGATATGATACCTTTAGATCTCCTGCTGGGTAAGTGAACTAAACAATATAGTTTTACCATTTAAAGCTTTTAGCAAGATATTTATAATTTTAATTGCACAGTATTGTGGGAGCCGAGAAACACTGGTGGAATGGGGCCACTGATGGAGTGGAATTGAGGCACTAGACACGTGGGTTGTTGGAAGTCAAAAAAAAAAAAAAAAAAAAAAAAAACAACTTTACTTACAGTCCTTAGGCTGTAGGCACGTTCTTTGAAGTTACAAACTTAAACAGGAACTCAGGCACACAGAAGCTCACACTCACACAGGGTATGGGGCGTCGGATGAATCCAGCGGGGAGTCGTTGTCGGTCGATCAGGCCTCCTTCGTGGGTTGGAAATGCACGCGGGATCTTCCCTCATGCGTGTCCCAGCTCTCCTCCGGTTTGGGCGGGCATCGCCCAAGCCTCTTATTCGGTCAGCAGGCCAATTGCCGACTGATACGTATGCATAATTTAACGTGAGCCAATCACAAGTATGCACTCGCTGCAGCAGCTGCAAGGTTTTGGCAGGCTCTGACCGTGCACCAAAACTTTTCCTGTGCAGCAGGGGGAAATCCCTGCACCCGTGCTCACAGTGTGCTCAACACACCTGTGCCGAGGCATCTTTTAACCGTTTTGCACAGACAAGTATAACTGTCTTCCCTCTAAAATTAATTTTTGATCTTTCTTTGATTTAATATCCACGTATGGTATTATAACTTTCAGCAAATTGCAGGTTAGTCTTGAAATGGGCACAATATTATATGGCTTGATGTTTCTGTCTGCATTTTGATTTTCTGGTGGTAGATAATAGTTTTTGTATATTGGTTTAATTGAGTATCATCTCTTCATTGCAACGACTATTTGCAGGTATGATCTTTCCTTATTAGTTCAGTACGGTAGTTCTTAAAATATTGCTTAGCAGATTTTTTCCACAGTAATATAGTAAAATGAACGGTCAAATTGACAATGAACCCATTATACTATATTCGTCTGCATGCATGACAACACTGTTTTGACAAGATAACACTTCTGGTCTAAAAGCTATTCTTGCCTCCTTGTTAGGTCTGGAAGGGAGGATTACCTTAATGCTGTTGCTGAAGACTGATGCATCAGATTTTTTTAATGTGGGATTGGTGTCCACATTGAACAATTTTTCTTTTAAGTATTTTTGGAAAAAATTGCAACTTCTGAAAATGTGAAAGCTGTTAAAATCAGTGGAAGAAACAGACTTGCGTATGACTAGATTAGTATTTTTATAGCTGTATTTATAAGATGAATTGAAAGAGCAAACTATGAAATAAAACCCATATATGAAACTTGCCACTGTTGCATATTAAAATGTCTGATTCTTAAAACTGCATTATTTTATTGTACATAGTTTGGTCTGCAGAAACTATCAGCAGTTAAATCTGCTGTCACATGTAGTCCTAAAAGTGCTTATTTAAATAGGTTAATGTAGTTTTAAACAGAATAAAACCAAGTGATAAACTTTCTGGTGTTTTATAATTTCTGTAATTTGGGGGTAAAAAAATCAGGCAAGACAACTGTAGCTGATTAAAAATATTCATACACTTGATAGATGGGAGGTGCAGAAAACTAGTAAATAATTGTAAAATTGACAAGTTTATAAGATTCAGAACATTAATGCAAAATTAAGGCTGTAGTCCACTCTGAAACAATTGTAGTCTCATTTTCTTATTTCTTAAACCTCTAAGCATTTGTCGTCCATAGCTTTGATTTTCTTCTGTTTTAATAGGTTTTGTCGCCATCCTATTTTTTTTAAAGTAATTTTAATTTTGTCTTTGAATTAATTTAGCTGTTCCTGTTCCTGGGGTTAATATTGAAGAACACCTTCAGTTACGACAAGAGGAAAAGCGGCAACGAGTAAACAGAAGGCATAGATTAGAGGAAGGTAGAGGTAAGAGTCTCCGTTATTCATTTGAAGCTTAAACAGAGAAGCATAACTTCTTTCTCTCTTAAAAATTGACTAGGAACGTAGAAGAGCTTTTCCACAATAAACCACTGTGTTCCAATTTAAAAAAAAAAGAGAGACCAGAACTAAACTTGAGCTATGTTAGCTTTCATGTTACATCTGTTAAATCATACAAGATATATAGGCTTGGCAGGATTCAAGATTTTTTTTAATCAACAAACATTGATTTCACCTCACACTCACCAATGGAAAAATACTTCCATTGGTAATCAAAATTTATAGAAGAGCTAACAGAACCCTTACTCCTGCTACTGGACAGTGGAGGAAGAGGTGGAGGGACAGAAGGTGGAGGGGTGGAGTAGTAATTAGGTGCTTGTCCACAGTTCCGGGAAGTGGACTGGAGGGCAATAATAGGCTACTTAAACATCTAACTGAAGCCCAGTGAGGGGAATGGGAAAGGGAAGAGTATCCAGTGGCAACAGGGTCCTGCTCAGGCTGGGCCTGGACAGCTAATTGTGGGGGCTGGAAATGGCCACCACTCCCCCCTGTGTTCCCAAAGTCTGGGAGTGCCGCTGCCTTCCTTTTCTGGTTCCTGCCCCCTAGCCTTTTTCCTGATGAATGAACAGAATGATTTAAAGCAGGTACGATTTAATGATTTATGAATATTTACTACTTACATTTTGCCATTATTTTTCTAACAGTATACTATCAGTATTAAATTGTGTGCCCCCCCCCTAATTTTGTTCAATTCTGAAAGTTTAAATTGATTTAAAAATCAGAAAACACCCCATTTTTGCACAATCCTGAAAATTTAAGGAATAAAAATCAAAACCTATGTAATAATAAACACTGTCAAAGTTATAAAAAAAAAAAAAAAAAGGTTTCTGCCAAGCCTGGATATAATAGTAAAATCGGTACATTGATCAAAATCTATTTACCAGAGAAAAATCTATCATAAAAGTTAGTCTTAAATAGCCCTTTTGTATATAGCATTTTCATCTTTTGTTTTTTCCTACTTGAAGCAGCTTAATTACCATAAAGAGAACAAGAATGACAGCAAGGTTGCAAATATTACTGTTACATATTGTCTTTTTGTGACTCTTGGTACTAGGTTGGTATTCTACAAAGTACTCTATTTTTCTTTTCCCAACCAAAAAGAAAATGTGATATAGATATTTAACAAATATGTATTTCAAGACCGTACTCTATATGTTATCACCATTAAAAATTGCTATAATTGTATTTGTTTTGAAGACAAAAGGTATGCTGTCATATATGATCGGTGCAGAAAATGAGAGATTTAGTGAAAGTATATATTGGTTTCTGTTTTGAGATAAATTTAGTATGTCAACATTTTTCCAGACTGCAAGCCATTGATAGTTTCATAGTAACTAGGGTCAGAAGGGGCCCAGAGCAGGCCATCTAGTCTGACCCCCCGCCAGTGGCAGGGGTATTTGAAAGCATAGTTATATATATATTGGGTATATGAAAGCATAGTTACTGTCCATATTTTGTATGTGTTAAGAAAATACCACATGTAGGAAAGGAAGTGAGTAAGGTTAACAGGATCTTAAAACTTTTTGTTGTCTTAACAGTTAAGAGACCAAATGTTGTAATTTTTCCTTGAGGCTATGTTCCCTGAAATGTTTAGGTGATTCATAGGTTAATCACATTTTTCAATAGTATCCCGGCCACACATTCAAGTCAGTTTAAGGCATGATAATACAGTAAATTAATCGTATTTATTTTACGTACAGTGTGTAATGACTTTGATTCATTTGTAGCGCACCTTAAATCAAATGTATGGTCAAAATGTTAGGATTCAGTATGGGGCAGCCCCAGGGTCCAGGACAGCTATCCTGTGCCCTGTCAGACTCGGGGAAGAACCCCTGGACCTTTAAAAACCCTGTGTGCTATGCAGCATGTAGAATTTTTACTTGTCCCTACCCATGCATAGAGACCACAGCCCAATCCCAGGGGCCTTATGTCTGGGTATGAGTAAAATCCCCAGGTACTGCCCAGATGGGCAGAACACGTAGTTTTACAGGTACTGGCACCAGAGACCTGGGGATCTGGTTCTAACCACCTGATCCATGGTTCCCTAGGCCCAGGGACCTGTAAAAACTATGGTATACTCCCCCTGCTGCACTTCTGACAGTCAGCTGATTTTTGGGTGGAGTTGGGGACCGGGCTTGGGTTGGTTCCAAATCAGTCCCTGGCCTCAGTTCACAATCAGCTGATTGTGACATCTTGGTTTTACCCTGCTGATGCAGGGGGAACCTGGGATTATAATCCTGAGCTCCCCTCTACTAGCGAGTAAGGTATGATTGGCGCATCTAATCCCTGATTTGAAAATCGCTTGATCCAGAAAATTGTGTGGTATGGCAGGAGACAGGGTGGTTGGCAGCTTGAATTGGATCCTTATCACACTTTTAAAATGAGTGTCAGCCTGGGACCTGTGTGAGGCTGGCTTTGAGTTGGTAGGGGTAGAGTGGGAAGGGACCTTGTTCAAATTACTTCTTTATATTGTAGGAAAGACACGCTACCTAGGTGCAGATCCAAGAGTGCAACCTTGTCTAGCAATACCTGGCAAAACATTCTTGTGCTGCTTGGTGCCCCTTTCTGCAGTGTTCCTGAATATCATTGGGATGTGGCTAAAAGAAGGGAGACTTATGCTTCAAGTGCCTTAAGTCCTTCCAACTGTGTGCAAGCAGTATAGAAAGTGCTCTATAGACCCTTTGTGTGGATTATTTTTTTCATAAAAGCGTTCAGCCAACTTTATTAGGGTTAAAGGTTGTAGCTGTGTTGGTCTGAAAAGCAAAAGGGGTCAGTGTGGTAGAGGCGATATCTTAGACCAACTCAATAGTTGCAAAAATAGTCTTTATTTGCAAGCTTTTGGGCTCATGCGCCCTTCCTCAGGCAAAGGAGAATGCAAAGATTATAAAATTTCTCCCAGGTAGAAATGAAACTTCATATTCATAAGAGAGCCAGAGGGTGGTGTAAGTTCTCATGGCTGGGAAATTTCATTTTATGCAGTAACTAGGCTTGGATAAAAGTTGGCACAGTCTATTTACCTCAAAGATGTCTGATGGTAAGCAGGATGTTGAGTTATGCTTCTTTTTTGTGAATATTTCACAGGAGGACTGGTGATGGAAAGGTTCTTCTGCTGGGCAAGGAAGTTCTGTTGTGTTGAGGCCAACTTTATTTTTTCCAGCCAACTTTATTT
Organism: Caiman crocodilus; assembly: GCA_030014935.1. Lineage (NCBI taxonomy): Eukaryota > Metazoa > Chordata > Crocodylia > Alligatoridae > Caiman > Caiman crocodilus. Next base: position 123,593,084 of record JAGPOW010003316.1, read on the forward strand.
AATATTTAGACATTTTAGTCAGTAAGTTCAGATTAAAGTATTAAATAGTGTAAACTTTGGGTTTCACGTTGGTTATAGAAGAAACTTCAATGGTGGAACTGACGAGGCAGAAATCAAGTTTTAAATGCTGTATTTCCTTTCTATCTTTTATCCCAGTATTTGTATACGTATTCATTTTTTCCTGCCCCAGGAAGGAACATTCCTTGTCAAGATGTTGATTTTTAATGTATACATTCTGAAAGTTTAAAAAAAAAAAAGTATGCGCAGTTTACTGTAGACTCTGCAACCTCAAGAAGTGCTGGCAGGCAGCTTTCTCGATCTGCTTTAAGTGATGTAGAGAATCCACCTGGATCAACTTTGCCTGTGAATATACTTAAGCAGAAAGTGTAGTCATCAATTCTGTCATTCTCTTTGGCACTTTCTTTGAAAGTAAAGACAGTCAAGGGTTTCAAAAGTTTTAATCCAAGTCCTAAAGAGAAAGAAACCTGTGCTTGATTTAAACTGGATTGGGTTAAAGGATTCTAGTCTCTCTCTTATTAGAGATGGTCAGAGACGGTGAACAGTTTTTCAGATCTGTTTTTTATACCCCTTAAACGAGTAGCTCAGATCCATTACTTGGATAGAATGGTTTCTGTATTACTTGGAAGTCGAAAACAAGATGGATACAACCTCTCTGCAGCTACTACAGCGAGCATTCTCCTTGCTTCAGCATCATAGTTCTCTTACATTTCTACCCCCCAAAATTGTCAAAATTTTCTTACCACATTGCTTTTTCTTCAGAACTGTTTATCACCTTTGTGTACGAGATCAAGTCTGTGATCTGCAGTGGAATCAGAACAGCTGATTCTTTTTTCATTCATCCATGTTTTAAAAGAAAATTTTCCAAATCTAACTCAGTCTCAAATAATTATTCTCCAGCTGCTATCCTTTTTTCACAGAAGACTTCATATGTGATGTCCCAACAAGGGTCAAAGGGAGTAGGAGGGCGCGTAAACCCCTATGGCTCACTAGGAGCATCTGGGAATGTCTCCTTGCTAAGAGGGAGGCATACACCA
>JAGPOW010003316.1:123594238-123629832 GCA_030014935.1 Caiman crocodilus
TCATCTGACCCCGGTGCTCTTTCCTGCCAAGGCAGGGGGTCGGACTAGATGATCTGCCCAGGTCCCTTCCGACTCTAGACACTATGATACTATGATCTTTGACATCTCACTCATTCACTACAATTTAACTTCTAGTATTAAGTGACTCTTGTAAAAACTCAAAACACCAGCTTCAATTCAGTCAATATGTAAGTGAGAGGATCTTGTTAAGTCAGTTGCCCTAAGATGTTGGTTTTAAAGATATGGGTTGGCCTGCAAAGCCTTATCATCTGGACCCTGGTGCTGCATGTGGGTCTCGAATTGGCCCACAGTGCTTGCTACATGCAGTGTGCAGTACTGGCTTGTGGCACATGCTGCATGCTAAACCAGGGTTGATCCCAGATCAGGCCCACACACTGGCCCCATGCACTGTATCTAGCGCACAGGGCCTTTCTGGCACACAACCCAAACTAGTCCCACATGCTATAGAGCTTGGCACATGCTGTGTAGAGTGGGGCTGATGTGTGCACTGCAAGCAGTATAGAGAGCCAGTTTGGGGCATATATGGGGTGGGTCTGTGGGCCAGCCCCACATCCCTTCCCTGTCCTGTGGGGCCTGATGAGTTCATCACCCCTGCCTTAAAATGGATTTTTATCATGTGTATGTACCCACCACAAAATATTCAACAGTAGCTAAAATCAGTGTTAAGATATTTAAGAGTGGACTAATGCACTCTGTCACTTGATAGAGGTAGAAAGAAAATGCACTTATTCAGAAGAAGATTGTTCCCTCTCTTCTGCTCCCCAAATCAGTGGATAGGGCCCAAAAAGTGATATGAGAGGTACCAATGAAACCTCTACATGACAAGAAATAATTGTCCTGAAGACTCTGCTGTTCCAGGTGTGTCCATGTTACATGTAGGATTTTGGAATATACATATGGTATTACAGGCTGGAAATTCAGTTCAAGTTGTGAGAGAGATGGAAAATTAAAACATTGACTACTGTGAATGCATGAATGAATATAAGGTGTCAGGAGCAGTTTGTTCATTTATATCAAATTGAACAAATTTGTCCCAATTGTGAATGACATTGCTCAAAGAGCCATATTAAAGTTGTAAACAAGATGGAACCAATTAATGGTGGAATAATACATATGAAATTCCAGACGTGACACAGGAACATTACAGTCAGCCAGTGCCATGCCCCAGCAAATAAGTAAAATGCAAAAACCTTAAGACTTTTAAACTTTTGTAACATAAAACAGGGTTTCGTTATCAGTCTTATAGAACAACATTCTCATTGTGATGGGTCATATGAAGGCAAAAGTAGGGCCAGCTAATCATGTACTTAAGCCATACTGTTGGTGTGCACAGACTTGGTCCAATGACAAGGGACAATGATGTGTAGAATGTTGCCAATTAACTTACCTTGATGCAACAAGGGTACATTTTTCCCAAAAAAGAGATTCACAAAACAACTTTGAGCATCACCAGGTGGCATAGCAAAGAGCTTGCTTTTGCAGGGAGCTGCATTTATGCCTTTGGGATGTTTGGAAGGGGAAATGTGGGCAGTAGCCATCATCTCTACACTTCCACTAGGAGTATTAAATTACAGCATTTACCTGCCAAGAACACTAGCAAGGAAATTGGACTTGCATATTGATATGGCTGAGAATATATTGAGATTTTTCCCAGGTAGGAGTTTGCATTTTAAGACCACATTGGTTACCATTGCCAGAAGGAAACCAGTGAAGCTGAAACATTTCATTGGTAATAGACAAGAGGAAGTTATTGAAATGGAAAGAAAAGTATAGAGGACGGGTAAATGTTCATCAACAATTCTGCTATCATTGGCAGAATGATTTTGGAAAATGTGGTGGCAACCAAAAAAAAAAAAAGCAGTAGTATGAGAATTCTGTGCCAAATTACAAAATGGATGGTAGACAGCTGGTCAAAATTAAACCAGTAAAAGACAAACATGGAAGTATCATCCTAACCATGCCTGAAGAACAAATGAAAACAGATAGAACATCTGTTTTATTATATATTAATCATAATTATATAATTTATTATATATTAATCAGTGCTCCAACTGACACTGACAGCATAGATATGACAGAAGAACTCTGTTCAATGTAAGGAAATTGGAAAACTTACAGCCTTTTAATTGACAGTTGCTTTAAGGTAGCAGATTAGGGTAAAATAACTGAAGATCTGCTCAAAGCAAGCAATGAACAAAACTCAAAAATATAGATATGACTCTTCAGTTGATTATGGAAAACCGTCCATCTTGATGCTTTTTTTTCTGTTTGATCAGAAAATCATTGTTCATTTAAATTCCCTTTCTTAAGTGACTTCAGATCATGCTGTCAGTCCCAACAACATTCTTTGTTATGGTTTTTCTGAATAGAATCTACAATGTTTTCAACAGTTTCAAGAACAACAATTTGAAATTCCATTCCACCTGTTTTTTATTGCTCATATCTTCATTCATGCTATGTAACATTAAATCAATGAATAGAAGCTGCATCTTACTTCAGTGATTTTTCAGAAAGCCTTTGAGAGTTGAGACAGTTGCTGTAGTAGATAATTCATGTTTTTTTCCATTTCTATGCAAAATTATCTTGACCTACTAGAGGGGTTTTTGTTGCTCTTAATTTTTATTTTTTTTGCTTATTTTTAAAAACACATGCTACAATCTCCAAGCAGAAGCTGGTAGTTTGATTTAATGTTATCAATGGAGTTGGAAAAAGATGGGTCCTCTCTCCTTTGTTGTGTTGTGCAATAGACCTAAATAGAAATTCTGTTGATAAATGGAGTAGGTGGAGATGCAAGCTTGATAAATATTATCTGCCTTCTGAGCACATCAGTAAATGAAATAGCCTAGTTAGAATGACTGAGCAATTAGGTCTTGCAATAAAAAAAGTCAATCAAGGTCATAGAAGTCAATATAGCATTAGATGATTGCACTGTTGTAGAAGGAGAGCCATGATTTCATTGTTCTAATATGGTCCTTGAGTTCCTTTACCTAGGTAGCACCACCTCCTGACTCTGTCCACCTTTTATTGTATAAGAGTGAGTGGGCAAGGCAAACACTGCTGCCAAAAATTTATAGCCACATGCTAATGTTGATGGTGTTAAATTTCTATAGTAGATTGAACTTATAAAAAAACCAATGTCCTGAGTCAGTTTTTCTCAACATTATTAGGCTCAAGACACCCCTTGGAAAATGCCAACTCTTTAGTTTTCACTTGTTTTTTTTTGGTTATGGAAAAAATAATGCAGCGTTTTTGTTTTTGCAAAGGAACTGTAGCAGGTTAGAATTTTAACATTGTGGATTCTTATTTGAAATAATTGGATTTTTCTTGTCAGTTGGCACCCCTGCAATGATCTTAAGGTAACCTGAGGTGTTGTAGCACTGTGGCACACAGTTGAGAATCACTGTCCTAAGTATACTACTGTTGCTCATCAATCCATGGCTCCAGTTCATTCAAATTCACCTAAAGGAAGTTGAAGCATCTTTTCTGGGGTAAGGCATAAAGTAGTCAAAATAAACCCCAAGATCTTGGACAGAGCACAGTTATTAGAGCTTATGAATAAATGGTATAGGAAAGAAGAATTGACGCTGTCCATATTTTGAAAATGCTAAATAAAAAGGTCTCTCAGGAAGACAGGTTTTGGCAGCTCTTGGACAAAAGGAAAAAAGGTCAGTCCAGGGGGGACCCTACACTGTACATTGAGGCCTGAAACAACTTGAGGAGGTTAAAGAAACAACTAAGCTATGGATTAATTGCGAAAACTGACCTCTTGTCTTTTTCATTTTATAGTGTGAGAAATAGATTAGATAGGATGTTAACCTTGGCTTTCATCATATTTTTTCTTTACTGAAGGATTGGTTTGCAGCTCTTCTACTAAGACGTACTGAAAGTATCATTGGCTCACAAATGGGTAGTGAATTATTTTAACTATTAAGTCATCATCTGTATTCTTTGTGTTGGCCTCGGGCTACTTACAAAATGTATATTTGAAGTGAAAGGTCACCTAAGGAAGGAAAGAATTCATGTTTACCCTTATTTCTACAATTGGTTAATGCTAATGTAATCGAAGTGCTAGCATGATCAAAAGAAAGTCTGCCTGTTTCTTCCTTTAAGCCTATTCCCACTTCAAAAATTTAGATTTCATGAAGCTGAAAAGTTTTGAGATTGTACCCCTTTAGTGAATTCCTGTCTCAGTCTTCATCTTAGATTTTACAGAGTGCAGAACATTTTTTCCTTAGGAAAGGTGCTTGGTAAGAAAATGTTGTGATACCTTGTTATGAGGTAGTTTTTAGCACAGGTTGGCAGGGTTTTCTTGACTCACTGACGTGCATAATTCTGATGTGTGCCTATGAAACTTACAGTACTAGTGCTTATCTAAATGCACACAAGGTACAGACAACACAAATTGGAAATTTGACTATTCTAAAGAAAGTTATTCTGTTGCTAGAGTGGAAATAACCAGATAGCATCTTTACACATGAACCATTAGGCTCTCTTTTTGCATCACTATCAGCATGGGTGCATCCAGGCTATATTGGTGATCATGCTATGACAAGTTCACAGTGAAAGAACACTGAAATCATATTTAGAGTCATATAAACCTAGAGCTCAGAACAATTCTCAGGTGTTAAATAGGTTCTTTCATTATATCTGATAATCATTTCATAGACTGTTAACAGTACTGTCACTGTGTTCTGAATAAATGGAGTGAGGTGCCCATTTGGCTCAGGATATGCCTATATTCCAGTTGTTCCTATGCTTAGCCTGAACCTTTGACCTGTTTCTCCATAGGGTAAATTAGTTCATGCAGAGTTCCATGCTGCTGAGTCTAGACTGCTGACTGATATGGAGCTACCTATCTTAACTTGACCTTAAGGAAGCAACAGCCCTAGTATGTTCTTAGTAGTTTAGCTGGTAGGGAAGAGCAACTCTCTGAAAGACAATTGTCAAGAATAGTCTCCTGAGTGATCACTGAAGATGGATGACATCTTAGTTCAAGGGTCAGCATTGTTTTTATGCAGAGCACCAAATACCTTCATATCCTCAACTTGTATGATGTTGGTATGCCAGGGTGGATGCTGGAAGAGCTGTGAGGGGCCCAATCCTTTTTGTGCCAGCACAGCTCTAGCCCCTTTTCTGTCATGTGCTCCAAGGTTCATGTGCATCTGTCACTAACAGTGAGCTGAACCGTGGCTCCATGGACCCCAGTGCAGCTGCTTTGCAATATTGCTTCCCTGTCACCTGCTGTGAGTAGCTTGGACTCCATGGCCATCAGCAGGGGCCTGCCCAGAATCCAAGCTGGCTACGGCATGCTGAGCAAAATGGACGTGTGTGCCAGGGCTTGGCAACCCCTGTTTTAGTTTGTTCTGGTTACCAGTCATAGACTTCTTTGCAGTCAGTCAAAATGTGAAATAGCAATATGTCTTTTTGAGAGCAGGTTGGGACAGGAATACAGTTTTGGGTGTTTCCCTTCAAATTATACAGTTAAAGACTTCTACATGTTTTTTTAACCTGTACCTGTTATGCAGAGTCAAAAGGAAAATAACATGTTCGAGCAAAAATTCATAGTTCCTATTTGTTCCATGTAAACTTTCTTTGGACCTATTGCATCTTTCAGCAAGGACCTAGAAGGACTCTCCCTTCATTCCAGATTTACTGTCCTAATAACATGCTCAGCTGCATTTTCCTGACCCAACTCTAGCTGCCTGTGTAGATAATATTTTTTTTCTAACAAATGTAGAACTTTCACGTTGATAAAATTTTATCAAGTCACTAAAATCTCAGCATTGATATATTTTTCTTTTTAAGGATGTGTGTGTAGTAAAAGCACACTCCCACAGTAGCTTAATTTTTTTGTTGTATGCTAGAATTTTTGTCCCAGATTAATATATTTTATAAATTGATATTTTTTTTATAAAACATTTATCCTATAGTAAAACATCTGCATCTTTAGGAAAGCTTCCTTTTTTCTGCATTTATTGAAACTACTCTGTGAGCCAGTGGAAGAATCCTTTTTATTTTCCTTTATTAAAACAGTGTTCTTGTTTACAATCCTGCAAACTGAATTGATGGTTCTGTAGGAAAAGAAGTTTTGTTTGTTTCCTCAGTCTACATTTTTGTCTGAAGTAGGTTTATCTAGAGTCTGCATGAAACTATCTGGCATTTTTTGTATTGAGTCCCTCTTATGTAAAAGGGCAAATAAAAATTACATGCTTTGGATATTGAGCTCTTTAGCTTTCTATTTTGATAAACTTTGATTTTTTTTTTTATAAAATATTTAGACGCTTTTTTGGTCTTTATATCGTAGAGGCCAGGTTCTCTCTTCCAAATTATGGTCATGCAGGGTAAATCCTCAGTTCAAAGGATTTATACCCTTGTGACTAGCTATATGTCCCAAGGGATAAGGTCCTATCTGTTAGAACTGCTTCTGTAAAACATTACCTCCTGGATTTGCTCAGTTTAGCAGAACAGCCTTTAAACCATGTCTTTAGAGTCCCATGTCTTATTTTCTGCTGTGATGATATAGCTTTTAAGTCTATTGCATGAGTGTAGGCATGCAGATTCATTTTAAAGAGAAAGGTAAGTTAGCTACTTCTAAGTGAATGTTTCAGTGAATGTTTCAAGGTTCTGCATATTCATACTTCCAGCTCAGCTTTTCTGCTTTGAAGACTGATAAAGTATTCATGGATGTGGCAGGAAGGAACTGAAGAAGCAAAAGTGTTACACCTCCTTTTTACAGCTATGCTTTCTAGAGTGTGGAACTGTGATGGGTGGGGAGGAGAACAACAGCACTATTGAGGATCTGCCAGCTAAGGTTCCACTGTCAGAAGTGTATCTGGCAGGCATGTTTTTTGTGTTAAAAATGCAGAGTTCATTTTTAAAAATTGCTACAAATAAGTAACTTTTCCCTCCTCTGAGCGATGATTTTGTATCTTGCTTTTGAAGTTTCTTTTTATGAAACCAAGTGATGGGTAAGCAGCATGGTTATCTCAGTTTGATGGTTGAGGCTGCATCTAAATTGGAGAAGTGCACTAGTTTGGCAAATATGAGTTTAAAAAGTATCAAGTTAAACATACTTTAAAGTTAAATCTGTATAATTTTTGCTTATATCATTATAAGCAAGATAATCCAGGTTTCATCCTGGTTACATAGAGCAGGGGGTTTCAACATTTTTTAAGGAGAGTATATCTTCTGGTGGGTACCCCCTTATGGGAGGGGGCAGAATCCCGCGGCGGCCAGTCACCGAGCAAGCAGAGACAGGTGAGGGAAGTGGACACAAAATGACGGTGCTTCTCAAGTAGCCCTGCTTCTCCATGCTGCTGCCGCATATCTCCTGGGGCCTTCCCAAGTACCTTCAGGGGTACACATACCCCTGGTTGACAACCCCTGACAGAGCATCAGCTTTTAGTTATAATTCTGGGGATGTCCTCTTTTAATGTCAGTTATGTAGCTAGCAAACCATCTTAGTCTTCAGTTTAAGGAAGAATAGGGTCCTTTCTCTCTGTGAGTGAGTGAGACTTGGCTGCTCCACTTCCAATCCATATCTCTTCTTATGGGTATTTGATCATCATGAATGCAAAAGGTATTATTATGATATTGTAAGTAGATGCAGAAATATTCCTTAACTAAAATCTGAATGAATTGAGTAGTTGCTTCATCTGAATGATAAAATGGGAGGAACTGCTAGTGTATGGGAAACTGACTTGAATTTATGATTCAGAAGAGAACTTGCTAATTAGTATGTAGCTGGTAGTTAACCTTGTAATGTCTTAGAAAAGACCATTCAGTGACTACTCTTTGCCATTAATACAAATGCCTCTAGAGTTGCCCCTTTTCAAGCTAAGTGGTTTTCTAACTAAACATGTGGACTAAATTGTAATGTAGATTATAGCAGTAAGTCTTGAGATGGCTCTAAGATTTGAATCCTTTTAATATTATGTTGATGGAGAGAAGGAAAGCATTCATCTCTGCTATTCTGTTACAACATTTTGTTTAGCAGAGCTGTTCTGATTGGTTAACTAAATACGTTTTGGCTACTTCTCGTTCAAAGTAATGCATTGTTTTTGCCTGTGTTAGTTACAGTTTGGAACTGGATTAGGGTGTGTTTGCACTGAAAGAATTGTGACTAGTTCTAACGTGACTAGTTCTAACAGCCTCTGCTAAAAGGTTCTAGTAGTTCATCCTCGCATGTCTAACAGTCATACTACAAGTATGGATGTAAAAGACAGTTTTGTCAAGTGGCTGGTAAACTGGGTTCTCATGGCTGTTTATTTTAACTCTGTTATTTTAGGCTATGAAACCTGCTCTTAAGTTAGTGTTGTGCTTTTCTTCAAGATTTCTCTTGTATCTGGAGGTCTTGTCAGTTTCCACTATGGCCACTTTTCAGGAATGTTTCCATTTAGCTACATCAGCACAACATCCATAACGCTGATATCACTTAAAATCTAGACTTTCTTGGATCGTTTTTGGTTTAGCTTTTCTAAAGACTAGAATTTTTTCAGTATAGAAACTGAAATGTTTGTTTATACTAGTGATGAATAGTAATAAAGTTGGTTCCCTTTTATATTTTTCAGTATTTGTTGATATATCTTGACCACCAAGTTTTGATCAGTGGATCAGAGGTTTGATTCAGTGGATAATAGGTGGAATAGATGAAATTACTTTTTTGATGGCAGGCTGGCAGGTGTAGATTTCAATAATTGGTAATCAGCCTGGAGGAATTTCTTCAATCTTGTAGTGCAGCATTTTTCTCTGATATTTTTTCCTGTTCATTATACAGGTTGAGGCAGTAGGGAAGGTGTCTCAGCTCAAAACATTTTGCTAACAGTGGTATGTGGACAGTGTAAATTACTCGCTTTTAACTTGGCTCAATCAAGTGGTACTACTGCTTTCCCAGGTTTAGACAAGATTGTAACTAACTAGATAAGTTTTGTAACTGAAAGTATAATCTGAGTAAGAAATCTGGATTATGGTAGTAAGGATGACTTCTGCCACTTAATGCTGGGCTGTTTGTTCACTTGTGTGACTGTAGGAAGGTTCCTGGAACATTATCTGCTTTTGAAATCTGCAAGAATACTGTGAGCCCGGACTGCATTTTCAGCTTGTAAACATAGTGGTTAAATGTAAACTACTTTTACTTACAGCATTATTCCCTCATCTATGCTAAACACAAAGCTGCTTATTATAGGTTACTTGAAAGCTACAGTTAGCTCAGAATACAGCTGCTCACTTGCTTAATGGCATTAGCTGCAGGAAGCATTTTTCACAGTTGGTTCAGCTGCACTGTCTTTCCATTATAGGCATTACTTTGCTCTAAGGGGACCCTGTATCTTTTGTGTCTTGACTTTCCAGCGTCTATAGTACTGATAGAAGCCAATTCAGTTGCTTGATTGAAAAATTGAGTCTTCAGCTTGGTGGTTAGATGTTGATTGACTTTTGAAACCCAGTTCTGACAGTTTGATTTTTAGTGCATGTGTGAGGGTTTATTCCCTGGTCACAAGCTGTTATCAGAGGGCTTGGAAACATTGAGAATGAATAGAAGTCTAGGCAAAATCTCTTTGCTTTTCTTTAACAGTTTCCATATATATTCTGCGTGTCTTGTATTAATACATTTTGTAATTTTTTTAGCTGTGTATGTGTTTGTTGTCTGTTGTCTCTTGTCTCATATGTGTGTTTACAAAAGACTGTTCTCTTCTGTTCATATTTTTACTGTTTAAACTGCTTGGATGAAACCCGTTTAGTTTGGCTCCCTTGGAGATCTTAGGCTTCATTCTGTAGAGTTCTCCAAGGTTAAAGCCTTAACTCCCACATCATTTGTAAGATTCATAGGCTTTTAATTTCATCGTTGAGCTGTATTACTCTTCAACAGAACTGAAGCTGAGCATTAAAATATCACATTACTTGCTAAAATGGTCACTTTTATAATACATTAGTGCCTATCTGTCCTGTTAGGTTAGTGGAGTCCTTGCCTTTCAGTCTGAGGGCCAAGCATAATTGCAGAAGTTTAGTTGGTCACTCTTGATAATTGGGTCAGATTTTTGCTCAGTTCTTTGCTCTTAGTGCAAAGTATGAAGACACCCACTAGTCCCTCGATGACTGTCCTGGCCTAAAGGAAATAAAAGCAGCACATCTGAGTCTGACAATTTGCCCCTGTTGCTCACAGGCAGCCAGAAGCAGGAAGAGTAATAGAGAATACTGTGTTCCAGCCATTTCCAGTTACTTTATGATCTTATAAGGACTAGAACCATCTGGCATAAATGAGTATTATATCTAGTTTGCATTCAAGTATTTTACTGCTAAGGCAAGTTTGAAGGCAGTCTGAGCTGTAGCTGCTTCTCTGCTTCATGGTACTTACCATTTCTATTGGTTGGCTTTGTTAGAATAGGAGCTATCCTTTGTGGTTGCTCTGTAGGCTCAGATGAAACCAGTTTTGTGCTCCTGTCCTGCTCTTTTTGATATGGCCACAATTTACTTCTTCTTGGAACACAAATAGCCCTTGAGACATTGGTTGAGATACTGCTGCTCTTTATATAAAACAATTATCATAGTAATAAATCTGCATGACTTATATTTTACTCTTTTAAAATTACTGGGAAACTGCCTGAGACAGTTAAACAACAATACTGTGCAAATTTAGTTATCACTTTTTCCAAGTAAGTATTTTTCATGTGTGTACACATATTTAGTAGAAAAAGATACTTGAAAGTGCTTGACAGTCTAATATGTTGCAGGGGTTTAGGTTGTAGCCGTGTTGGCCTAGGCAGATATTTGAGTTGGTCTAATAAAAGATATCAAATTCACCCAAGGAACCTTGTCTGACAATCTAATATGTATTTAAATAAATGATACAGCTTAAATTGGTCTCGTATTAACTAATTAGATAGTCCCTGCAATATTAGTTAAGCTAATTGTTGATATATTACTTAAAACAGGGCTATTCCTGTTTCTGAGATTTTTCTGTTGTTGCTCAGTAGTGCAAAGAAAATAGGAGTAGAACACTTTTCCTAAAAAAATGCATAAAAATCGGAAGTCATTAGTGTGTTAAGAGTATAAAAGCAAACATCTATTTGTTCACAATTTAGTTTTCATTCTTAGTTTGATATGTACTATGTAATCAATGTATAGTTTCATCTAAGTTTAGACTTTATTATACTTTGGAGAGAGAGAGAGACTGTGTTCTTCCTGTGCTTTGTCAATTTAAGGCCCTGATACAAGTCCTATAAAGCGTGGTTAACATTATCAAATACCAGATGTATGGTTTTGAACTTGGTGAGCAAGGTAGCTGATGGTTTCCCTCTCCTTGGCAGTTGGAGACCTGTGTACATGGAGTCCCATACAGGGCTGCATCAGGTGAAGGTTTTGACTTCTTGGTTTTTGGGGAACACCAGTTAATTGAAAGGGTATCGTTGACTGATTGGGATCTGATTCCCAAAAATCACGTGTCCTGCTACGTATGCGTGGCATGCCAGGATGTGTATTCGTTGGGATCCAGGATCAGATCCTGTTGTCCCATTAAGTTAACATTTGCTAGTAGCCTAGTGATGAGTGCCATTATCTGAGAAGAATTTGGAAATTGGTTTCATTATGCTTTCTGTCAAATGTGCTGAATGTTGACACAATATTATCTGACCTTGGTTGTATTGGGCAATTAATGGCTTTTTTTAAGCATAAGCAAGTGATGCAATAAATTGCTTAGCAATTAATTAATTTTCTGAAAATTTAATTTAGCACTGATATTTCCAAGTCTATTAATTGGTACTTAGTATCTGAAAAAAGTATTAAAGAAAAATTTCTAAAAATTAAAGTATTAAATAAAATAATCATGTAGTAACTGTAGCTGTATTGCAACAGTTTTAAGTATTGTTCAGTCAGCCATCCATTTGGTTGTTTTAATCTTTTGTCTTTACATCAGTTTACTAGTAATGTTACTTATTGTTTGTTACTGTAGTAAAAACGAGTTATTTAAACTAATAACTGTTTGATTAATCATTTGAGGGAAAGTAACTTTACAATTGCATAACTTAAATATTTATCTCAATGCTTTCAGTAGCTACAAGATTCTTTTTTCCTAAGCGTGTGAAGTGGCTTTTATTTAAAGGCAAACAAAATCAACATAAATATTATATATCCTACAACAGATTAAAAAAACCTGTTGAATTTTTTTCCTTTCCTCCCTTGTTTCCCTAGGGCACCCACCATGCCCTAAGCTATCCAAGTAAATTCTAATTGAAACCTCATACATATTAACCAGTATAAAATATGAATTCTTCAACTATGAAAATAAAGGGGTCTTTTTTAGATAAATCAGTTCCCTTGGAAAACTTAAAGTTTTCCATAGACATTTTCAAAGAAGGACAGATGTCTGCTATTTTAAGTTACTTCACAAACCATATGAACAAATTCATCTACAGGGCTCATCCAGACATGCTTGGACATTTCGTTCCCTGGGAACAAATAGCTTTGGTGCATGGCAGGTTGCCCTGGGTAACGTAAAGGAGGCTGGGACCAGCACTGGGCTGGACATAGCAGCCTTACCTGGGGGCCTCCAGGGGCTGCAGCCACTGTGATTCTGCCACATGGAGTCTGGCTGGCGGTCCAAGTGGCCCGGCTCTGCTTCTTAGCAGAGCACACAGACTGAGCATGCGTCGCTCCATTTTTTTTTTTTTTCCTGTGGGGTGATTTTTTTGACCAGGAGTCAAAAAAAACCTGTGAGGGTTTTTTGTTTTTTTTTACTGTGCTGGACTGTGAGTGAGTACACGCTCTGGCAGCACACCTTGCAGCACGGAGAACACCAGACTTGTTTGGTATGTGGGCCTGTAGACATGTTTGCAGCATCACATACTCCACAACCATGCTCATCTGGATACACCCACTATGTACAATAATGTTAAATATTAAAATGTTATTGTCCAACCATTGAGAGGTTTGGTAGAGACCAAATTAAGGCAGTGTTCAAGACTTAATTCAGCATTTCCCCCCCACTATAAATACTCCTTGACTTAATTTATTTTTCATCTTCCATCATTTACACATTTGAACCAGAAAGCTTCCTCTCCTGTTCTACTGGGGAGTCTTTAGGGTAAGAATATTGAGAACACAGAAAGACTGTGCCTGGTCTTTCCTCCAGTACAAGTTACCACAGCAGCCTATAGGAGCAGGCAGCAGGTATTACAGGGAAAATTGTGCTCGGCCTTTATGGAGTGGAGTGGAATGTGCTTAGATAAAATACTGACAACAGATTTTTTCAAAGTGCACATGTCAGAGTAGAGAACTATTAAACTTTAGTTTTTTCAAATGATTTTATGTTGGGCAGATGTGTGTGGTTTTCTGTAGGAACAGAAGAAGGCAAGACTGCAATGTCAGTCCTTCTGCCCAAGTTCAAGACTTTGCTATAAATCGTGGAAAGCCTTACAACATCTCAGTGGGGTGCGTTTTTTAAAGACATGGGCAAAACAAAATATATTTAAAATTTTGTCCTCTGAAATGTCTGAAGGTCTTTGTATCTTTATACTTTACATGTGTCTTTATACTTTACATAATAAAATAAAATAAAAATCCTTCTGAAGCAGATACCAGGAATGGAAATGTTTTCAGTTTTGCAAAGTTATAAATTCTTGAAAACTGGTGCTTATAACAAGTCCTAGGGAAACGTAACAATCTGTTGTGCTGTAAACTCTACCTCTTTACAGTAGCCACAGATTAGCCAAGTGCCTGCTGGAATGCATTAACTTCCACATTCCAGCAGACTCGATCAGTCTAGTCTACTCCAACACACTGGAGTTATAGTGCCTCAGAACAGGCTCCCTGCACATGTATAGGAGCCCGAGGTTTCTTGTGCAAATTTAACTACCTATATTGCGATATTATCTTTGGTTACACGTGATCACATATTTTTTCCTACCTGTCATGGTGGGGCCGCGGGGAGGGCCGTGATCTCCCCGAGGTCCCTCTCACTGTGTCAAGGCCGGCCCAAGGGCACCCTCTTATTCTCGCCTGCCATGTCTTTGATGTTCAGTCAGTTTGGGAGGCTGCTTTACACCTCCTTGGGTACAGCAACTCGGGACCTCTGTCCCTGTGATCTCCTGGACTCTTTGTGATATCGGAATATGATGGGTGCTTCTCAGTCACCCTAGCCTTATGGGCTACGCATGACTCCTACCAACTCCTAATACCACGCCCCAAGCCTCGCAGATGTGATTGATGTTGGTCCATCACAATACTCTTGCCCGTGTCCTCAGGCCTCCGTGTACTTGCCTGCTCTGTCGGGCTCCTATCTAGGATACTGCCCCTCTATGGGGTTCTCAACCCACTACCACCCTGTCTTTAGGGCTCTCTGCGCCCGCACTGGGCCTTCTTAGCACTACTGCCCCCTCCTGGGACTCTCCATGAGACCGCCCCTTCCTTGGGGGTCTCAATGCCTGCTCAGGGCCTTATCTAAACTGACACCCCTCTTTGGGGTCTCGGTACCCTTTCTGGGCCTCGTCTAAAAATGTGATCCTGCTCGGGGACCCTTGCCTGCTCTGGGACTCTGTAATCGAGCCTCCAGTCTTTCAGGCCCACTGCGCTGCTTCCCCTTTGTTGGACGCTGTACTTCTATCCTCTGTCCTGGGGACCACCATAGCACCCTGTCCTTCTCTTGGGCGCACCGTACTGCTAACCCCTTTTCCTGGGGTCCACCACAGCACCCTGTCCTTCTCTTGGGCGCACCGTACTGCTAACCCCTTTTCCTGGGGTCCACCACAGCACCCTGTCCTTCTCTTGGGTTTTCTGCAGTGCTAGCCTGTTACTGGGCTCGCCATGCTTGTCCTGGGCTTCTCAATAATTTCCCCCTCCTGGGGCTTTCTGTGCCCATGCTGGGCTTCCTAATCCTAGCCCTCTCCTGGGACTTGTGCCCCCTCTTGGGCCTCTCAAGTATTGCCCCCTGTCTGGGGCTCACCATGCCTATGCCTGGGCTCTTCCAATGCCCCTCTCTGGGCCTGGGGTCTCCGCACCCTGCACTGCTGTGCCCTCTCTGGCGCTGGATTGCACCCTCCCAGGCACTAGGGCCCCACACCCTGTGGGCCCCTATGAGGCCTCCTCCAACCCCTTATAGCCTTAACTAAACCAACGGTGTAATGTCAACAACACTAAAGCAAACACAAGCCTCCTGGCTATAACCAAAACACAAGGCACTTGGCCATATCAACATAAGCCTCCTGACTATACCTCAACATCTTTGCTCTAGCCTCTGGAGCTCTTGCGAGCTGTACTTGTGATCAGGGTTCTCCCTATATCCTGGCTGAGGGAGCTCCTGCCTCTCCGGCTGCTAGCAAGGAACTGCCAGCCTAGCCTTGGCTCTGATCTTTATAAGGGCCAGGCCCTGCCCCTTCCAATCAGCTGACCACCATCAGGTGCAGTCATTTGTTGCCTTGGCAGCTCACAGCTGTGCTCATACTCACTGCTAGGGCTTTTCTCCAGCAGTTTTTCCCCTCTCTAGGAGCGGGGCAGCAAGGTGCTGTGCAACACTACCATTTCCTCATTCACCGTATAGAATAACTGGTGCTCACTGAATGAGCAGTTGACAAAATTCTGTTTTATTACCCTTGCTTCAGGCCTTACCGCACATTATCACTCAGTACCTTGAACGTAGAATGATTAATTTTCATGTTGACTTTTCGGTTGCAGTTATTTCTATAAAGATTTGTGTGGTTCTGAAACACTTGATCTTTTCCCAACACCTGTAAGCTGAAGTACTGCAACTGTTTACTTTTTAAATATGGAAACTGTGACGGAAAAATTAAGGTCAATAGTTTCTACAGATTTCTGTTATTCCTGACTTTTGAGTGTTTGACTTCACACACTTAGTTCTATTTCACTGATATATTTATGTGTAGCTTCCTAGATATCTAAAAAGCAAACTGGAAAAAAACCCTATTTTGTGATGACATATGGCTTCCACTGAGCTTTTAGCAGGGTTAGACCCATTAGTTTTCTTGTACAAGTTGCAGTTCCCTAAACTATGCAAAATAACTGTCAACAGAAATAGGTTGTCATCCCTCTGTGGACTGAGATGAAAGGGATAAGACAGCAGAGAAATGGGAAAACTGGGATCTTGGAAATCTTTTCAGGATCTGGAATGGGGAATATGCTTTAGGAATTGCTGAGTTTTTTCCTTGTTCATACCTAAGTATTCCCTCAAACTGTTTCTTGTCCTTATTCTCATCTCCTGTATAGTCATGCTCTTGACTTTTTCAAGGTTTTCTTCTACCTTCCTCATGCAGGTCCAGTCTTGTCCTTCAAATCCCACTTTGCTTTTCCTCCTCCTTCTGATCTCTCCCAGTCCTCCTGTCCCTTTACCCCACCATTCTGCTTCTTCATCCTTCCTCTTCCTTTTCTAGTCTCTAGTTCTTTTGCCTTATCAATATCTATTATCTGCTCCCAGTCTTTGCTTGTGTTTGTTCCACTCAGGTATCTGACATTGTGATAAAAGTTGCATATGAAGAGAAAGGGAGAGGAATTGGACTAGGAAAATGGTAGAATTTTAGAAGATGTAAAGGAGGATTTGGCAGGTTGAGGGGAAAGGTTCCACTTTCTGGGATGACTGGTAGGAGTCTGAATAGAAAGCAAATGGTTTGGTGAGGGAAAACATTCCCACATCATTGGTGGAGAGCATTGGTTTTCAACCTGTGGTCCATGGACTCCTGGGGGTTTGCAGATTATGTCTACGGGGTCCTCAAAAGATGACTATGAAGAAACGTATGGGAATACCCATACTTACAATTCAAAGGGGTCCGCACTTCCATTTGAATTTTTTTCAGGGTCTGCAAATGAATACCTGGTGTAGAGAATGTGACTTGAAAGTAAAATAGTGGGAGTGGCTCCTTGTTATAAAGAGAGCCGAGACAGACCTTAGAACAGGAAAGAGGGAATTGCCAGAGAAACTTTTTAGGAAGAGGTTAGGAGAAAAATAAGGAGTTCAGGGTTTCCAGAGTTTGAGGAAGAGACTTAAAAGAAAAATAGATATAACTGTGATAACCACAACAGGTTGTGGTGGATGGGTGTGAAATAGAGGCCTCATCAGTCATTTCTTCAGTAACCTTGGTGAAAGTTACTGGGATTCATCAGAAAATGGGGACTGCAGATGTGTCCACCTGAACTTAAAAACACTGGAGTATGGAACATTGTATGAACAAAGCGTTCATATATGGTGGATTCAAGAAGCTCAAGAACAGAGAGAAAAATATATAGTAGACTTTAAACACAGATGTTGGGGTTTTTTTCCCCTCTTGAAGTAAATAATAATTTCACTGGGATAAGAATGAGACCCTCAACAAGGCCTTTCACTTGAACTTCCTGATTTACAAATAGTACATGAAGAAAAATAGAATGTAAATGAGCTAGAAGCACTGGTTTCCAAATGTTTGCTTAGAGCATCTATAAGGTACTTAACATTTGTCAGATTTTTGTGGAGATTGTCTAGCCTAAAACGGTAGCTTGGGATCTTGCAAATAAATTTTTTATATGTAAATAAGTTCTATGTAGGTGTGGGCAGGGCACATCCACGAGGTAACTCTTTTTCATGATTTGTTTAAATTGTTCCCTTTTAACTCTAAAATAGGCCACCAGAATTAAATAGTTTAAATAACTGTCTCCTCTTAGTGAATGTTCATTGATTTTTATTTATTTATTTTTTTTTGTATGTATTTATTCTGAATTTCCAGTATAGGGAAGTTTACCAACCATGTAACTTCCTGCTTTTTGCATTGACAGTGATATATACACGTTGTAACAAACTAATACTTTTTACAGCATAATGGTGTAGAATGTAACATGATCTGTCATCTGCTTTCAAAGAAAATGTTAAGCATTTCCTAGGTGGAAATTCTGCTCCACCTGGGGTCCCCTATTGTTTCATTGTCTTTAGTTAGTTACTTTTGTAAAAATCGAGACAAAATCTGTCTTTTATGTGAGAAATGTACTGACTCTTTAAATAGTATTTTAGAGAGTCAGTAAATAGTATGTTGGTATCATCTTAAATTAAATTAAGGAGTTTTGGTTTTGTTTTTTTTTTTACTAGGAGTTTTTGGGACATGCACTTTTAAGTTCAATATGTAATTATGAAGATTCGTTTTCTCATGCTTTTAAGTTTAAATTTTTTTTTTTTTGTTGTTGATCACACTGTTTCCATTTTGTGAGCTTTCCTATGCATGTACAAAATGTTTCTCCTCAGGCCCCCTTGTATTTCCTGGTCCTATTTTTATGAACCATCGAGAACAGGCTCTAGCCAGAATAAGACCCCATCCAGCACAGCTAAAGCATAAGCGGGACAAGCACAAAGGTATTTGGTCTTCCTTATGGACATATGCCCATCCTTCTAGTAATATCTTCCTCCACTGAATCTTTGTTTTCAGAGAAATGCTCAAAAGTAATTCTGTCTTATTAGTGTCTTAACCTGAGGAGAAAGAGAACACTTCTTAAATGTTGAAAAGTTATAAATGTTTGACAATATCTACATCATCTTCTGTTTTTGCTTTTTTTATCTTTGATAAAGTATGTCATTGTTTTTCTATGTGTTTTCTCATTTTTCAAAATAAAACTAAAGAAATTTACACAACTTTCTAACTTCTTTTGGGACAGATGACTCTTCTGGCATTTCCACTAACATTTTATTTTCTTGTCAATCTTTTATGATCTTTCATGTTATGCATCTGCTGTGGTTCCTAAAACATCCATTAATTCAGGGATGCGCTTAATTATCTTGAGCTATACCATCTTTTAGGAGGTTGCCTTTGATAATACGTCTGGTTGGTATAAGATCATAAACTAAATAACATTTTTGTGCTGATACTGAATGCAGAAGATATACAATATAAAGTATAACAGGGACAATAAGGTTTTGGAAGCTGAACATTTTTTGCAGGATTTAAATCAAGATATGGCTGTCTTACATATTTCTGGGGTCTCTATACCAGACAAACTAGAAACTTTACTAGGCGGCTCTGTGGAAATCCACAGTATGAGACATTACATACTGGAATATAATAAATTGTGTACATTTTTTAAATATGAAATGAACATATACTGTAACTGACTTGTTCAAATGTTGGTTGTTAGATAAAGAGTGATTGTTATAAACTAATTTTTTTCTTGAAATTATAAGAAAAACATGATTTGAAAAATGTTGATCAATATACATTATAAGGACTAATGTCATGATAGATATATACCAAACCTAAAAAGTGGCTAAAGTTCCATTTTAAAATAGGAATTTAATATAAGAATAGCATATGTTTTAATACCTTTCTAAACGAACCATGAGAGAGCAAGGTAGGTATGTTTGTGCATCATCATTGGAAGACACAGTAAGAACATTGAATGTGGAGTCTTGAATCACCAAAATGTTTTGTTTTCTTTAAACAAAGGAAATAAAACACAATTTATTTCAAAAGAATGTGTATGTATTTTGACAGTTTGAAGAGAAAACACTCTGAGCATGTTCACTTACTAGAAACGCATGCCTAATTATGCCTAATTATGATTATAACAGATCATAGAGTTACTCCAGGCTTTTTCCTGGGAAGACCATGCAGCCTGTCATTGACCAGGTCCAATCATCAAAAATATCAAAGGAATTTGTTGATAAATCAAATGGTCTGGCTAAGAAATCTTTCTGATATCTTGAAAAGATGTAGTGCATATGCACTGTCAGTACTCCAGCACTACCTGTGAAGTGCCGCAGACAGCATTATCAGGAACTGTCTGAAGTGATGATGACTTCAGTATGTTTAAAAAACTGAAATGTAAAGGCAAGCTCTCATATTAATTACACTGCTTATTCCTTATCCCTTATCCCTTTACAGCTGCCAACCCATGTCTTTACAGCTAATGGGGAAGTTCTCTCTTTTCAGCCTAAACATTCCCGTGGCATAAGTATCAAGGACCCAGAGAAACAGTGTGGTGGGTGGAGTCTTCTCATTATTTTGTCCACCATTTAAGCATATCTTCCAGCACCCCTAATTTTGACCCATTAGAGCTATGGTCTCTTTTCTTACCATGTATAACCTGGACACAATCCTTAGTTTTTATCAGTAGGAATTTTTGTTTGAACTAATTTTTTTTTTAAATAAGGTAGCAAGAATTTAACATGCAACCATTCTGTGTTGTAGGCTGAGTTGGGCAATTTAGAATAGTGGCTCTCACTACCTTTTCAGAGGTAGAGGACCCTTTCTCCATTCTTTTTTGAATGTGGTAGCATCCCCCGAGAACCACTTCTGGTGCTACCTCAGCATAACTCAGTATTTCTCAACTGGAACAGGGGCATACAGCTGGAACTGTTCCAGTTGCCTCCGGACCAGGTGTGGACCAAAAAGAGCTATAGCTTGAGCCAGCTCCTCTAGCTGCTATCTGGTTTAGGATTATGGGACACCCTAGTGCAGCAGGAGTGTGTATGTATTGCAGTGCTGCAAGCCGAGTAGTTTTGTGCCTGCTTTGTAGCATCCATTAGGGCAGGGGTTCTAAAACTTTTTTAGATGCAAGGCAGATCTCCAGAATTTTTCACAACTTAGCAGCATCCTATTTAAGAAATTGTCTTAAATATATTTATAATGTCTAATCAATTACTGACATATTGATTTCTACAATTATTTTTATCCTACTGTGCTGTCTGCCTCCTGCACAGCCAGATCAGGAAGGAGCTGTGGCAGGAGCGGATGGTTTCACCACAGCCTTTCCCAGTCTAACTCTGCATGGTGTCCCCTAGAAACAGTGGTGTTCAGGGCCAGATGTCCTGTCCCATGTGTCTGTGTTCAGGAAACAGGCTGGAACCAAACTGAGAAGCAGCTGCAAGAGAAAGCTGCAGCTGCCTGTATTACATTATGTAGGCAGGCACACTGTTTCTGCTGCAGTTCTTTCAGGTTTGGTGCTGATGTGCTTTTTGAAAATGGAGCAGCCTAGAGATAAATGCTGCCCCACCAAGTAGAACTGTCCTGTGTGCCTGTTTTTAGAAGGCACATCAGAACCAAACTGGGAAAGCTGCAGCAGAAACAGTTCGTCAGGTGGCTTAATGAAGTTAAGCATGAATGTAGGTAAACATGCCATGTCTTCTGCAGCTGCTTTTCAGCTTTGCTCTGACTTGCCTTCTGAAAACAGAGGTACGCGAGGCAGGCAACTTTGCCCCACAGCACTGGTAGTGATGGCATTGTGGCACCTCTGCTATGTTCTTGCAGTACCCTGGGGTGTTGTGGCACCACAATTGAGAACCACTGATTTAATGTATCGGACTTAACACAGTATGTTCTTTAAATGTAATAGAGCAGTCCATGTCTCTGAATCTGATAAGGACTTCAGCAAGCCAACCCTGCCTGCCTGATGTGCGGCTAGAAGCCTCATCACCTTTACGAACAACTGCTTCATAGTCGCCAGAATGGTTATTTGCACAATTTTTGAGGGAAAATGAATGCTTACTTACCTTGCAGGAGGCAAGGGTTCTTCTGTGGTATCTTTTTTTTATGACCATTTTATAGCTGAAAGAGAAGTTAGGTTAGCTTTTGGGCACAAACTCTGTTGTCTCAGCTCTCATTCAGACTTATCTTCCAAATGTATAGTAGGTCTAATAAAAGAGATATCAAAACAACTCTCACCTCTTGTACATTTCCTGGATCACCACTGCTACAACAACATTGAAACCCAGCTACTTACCAGTAATTGTTTTCCAAATAGCATTGTGCCCTTACATTTTCACAGCCTCCTTCATCCCTACATTTTAAGAAATATGAACATTTTCATTTGAAGGAACTGAACAGGAGGTGGCTAACCATCCTTTTCTGTACCCTGTAATGCAGTTGCAAAGACATGCAGGGCTTATGCTTAACGCCAACAGTATTTTTAAAGTATTTTTTTAAACAGGATTTGTTTGTTTTTTTAAATCTTGGGCTTTAATGCATTGGGCATGAACATATCCATAATCTACAATGACTGTGTACATCATACCTTGAAGGTTAATAGTTACTATAAATGCCAGTAACAGTTTTTAATTTACCTTTTAAATATTTGTTGTGAGAGGTTGTCCTGCGCACTTCCAAACTGTACTGTTTGGTTAAATCTCTGGTTCTCAACCTTTCTAGACTCGAGGCACTCCTCAGAATGCCATACAGTATTTTAGTTTTCATTCTTCTTTTTTTAATTACAGGAAATTAATAGAACATTTTTTTTGTTGCAGAGAACTCAGAAAAACCACAACAGGACACAATGTTTTTACCTCTGGATTCCTATTTAAAATCTCTGGGTTGAGCTTGTGAACTGTGTTTGCCCACATAAGTGCTAATGTTGTGCAGCACCCTACAATACCACTGAAAGGATTTCAGCACACCTCAGTGTGCTGTGACACTCTGGTTGAGAATCACTGGGTTAGATACTGGAGATTTAAGCTTGCTGCAGGTAAGTTTTAGGTTCCCAGACATACATTGTGTTTCTATCATGATTAACATGTTAATCATGTCAGAAATAGCAACATATCACACTTGTCAAATGTGTTGTGTCAACATCTATGTGTGGACTTGCCCAAGGCCTGCTGCCTTAAAGATCCTTGCCCTGCAGCACTTACTTTTTAAGGCTCTTTAAGGTGCTAGGTCCTGGTGAGCATCAAGGTATGGGGCAGCTCCAGGATCTGGTACACAGCCCTCCCCTGCCTGATCCCCAGAACTGAATAAATGGCAGCCTGGGTCCCAATCCAGACCTGTCCGCTCAGGGCCAAAACCCATGTGCTCAACTGAGCCAGCAGCCCTAGGATCTTGGGCAAAGCCACTCCCTTCCCAACTGATGAGATCAGGCTGGGGGCTGCCTGCTTGATCCACAGAGGCTGCTCAGTGCATCTTTAAAAATAGGTGCAGAGCTAGGGTCAGGGGAGTTTCTCCCATCCCCTGCTGCCTTTGCTGTTTTAAAGAAGTGCCTGGAATGAGCAGCAGGGGATGGGAAGCTCCCACATCCCCAGCTGTTTTTGCTGAGCGGCAATTTAAGTGTTTCAACGTGGGGAACACTATGCACCTTTCCCCAGTGCTTAGGGAGCTTAAAGAGTGGGTAGGCATGCAGCTGGGGCTCTCAGCCATACACCTATGTTTTAAAGGTTCAGAACACTGTGAGCCTGACATCAGGGAAAGACTCCCTGATGTTGGGCTTATGGCATCCCAGAATTAAAAAGTGGGCATTCAGCTGGGAGCACTAGCTGCATCCTACTTTTTATGTTTCTTGGCATCTACAGAAGTGGTATTTGGAGTGGGGAGCCCTTGGCCTCCCAGCTGTGGGTACCTCACTGTGTTAGCAGCTAACAGTCATGTAACAGGTCTGAGGAACCGTCTCATTCCCTGAATTCTGAGACCTGCCATGCTGGCATGGCAGGTTGCTTGATTTGGTGAGTGAGATATAAAGATCCTCAGACCTTCATTACATTGCTTCCTTAACTTTGTCTGCCAGCAGTGTAGGCTTTTTATTGAGCCCTGAAGATTCAGCCAGTTTCAAAACAATGATGCTGTTGCCTACTTGTGACAAAGAAAGGTGAGTGAATTTGGATTCCTCAAGTTTTACGTTCTCGTGGTCCAAGTTACTGAGCAAAGTAACAGTATGGACATATGAACAAGCTTCTATGAGATACTAGCGTGTGAACATAAAGAACATCAGCTACTCTACCGTAACTGCCGAAGAGTATGCTCTTAATTTCATGATAGTGACAAGTTAGACTTCCCTCCTTTCATTGATGGGTACATTTTGTTGCATTTACCATACAGAAAGATTATATCATAGGGCATTTATACGCATACATTTTCATGCCCAGACATGCCAGAGATCCAGCATGTCAAAGCAAACTCGATTAATCGAGTCTGTTCCACGTGCGAGCTGACGCACACAGTGCTATGTCACTTATAGTTGTACAAGTGGCAAAAGGGCATCAGCACAGAGGAAACAGCAATGGTGCACTTTTGAATTAAACTATGTGTTAGTTCAACAGTGGACTGCTGCCATTTTCTGCTCCTAACATGCATTTTACTGCTTACACAAGTGCAAGCAATGCATCTCTGGGTGCTTTTCAAAGCACCTGGCACCACCACGATGCTTACATATATAAAAATGCCCATAGAATATTAGGGTTGGAAAGGGTTTTAGGAGGTCATCTGTTCCAACCCTCTGCTTAAAGCAAGACTATTCCCACCTACATCATCCCAGCCAGGGCTTTGTCTAGCCAAGCCGTAAAAACCTCACAGAATGTAGATTCCACAGCCTCTCTGAGTAGCCTGTTACTACTCGCCTAGTGAGAGAGTTTTTCCTAATATCTAACCTCAATTTCCCTCGCTGCAACTGGATACCATTGCTCCTTGTTCTGTCATCTGCCACCACTGAGAACAGTGTAGCTCCATCGTCTTTGGAACGAAAACTGCTGTTACATTTTCCCTTAGTTTTCTCTTCTCCAGACTAAATAAGCCCAGTTTCCTTGGCCTCTCCTCATAAGTTGTGCCCTAGCCTTCTAACCCCTTTTGTTGCCGTCTGATACTCTGAGTGGTAGTGATCGTGACCTGATAAGGTTCACCATCCACTGTAAGACTGGGAAATCAGTCAGCAGAAAGAAGTCCTAGATTTCAGGAGGGCAGATTTTGGCAAAAGAGGCTAGTTGGAGAGACCCAACAGGATAATTTGGGAGTCTAGATATGATGGTGCTTCCTTGAGGCAATTCTCAGGGCTCAAAAAGAGGCCATCCCTATGCAGACAAAAAGCAGGAAAGGAGCCAAGAGACCTGCTAATGGAGCCCAGTATGCTGTTATCTTTCTTTGCAACAAGGGCACACTGTTGACTCGTATCCAGCTTATTGCCCAACTGGCTTAGCCAGTTGGTTCCCAGGCTGTACCGGTGCATGGAATTGTTCTGTACTGAGTGCAAGACTTTGCACTTGTCCTTAATGAACGTAGTGAGATTTCTTTTGATCTAATCCTCCCTGTTGTCTAGGTCCCTGAATTTTAGCTGTACCCTCCAGTGTATTTGCTACTTTCCAGCTTGGTGTCATCTGCAAACTTGCCAAGGGTGCACTCCATCCCATCTTCCAGGTCATAGATGAGGATACTGAGCAAAACTGGTCCCAGGGACAATCCCCAGGGCGCTTGACTTGATACTGGCTGCCAACTAGACATTGAGCCATTGATTGTTGAGCCCAGCCATCCAACTAGCTTTTTATCTGTCTTACAGTCCATTCATCCAGCTCATACTTCCTCAGCTTGCTTGCAAGAATGTTGTGGAAGATGGTACCAAAAACCTAAAGTCAAGGTATAGCACATCCACTGCTTTTCCTTCATCCACAGAGCCAGTCATCTCATCATAGAAGGCAATCAGGTCAGTCAGGCATGACTTGTCCTTGATGAATCCATTCTGATTGTTCTTAATCACCTTCTCCGAGAGCTTAGAAATGGATTCCTTGAGGACCTGCTTCATGATTTTTTCCAGGGACTAAGCTGAGGCTGACTAGTCTGTAGTTCCCTGGATCCCCCTTCTTCCCTTTCTTAAAGCTGGGCACTATATTTGCCCATTTCCAATCAAGCAGGACCTCTCTCAAGCACCATAAGTTTTCAAAGATAATGGTGGCAGCTCTGTAATCATATCAGTCAGCTACCTCAGCACTCGGGTGCATTGTGTCCAGGCCCATGGAGTTGTACATGTTCAGCTTTTCAGAATAGTCCCTAACCTGTTCTTTTGCCACTGTTGGCTGTTCATCTCTTCCCCAGACTCTACTGTCAAGTGCAGTTGACTGGGATCTGTCTTTGCCTGTGAAGACAGTTAAAAAAGGTATTGAGTACTTCAGCCATTTCTGTATCATCTGTCATTAGGTTGTCTCCCCCATTCAGCAAGGGACCCATACCTTCCTTGATTTTCTTCTTGTTGCTGATATGTAGAAACCATTCTTGTTACCCTTCACATCCCTTGCTTACATGCAACTCCAGTTGCACTTTGGCCTTCCTGATTTTATCCTTGTATGCTCAAGCAATGCACTTATACTCCTCCCTAGTTATTTGCCCAAGTTTTCATTTTTGTAAGCTTCCTTTTTGTATTTCAGCTATATACAGAAGCATTTACCATGCTGTAGCAGAATGCTCTGAGTTTACATTGTAGCTAACTTTGCCATAACTTAATCATACGTGCATTCACTTACATTACGTGCCTTGATTACTTTAGTTCCTATTCCTGCGCTTAAAGGATCTTGAGCAACTTGGAAGGTTCCAAAATGATGTAATTGAAAATTCTGTATTATAACTATGCTTTTGTGTTAAAAACAAAACCAACCCCCCCCAAAATAAACCCCCCTTAAACTATGAAATTGAGAAATGCTTAAATTGTAATTTTGCATGTACATTTCCTTTTATGTCTAATATGCTTATCTAACTGTGAAACACAATACATTATCATACTTTCATACGAATTGTTGGATGTGCACAGATAATGAAGCAGGTAGCACCAGGTTCTTTTCTTTTTTTCACTGCCCATCTGGCACATTTATCATACATTATACTTAAATTATAATACATAAACAAAAGACAGTTGTATGCCTAACAGAGTTTTATATTTTTAGTATAGTTTTTGTTGTGCAAGTAGTTCATTTCGTTGTTTGCATGTTCCTAATGTAATAAATTCATTTTTAAGAAAGAACATTTTCAGGGCTTTTTTTTTAATCTTTAAGTTTAGTCTTTATGCCCTGAAAGGACTTCGGAGAACCTTAAACATGGAATTCCAAAGGATACTGGAAAATGGCAAGTGCCAAACAAATAGCTGTTTACCTTTTTTTGTCATTTGAAGAAAATAGTTCTCTAAGCTTTTTTAAAGAGAACTTATAAAACAAACAAACATCCATGAGGTCTGATGACCCTGTTGACAATAGGCTAACTATGAAAAGGGACAGTAAAGCATAATTTGTTCCTGAGATTCTAAAGGAATGTTATATTCCGTACTTCGATTTTCATTGCATCTAGGTAAAAGTAAGTATTTTAAAGCATGTATTTATATAAGCAGTAGTAGAAATGATAGAAACTGTCGAGAGACCTCTTATTTTTAATTTCCAGAGTATTTTGACCAATATAGAGATTTGGGGTACAAAAAAGAAAAAAGTATATCTTTACAAAAACAAACAAACAAAAATGGTGTGTGTGTATTATGTGGTGGGGGGAGGTGGTCCTTATTTGGACCATCGGAAAAAATGCCTCATAAATTACTTTTTCAACCTTTCTTTGAAAAACTTCACTGTGTGATGATAGACTTTTGGAATTCAGACCTTATGGTGCATCCATCTACCACACTGGGAATGCCTGAAAGCTGCCAAGAAACTGTAGAGCAGAGTGGGCAAGTTGAAGCAGTTTCTCCTGTCCCAACACTTGTCCCCAGTGTACCATTCTGCACTCTAGGAGCTCAACACAATTCAGGACAACTGCTTCTACAAAAGGGAGAAAGCCAGTGGATTTCCTCACCCACCCTCCAGCAATCCGTACTTACATTAATATGTGGTATAAGTTATAATTCCCTGTTTAGGAAATATCACTTCCATTTCACTGCTGGCAAAATGACGTAGTGTGTGAAAAGCCTTTCAGTTTAATCACAAGACGAAGCTGCATCATCTTTTGAATAGTACCAGGGAGTCATGGTGTTATTAACAGTGTGGGAAGCTGCAGTACTACAGTGCTGTTTAAAGGGCCACTGGTGCCTCTGCAGGAATAGTTTTCGGCCTCTCAGAGTGTCATACAGAGGAGAGGAATGAATCTGGGACTGTTCACTTGTCATGGCAGGAGGGTCACTGCAGGGTCCCGTGGCAGCTTGCTGCTGAGTGAATTATAAGGGAGCCTGTGCTCTTTTTCCTTCCCTTCTTCCCAAGGGGAAGAGGGCAGTAAAGTAGAGTGTTGTGAAATATTGGAGAGCCTAGAGAAATTGAGATGAGTGTATAGCCATTATGTGTGTTGCTAGATAACTTCCTTTTATAGAGCAATTGAGCTAACATTTTTTGCAGATCAGCCAGTTTTGTTATGCAAGAAAAGGTTTAGCACCTGAATGCTAAATTTTGTGTCAAGAAAAGGCCCTGTATAAGTTGGCACAAGTATACCACCTGTCCATGACTGTAGTTAGTCCTGTGTTTTAAATGGAAAAAGTTTGGAGTGATACTGAGTGTTAAATGTGAAAACTGTACTGGTATGTTCATGGTTGGTTTGTCACATAATGAAACTGTTTTACCAGTTTTCTTTAGGAACAAATCTTCAGAAATCACACACACAAATTAGATGTAGCTATAGCTTTACCTTGAAAGATATCATTTAAGTGGATATAAATGTTTCATATATTTCTTTTCATATTGATTTGCATGTACATACATGTACATATCACAACAACACAGACATTTAAGAGGACTGACATTCTATTACTTTCCTAGAAGAACAGTGGTAAAATTGTCATACACCATTCAAAACCATCATCACTTTATAAATAAACTTTATTAATCACTTTAATAACCCTGGATAACATTGTCTGATATGTTGGTATTAGGGCTGGCAAATAATTTTAAAAATTGATTATGATTAGTTGCACGATTTAAAAAAAAAATAATTGTAATTAATTGCAATTTTAATTGCAGAGCTAAAAATTCAAAATTTTGCACAGAAAAACTCAAAATTATGCAAAATTACGCAGGTACTTTGTAGGGCTGGGGGTGGTATGTGGGGTGGAATTTGTGAAGGTGTGGGGGGCTGTGGATCTGTGTGGTGGGGGGCAGGGGGTTGGAGCTTGGGGAGGGTCAGGCCCTGCATGTCGTGGCAGGGTGCAGGGTACTGTAGATCAGGATGGAGGGGCATCAATAGGGCTGGGGGGGTTGTGGCTGAGGAGTAGGGGCAGGGCATGGGCATATCCCTAATTCTCCTCCCCCCCTACCAGTCATATTGCTGCCCCTTCCCCACAGGTGTCCTCTTCATTGAAACTGGAAATATGGTAACCCTACAGGAGTGCAGCTCAGCGGTGTGTAGAGCAGCACCCTGCAGCTAAATCTGTTCTCTAGGGAGAGGAAGGAGCGGTGGGTTGGTGGGGGCACAGATCAAGGCTTCTTTGGTGAAGAAGGATGTGGAGCAGGGGCTGGGGTGAATTAGACCCAAGGGCTGCGGCAGGTCATGGGACAGACGCACAGGCAGCTTGTTTGAGGCCCATGGGCCAGGGCACGTTGTGGGCTGGAGCCACGAGCAGTTTGTCTGGGGAGGGGTAGGTGGAGTGCAGCTCCCCACTGCTGTGTACACCCTTGGGGGAGGCATGGGGGGCATGTGCCCCTGTATTTGGGCATGGTGCAGAGGTGGGCTGGGCTTCTGTGCCCTGCTGCCCTTGCCCCGCAAGCTGTGCGCTGGCCACACCTGCCAAGCAGTGAGAGTCGCAACATGTCATTGCATGACTCTCAGGGCAAAGGCAGTAGGGCACAGAGCCCCAGCACACAGTGGACGGCATGCCTCCACTACATGCTCAGATCTGGGGGACACATGCCCCCTATGCCTCCCCCTGGGGTGCGCGCAGTGGCAGGAAGCCCAGCCGCCGTAAGCCACTTGCGGCTCTGTCTCATGACCTAGCCCTGCCTCGTTCCCTCATTCAGTGTGGGGGACCTCTATCTGCACACTCTGTCCCTTTCCTCTCCCCCACAGACTTAACTGTTGGGCACTGTTCTACTTGCTGCCAGGCTGCATTCCTGGCTGCATCCATGCTGCGGCTCCTTGTGTGCGTGCGTTTTTGCATGCCACCCCATCTTCTTACTGCAGTGGTCTGGAGCTCACACCTAACTGTCCTGCAGCTCCTCTGCACTGCTAGTGCTGCTCTGCTGGGTGACCCGGAGGCAGCGATGACTGTGACGGAGCAGAACCCAGGTGCAGGCTTCAAAACCATGTGCACATTTAACGTGTTAAAAAAATTAACGCAAGAACCAATTAACACGTTAATCATACACATTAACGGTAGTTGACAGCCCTAGATAGTATACGTCTTTCTACATGTGCATGTATTCAAAATACATGGAGATACATGCATACTTTGTGTATATAATTTGGAATGAGAGGTTATTTTCAGAAATGAGGTTATAATGAAAGTCCTAACATAGCCTTAAGTGTGACAACTGTTTTTTAAGTACCATGCAGTCAGAATTGGCTTTGTGACTAGAAATATAGAAAGAGATCTAAAGTTCAGATCTGAAAAGTTTGTAGGATTAGACTTCACTGCACAGAACGGGTGAATGTTGACTTGAACCTCATGCTTGTAGGTTCCAGGAAAATTACAGTTAAGAAATATAAGACATATATTAACATTTTGCATACTTTCAGAGCTAGCTGCAGTAAGCTTGGCATTTACCAAAATTGTTAATAATCAGAGTAGCCATAAAAGGAACATGACATCTTGGGCCAGTTTTCTTGTTTGCTGCTTCCTGAATTTTTCTTTAGGGTTTTTTTTTTCTTTTCTTTTTTTCTTTGCTAATTTCTGGTAAGCTTATGACTTTAAAAGTCTTCATATGATAACAGTAGTTACAAATGTCTGCTGTCCATTTCTGATAGTAACAGGGCACTCTGGAGCCATTTTGTCTATTAGCAGTGACAAAAAAGACAAGTTAAAGGGCAGCAAACTGTACCAGCACTCTTTCTTTAGAGCTTTCAGGATCCAGCGTCCTTTGATTCTCCAGCTGCTTTAAAAAGGAATTTGCTGCCTATTTCTCTATCAATTTAGTTTCCAGTCATATTATGGGGTGTCCTTCTCAGATTTCTGTGGGACTATAGCTTTGTTACTAGCCTGTCTTTTACAGCCCTTTAATTGACATATTAATGTGTAGCAAAGGTACTTATTTTTCAGAAATGTAGTAACATTCCTATTTTGCCATTGAGTATTTTTGTCTGTACCTAATGTGCTCTGCCTTTACTTGAACAGCAAATTCTACGTAAATCAATACTAATTAATAAGATGCATTAAAATACTAATATAGTTTCTGAAAAAAGTACCTTTAAATGGGTGTGGTAATAATGTGTACATTAATATTCTTTGTGATGAACTGCATAATAATGATTTTGAAAATTAGGAGCAACCTGGTGAAGCCAAATTTATGTAACTTGTTAAAGTGAACAGTTGTATTGGAGGAGAGATCAAGGAATGGCTAACCATTTGTAATGCATGTTGACTGCATTTTATAAGGGGAAGTGGTGGTTATATGTTTTTCTTGAAGAATTGGAATAGCAGGAGAATTCTTCTGCAACAAGCTTCCATATTAGCCTTTTTTAAATTTTACTTATCCTGTTGAATAGATAAGAATATGAACTTTGATCTACCTTGTCTTTTAGCAGAATCTTCTTGCAAATAAAATTTCCATTTCTGTCTCCAATCTGCTTTGTTAGATACCTGCATTTTGAGCTCGCTCTCTAATAAATGGTACTACTGGTTCTTTACTGCTATCTTGTTCTATCTTTCCTATTCCTATCCTTGGCCTTGTCCATTATATCACTTTCTTGGGGGAAAAAGGTAGGATAAATTTATAAACTGTGTTTGTAGACGGAAGCGGAGAAAGAGGTGAGAAAGATGCCAGCAAAATCACAACCTATCCTCCAGGGGCTGTCCGTTTTGACTGTGAACTCCGAGCTGCGCAAGTCAGTTGTGGATTTCATCATTCAGGTACAGAGCCGCAGCTTTTACCCAGTGTTGCACTATGTTTAAATAACTACCATGTAATTTTCCTGTTCAGATAGAAATGGGTATTTCTGGGTGTCAGTTTCTGATAACCTCTAAATTTTACATGACATCTCTTCTGAATTTTAATCTGAACATCTGGTAAGCAAAAAGATAATACAGTTTCTGTCAAAGAATAAAATGCATCTGCCCAGATTCTTAGTAGGTTAATAAGTTTAAAAATACATCTGGCAGTAAGCTGTCTGGTAAATCTAATAAAATGGGTAGTGGGTTTTTTGGTAGTTTGTTGTTGTTTTTCAGTCTTGCTCTGAATGCTGTGTTTCTGTTTGAAAATACAATAGTTTATTTTCATAATGGAAGTATTGAACAAAACAGGACGGCTATAGCTTTGTAGATGATAATTTTAAAAAATGACATGCTAAACATTTCAACTTTCTCTTATCAGGAAAGAGGGGTTTTATTTATTTATTTTTAAGATCACGTATTGAAAACCTGAGAATCTTTTAGAGCTTCAACTTGTAATTTGGGGAGTGTTTACAGCTGCTATTAACTTCAGTAGATTTGAGGGTGTCCAGCATCTGTCAGAAGCCATTCAACACTTTGTATTATTGGAATCTTAAGCTTCTAAAGAACTGCAATTTATGCACAATATGCTTAATTTTAAACATGATTCTTCTGCTTAAAGCAAATTATATAAATCCTTGGGGAATAGAAATCACAATTTATACCTTATTCGGCTTTACTTAATTACCTTCTAAGATGTTTTAGTAATGCACAGTACAAATCAAAATGCCAGAGTATAAAGTTTCTAAAGTTACCAGAAAACCTTCTGAAAACAAAATGTTTTTATTTTTAGTGGTTTTGATGGAGAATGGTGATGTTTATACATTTGGATATGGACAACATGGACAGTTGGGTCATGGAGATGTTAATTCCAGGTATGCTGAAATTATATTAGAAGAAGAGCTTGCACGTGTTGTTTATTAGAAGAAGCACTGAGTAATAAGCACATTGAAGTAGAGAACTAGTAGTTATGAAGCTATACATGTTCCTGTACATAAATATAAAAAACCCCATTGCTTATACACATGCTAATAACTTGTCTCACCACTTTTCAGAAGATATTTAAGAATAACACCAAGGTTTCATTAAGACTTCATTAAAACAGCTATATTTTTCAAGTATGAAACAGTAGTTTGTTCTGTTATGCACTATCCTTTTTTAATTTGGTTTACAGTTGCTAATTCATTTCACCAAATTCAGTCACTCAGTATGAATTGTAAGGAAAATACAGTAAAATATCATATAATACGTGTATAAACGAAGTATAATACATTTTATTGAGTATGTTGTTGTGACTGCTATATACGTGCATATATTACATATGCATAAGATTGCGAAGGAGACAGTGACAAAGAGGTGTATTATTTTTGTAGGACCTGCAAATCCAAGGACACTAGGCTCTTCCAGAAAATCTGGAATTGACTGACTTCAAGGCAAAGTGCCAACTCTAGTGACTTACCTTCAGCCTTGGTGAAGTCATTGGTACTGACTAGAAACCTTGGCATTGATGGCCCCCATCCCTGCACCAAATGGTGTACTACTGGCATCCCAGTTAGGAAAACCGGCAGATAAAGATGGAGCTGGGTGGACACTAAATATAGCTCCAAGTGCAAGTGTAAGAGAAATGGCCAGTGGGATAAAAAAGAAATCCCGTCTCAAAGGTCTGAGCAGCTGAACCTTTAACTTGATGAGGATGGAGCTAGTACTGATCTCAGTATCAGTCTGTAGTAGAGCCCAGTGAGGACCTGAAATTAAATTTTTAAGAGTCTAGGTTATCTTTAGACACATTCCTTGTGCTAAAGAGGCAGTTGGCCCTACTACCATATTGCCATGACACCTTAATTCTGAAAGGAGAGAGGAGAAGTTGTTGTGTAACCATTCTGGCTAGGGTTGATTGAAGGAGATTTCTCATCTGTCTGCAGAGTGCAACCCATGAAGAGAGCACAGAGTCTTATCAAGAATTCTGCCCCAGAGGAATGTAGGTGGCATGGGGTTGGCCAGCCCCAACTATGCCAGTGTTCACATGCCATGCCATATTTGACCTTGTTGGGGACCTTCTTTCATGGATCCATGAGCTGATGCCCTCATGTTTCTGTTAAGAACGAAAAGGGTTATAAGAATTGTAGGGTTGATGAGGGTCTATGTAGAGCTTTGATTATCATTTGTTTGGGATGGTTTGGATAGGGATGATCCTGCCTCAGGCAGAGGATGGAACAAAGTGACTAGGAGGTCCCTTTCAGTCCTTATCTGATTCTGTGATTACATAGGAAAAAAATGCTTCTCAAATTACTCAAGCAGCAGAAAAAAATTTTCTAGTATGTAATTAGTCAGTTCTCATCAAAATCTGTATATCCTCCTAACAGAGAACAGCTAGATTGATGCAGTTTACTAGTCCTTATCCAACTTTCTGGAAGGGATTCTTGAAATTTATGAGACTTTTGAAAACATCTCTATGTTGTTTCAGCTGAGAAGTAAATGTTCTTGAAATTTTCTATGAATTCCCTTCACCATTTTCCAGATATAGTGAGTCTGAAGTGCATAAAGACTTCCTCACAGAAAGATAGCAGAGCTTCTATGTGGTAAAATGGTATGGTGACCAGAAGTCCCACTTGCTCTGAGACCGTCTTAAACACTATCCAAGTTTGGTTTGACCAGAAGATAACTTTTGTCCTATTTTCAGCAGGACACATTTGAACCAGGATTGTTCTATGGAGCTTCTTCCTTCTCCTCCCTGCTCCAACCCATCTCCTCCCTGCTCTTCAAGCTCTGCATCCTGCAGTTGTTCAGTGTGCTTAGCTCAGATCAGACCTTGAACACAACTGAGCACGCTGGAGAATGAAGTGGGGGACAAGAGAATCACAGTGTTGTGTTCCGACACTCCACTAATATGGTCACACTACTTGAGATGAAGCTTTAAAAGTATAGGTACTGAAAAACTTATGCCCTTATTGTCCTTCAGTAAAGGAAGACTGGCAGGAAGAAGACTAGCAATAGAAGGACTAGAGTTCTGTGAGTGTGTTCAGTTTTGCCTAGGTAGGTATGGAAGTACAGTACGTATTCAGTTTAGGAGAGGCATGATCTAGGCTGGAAGTGCTTGGCTGTGAAGCTATAGGATATTGGAAATACACTTACTGTGAACATGGATCAGACCAGCTAACAATTAAATTTACTCCAGATGAAGTAAGCGATAGGGTTTTGCTTTTGTTTTGGTGTTATAATTGCATTGTTAAGAATTTTGCTGGCGTACCTCTGCCAATTAAGGCTTGTACTTCAGAGACATCACATCCCTAATTAACATAGCTACACTATCAAAAATTTGTAGGGAAGATCTGGTTATAGTCTCCAAGCTTTTCCTTTCCAAAACTTGTTGTTCAGTTTGAATAGGGATAGCTAACCATTCTGTCTGACACCAGCTGATGGTCCCCATCTTTTAAAAAAGGAGGAGGGAGGACCCAGGCAACTATAGGCCTGTCAGTTTTCGCTTAATCCTGGGGAAACTCTTTGAGAAGATCATCAAGGAGCACATGTGATGGGCCAGCATTGGGGATGAAGCTCAAGGGCAACCAGCACAGTTAGGGACAGGTCATGTCAGACCAACCTGATTGCCTTTTACAATCAGGTCACAAAAGCAATGGATGCAGGTGTCGCCATAGTTGTAGTTTATTTTGGACTTCATCAAGGCCTTTGACACTCTCCCACCACATCCTCATTAAAAAAACAAAAACAAAAAAACTAGGCACCTGTGGCATCGATGCCTACACAGTCAGATGGATTGCAAATTGGCTGAAGGGTCATACTCAGAGGGTGGTGGTGGATGGGTCATATTTGACCTGGGGGGA
>JAGPOW010003316.1:123629932-123671313 GCA_030014935.1 Caiman crocodilus
GGGGGGACCAGAAGGGTTTGGGGGAGACCTTGTTTCCCCTAGCGCCCCCCAGGATAACAAGGAATAATGGCCACAAGTTGTTGGAGAGTAGGTTTAGATCAGACATCTGTAAGAACTATTTCACAGTAAGCACAGCTAAGATCTGGAAACAACTTCCAAGGAAAGTGGTGCTGGCTCCTACCCTGGGGGTTTTTAAAAAGCGGCTTGATGCCTACCTTACTGGGGTCAATTGAGCCCAGTTTTCCTCCTGCCCAGGCAGGGGGTCAGACTTGAAGATCTACAAGGTCTCTTCTGACCTTACTTCTATGATTCTATGCTGTTCAAAACAGTACATCACTTTTCAAATTGTTTTCATTACACCATGCTACTTGATACAGTCTGAAGACCATTAATGTGAGGTGTTCTGACTCTGAACTTACTTTCCATCAAACCATAGAGGATAACTTTCAGGGGTTCATATCTTGCTGTATGTCATAGGATTCATAATCATTTGCTTCTTAGTGTTTCGTTTTGTAAAGTAAAATAGCTGCCAATCTTGAAGTCCCCATTCCCTGGCTATCTACTTTCCAAGGAACTTGCACCAGTCTTCAGTAGCATAAGAGCTCAAAGACGTATCCTCTTCCTCATTTCTTTCCAGTGCCCAGGGTTTAGAACTATACATAAAAATTGAATCATTGTTAACCTGAAAAGTCACTGTATAAAGTTAATGGAAGTGCTATGACCTTTTCAAATTTGTTTCCTTGTTTTGCAGAGCTTTTTTGAAATCAGGACATCAGTTTAGCATCTCTACTACTTTCTTTTAGTGTTAAATAGGTATCCCAAAATTTCAGAACGTGCTCCTCTTCTGTAACTTTCCCATCAAAAATAATCGTCTTGTTGTTTAGCAGCAAATCTTTTGTTTAACTACTTTGCTTCACTTTGCTTAATGTTTTTAGTTCTTCTGCACCCCTTGAATTATTATAATATCTGCAT
The DNA here is from genome assembly GCA_030014935.1 of Caiman crocodilus. Taxonomy (NCBI): domain Eukaryota; kingdom Metazoa; phylum Chordata; order Crocodylia; family Alligatoridae; genus Caiman; species Caiman crocodilus. The sequence goes on from JAGPOW010003316.1 coordinate 123,630,905, forward strand.
ATTACACTTGTGAAATTCTCCAAACTTAATTTTTCTGTTAAAATTTTGAAGTACTTGCATTCATTGTTGACTTGTACATATGTTGAAAACCTTGGTGAGCGCCAAACCAACCACCTTATCCAACTCTGGTTTTGCTGCAGTTCCATGATGTGGCTAGGAAATTCCATTTTGCATGTCAGTTTTCCACAGTATCATGATCAGCACAGTCAAAGGCTTTCACATAATTATAAAGCAAATATAAGGAAGTACTCTAAATTTATGATAAACCTAAATGTTTGGGTTTTTTTCTCTCCATTAAATTGTCAGTTATACTTTCTGCTCTCTCCCTGAAATACTCAACATTTTGTTGGTGAGAGGCTGGTGATATTTTTCTTAAATGCATTGGCATTTGAGAGGCATTTAGAAAACTAAGTTCCTCTGGCAGAACAAGAGAAAGAAAGAGTGTTAGCATTGGTGTCTGTAAATTGGGTAGTGGTGAAGGGGAAATTGTTTTGCCTCTACTAGAGAATTACTGAAGGTGAGGATAGATGGTTGAGGGGGAGTAGTACAGGCAACTCCTACTTAATGCTACTTTGCTTAGCGCTATTTCGCTATAATGCTCATTTTAAATTGATACCTAATTTCACTTAGCGCTCAGCAAATTTCATTATAATGCTCATGGTCGCCATTGTGGGTCATTAAAAACGCTTGTGGTCGCCATCTTGGATCATCAGATACTTTGATCCCTTTTCATATGTGGAATAAGTGTGCCATTTACTATACAATATATAGCTTGGTTGTCTGCTTGTGTATATAGTATATCAAAACAGTAACAAATGTATCATTAATATAAGTAATCACATAATGTTAAGTCACATGACTATGTATTAATACAGTATGGCTTTTTTTTGACATAGGGGATGCCCCACTCTGGTGCAGGCATTACCAGGTCCTAGCACACAAGTTACTGCTGGAAGCAACCATACAGCTATTCTCTTAATGGATGGACAGGTGTTTACATTTGGAAGTTTCTCTGTAAGCTAACAATTCTGTTTTCTTTTATAAAGAGATTACTTAATATATGAAACTTTTAAAGTAAATTTATAGATAGGTTTTTCTATACACGTATGCTTGCATGTGCCTAATTTATGTCTGCTACGAATTAAACATTTGTGCTTTTAAAAAGATGAATTAAAAATGTTTTGGTATTTCTTAATGTATTCATTCATGTGAGCATTATGTAATGTTTATCTTTCTTATCAGGTGAAACAGTTTTTTCTTTTATTGTCATTATTACAACCTCATTGAGGTCCACTGCTAAAACTGTTTTAATTCTGGCCAAGTTCAGAGTTTGTCAGCTCCTATTTTTGTGTCTGTCCTTCTGAGAAATAAGGCTACTCAACTGCTGTTCAGGTTTAAAAACTTAAACATTGTTGCTATTTAGGCTGCCAATAAAAAACATGGGCAAGTTAAGATGTGTCAGAATGTAGGGTGCTGTGTAACTTATTCCCCATTGTACATATATATGTATTTCCATATTTTTTCATGTACCCTGCACCTTGCCCCCAGAACAACTGGAAAAATTGGGGTTTACATTATATGCCAGGAAAAGGGATCTCCACAAGTGTAGAAATTTGACAGAGGGGAGGCAGAGAGATGGCACCATTAAATGCTTCTCCTCTGAGAGCCACAGCAGATAAGTGCCACCATTCCCTGATTCTTCCCCCAATCCCTGGCACCAAGTTTCTGGACCCTTGGCAAACTCCCCTCCACAACTGCCCACCAGATCAGGCTGCTGCACCACCTTGGGGTTATGTGGCCTGATTTGGCACCCCACATACAACTCAGTACACAGGTCTGAAGTAATATGCTGCGTCAGATCCAGTGCACTGAGTGTGGGACAGCCTGGAGCTATGGACTGACACCAAAGCCATATACTGGATCCAACCCCATGAGCTGTTTCTAGCGCTGATGCTGAGCCTGGGACTGTGTGTTAGCTCTGGAGCTAGGTGCTGGCTTCAACCTCATGCACTGTCTCTGAAGCTGTGTATTGAGTCTGAAGCTAGGTTCTGGTCTAACATGGACTTGTTGCTCAACCTTGGAGGCAGCACTTGGGGTCAAACCCAGCATGTGGCTCCAGAGCCAGCGCACAGTCCTGGACTCAGAGTATGGACCCAGGCTCAGCATGCTGCTACAGAAGCATGGTGCACAGTCAGACCTGGCACATGGCTTCAGACCCAGTGTGTAGTCCTTGACTCTGCTTACTGGGTCCAGCCTAGCACATGGCTATGGAGCCAAGTGTATGGGGTTGGACTCAGTGTGTGGCCCTGGAACTGGCATGATGGATTGATCTGTTGGCCCAGCCAACCTACAGGGCTGGCAGGAGCCGCAAGAGCAAACTCAGCTCCCTAGCTGCTGCTGCTCATAGATTCACAGAAGTTCAGGGCTGAAAGGGATCTTGTGAAATCATCAGGTCCACTAACATTCCTAAATCAAAGAATTTTTTTTCCAGGTTTCCCCTCAGAATCAAGGTTCATATTGTATATAGGGACATGCAATATGCCAAAAATAAATAAAAGGGTTTAATGTATATTGCATTAGATTTAAACTTGTCAGTCACTTAGGCAGTTTTTACGTTTTTAATCTTAGTCTCTGTACCTTAAAATATATTAAACTATTTTTATGCTGTGGGAGAGGGAAAAACAGATGCTGAATCTGTTGAGCTTTGTAGGGTTAAGTCTATCTTGTGGTCTAGTAAGAATCGAGCAGATGTCCACTGCTTAGAAAAACAGAAGTCAGAAATCATTGTTTTCCTATGCAGAATTATGTCTACAGCCCTCACTTCTTTTGAATTATGTCATGTTCTACAAGCCCCCTAAAGGTGAATTTGGATAAGAAAAGAATCTGTTTTAGCTACTGTCAAATAATGGGAGTGTCAGGCAAAGCTGCTGAAATTAGTCACATAATCATATAGAAAAATAGAGCTGGAAGGGGACCTCCAGAGGTTAATAAGTCCAACTTCCTGTTTGACGCAGGATCATTCCTATCCAAACCATCCCATAGATGGTAACTTTCCTATTCCTAAAATTATACAGTCATCTCTGTTGCACAGCTACAAGGCTTAATACCCAGACACCAAAAGCACCCTAATCTGACACATGTAGAGCAGGAAGACAAGGACAGTGTTCTGCAGCTGCAAGGATTGTTACTATGCATGCAAGAGATCCCAGGAAGAGGGCCACCTCCCTCCTTCTTTCACCACCGCTACAAAAGTAGGCAAACCCCCACACATTCCTTACTAATCTGACCATGAGGTAAAAACACTTCTTGATCCCAAATGTGGCCATCAAGGGAGGGGTTAAAGCCTCTAGCCAGGAATCTCTGGGTTTCAGTAGCAATAGGAGCATTGCCACACCTCAGTCAAAATCCCTAGCCTTGCCTTCATCCCATACCCACACCTGTTGAAAATGAAAAAGACCTCTGACACCTGTAGCAACAGGAGCAAAAAAAATTCCTTCCTGATCCCTCACCAATGCTTATCCAACTTCTTGAAAACCTCCAAGGCCAGATATTCCACAACTGCCTTGTTCTAACAATGAAATTTTTTTCCTGATAGCTAATATACATCTACTTTGCTATAACTTCAAGCCTTTGGTTGGCTTCCTACTCTCCACAGGAATGGAAAAGAGCCATCCCTTTTTCATGGCAACCCTTAGGATATTTGAAAACTGTGTATCATGTGCCCCTACTTAATGTCCTTTTCATAAATTGATCGTGCCTGTTGTTTCCCATCTCTCCTCAAAGGGCTTGTGTTCCAGGTCCTTGTTCATTTTTGTGGCCCACACCTGCAATAGTCTTTTACTTCTCCACATTTTAAAAATACGAAGCCCAAAACTGCACACAGCATACCAGATGAGGCTTAAGGAGTACAGAGTAAAGAGGCAATATCACCTCCTGTGTCTTGCATATAAAGCTCCTGTGGACACATCCCAAAACTGCATTTGCTTTTTTTCACAGCTGCATCAGATGGCAGACTCCTTAGGTGCATCTGCATGTCACTGTATGTCAACGTTGCTACAATGCCATGCTTTAGTACTTCGTTTTGGAACTGCTAAAGCCCAGCATAGTACAGGCAGTGCCATATACCAATAGTGCATGGCACCAGTAGTACTAGTGCCATGCTTTAGTATTTCCTTTTGGAAGTACTAAAGCACAGCATAGTACAGGCAGTTACTGCACTGTGTGCATAGCGCGTGGTTAGATTTCACTGCTGTGTCACCGTACCTGTGCACTATATCAGGGAAGTGCACTGCTATGGTGACATAGCTGGCGAATATGTGTAGACCTGTGTGATCACTACATTACCATAGCACATCATTATGTCACTGTAGGGCGATGTGTAGACAGGCCCACTGAGTCTGTGATTTATCAAAACTCCTAGATCCTGCTTTGTAGTGCACAAGGCAATATTTCTTCTTGTTCAGTTTGTCACTTAGCAGTGAGCCACAAATGAGAATATGCGTTTCCCCAGAGGCAAATAGCAGCGAAAGAATGTGTGCAAAGCGCATTACCCCAGATGGGGTAGGAGAGGCTAGGGCCAGCACCTGGCTTGGCGCCAGCAGCCTTACCTAAGGTCCTAAGGACCTCCGGGGGCTGTAGCCACAGCAGCACGGAGCCTGGCTGGCAGCCAGCGTGGCTCTAGCTGGCCAGGCTCTGGTTTCTAGCAGTACACACTGCCAGCATGTGCCACTCCACTTTCTTAAGGCACAAGTTTTTTTGACACTGAGAGATCCCAGGGGTGTCAGTCCCCTTACTTCCCCCCCAGCCAGCTTTGGCCCACTGCAAATTGGCAGCATGGAGAATGCCAACTTACTTAAAAAAAAAAAAAAAAAATCTTGATCAATAAGTGCTTAGCTTTTAAAGCTGTTTTTAAGCATGGGGGTTTTTTGGTAGCGGTTATGGGACAACCAGTTATATTGATATTTGTAGCAACACAGTAGTGGTCTCTGCACAAGAACATACAGTTTATAATTAGTAAAACACACAGGCAATTGAACAATGTGAGTGGCCTTTGGCCATATGATGGGTTTGAAGAACTATAAGGAGAGGGCTATTTGTGTTATCCATTAGGATCATTTTTGAATGCATCTTAATGTACCTACCTTCTGTAGTTAAGAATAAATAAATAAATCATGTACTCCAATGTAACAGTGCTAGTAATGTGAAGTAAACTTTTATTTAGCCATCTTTCTCAATGAACCCATTTTTAATTTTCAAATATATGATTATTTATATGAAAATGTTGTGACTAGTATTTATTAATGCTTAATTTTTTTCACTTCAGAAAGGACAGCTTGGCAGGCCAATTCTGGATATGCCATACTGGAATGCAAAACCAGCACCTATGCCTAATATTGGATCTAAATATGGACGCAAAGCTACATGGATTGGAGCAAGTGGAGACCAGACTTTTCTTCGGATTGATGAAGCTCTCATTAATTCTCATGTGCTAGCCACGTCAGAGATCTTTGCAAGCAGGCATATAATAGGTAAGCCTTCTTTTAAAAATACTGTAAATCTGATGAAATACTATAAGTCAAGTAGTATGTGTCAGCATGAGTGATGCAGACTAAGAAAATTGAATCTTATGTGACTGTTTTCCTTTTGGAGTACTTCTACTGCATGTGGCATACTTGGTTGCTTTAAAGCATATTTTTATTAAAAGTGATTTTGAAAATTAGATTTTTCCAAGCTAATCCTGTACTTGCATATTCCATTGTAATCTTACCCCACACACAAGATACTGTTTTTGTATCGGTTATGAGTGTACCCATTATAATAATAGTATTACTAAATAAATGGAAGATGGTGTCTAATAAATGGGATTTTTTTTTACCTTTTTTTCCCTAGGTTTGGTACCTGCTTCTATGTCAGAGCCTCCTCCATTTAAATGTCTTCTCATAAATAAGGTGGATGGCAGTTGCAAGACATTTAATGATTCTGAACAGGAAGATCTTCAAGGGTCTGGCGTATGTCTGGATCCTGTTTATGATGTTATTTGGAGGTAACTGGCTTGTTGTTGAAAGAAGGTGTCAGTATGAAAACTTTATTTATTAGGACCAGCTTTGTGACTGGTCTCACATGTATTCAGTTATCCTTTATCACCTACTGTTCAGTTTCTCATGTTTCTTATGTGTTTTTTTTCCTTTGACTCTTTTCTTTAAGCTCAAACAGCCAAAACAGCTTCTTTCTTGTCTGTGGCTGCTTGTACATGTGATGGGGATTTAATCCCCTGAATTGAAACGGTGGGTTTTTAATTTTGATGCTTAAATACGCAATTTTAAAAATTTATTTATTTATTTTTGGTGGAGTGCCCTATGAACTGCAGGGGGCCCTGGACCTTTCTTTCATGGTGCCTCACTTTCGCCACGGATGCTGCCCCAGCTTGCAGGCAGCACCCAGCCCAATCTAGCTGTTCCCTGAGCCCGAGCTGGGGCAGCACCTGCCTGCTAGCAGCCCACCCGGGCAGCCCCAGGGGGCACTGCCACTGCAGAAAGAAGGACTCAGGACCTTCTGCATATCATGGCCCACTGGCAGCTTGCCCTCTAGCTGTGGGAGATGTGGGCAGGCTCTGTGAGGAGGGAGGAAGAAAGAAACATTTGGCCCCTCACTGTTTCTGCTTTCAGCCCACCTCTTCCTTGGGGAGGGGAGCACACTGTCAAAGGCTGCAATGTTACAAATGGCTATGTAGTAAACCAAACTACATGCAAATGTGATTTAGTTTGCAACATAGCAAACTAACTTAAATCATAAAAAAAAAAAAAAACCCAACTCCGCACATGTACAGCATGATGCAATTAAACTGCAAAAACACATTGTACACTTTCGTTCTGTGTACAAGAGACCTATAATATCATCCCTCTCCAGGCTCTGTGTGACCTTTGGGTGGTCTTATTTTCTTTTCCTTGTGTACCAGCCATATTCAATCTTACTCTTTTCTCTACCCGCACCTCCCCACCACTTCACCTAGATCTGAATTGTTTGCCCTAATCTCCAAATTTAGTTACCACAGTATCTGCCTCTCCAGTCTCCACAATTCCACAATGAACTGCACCACCCTTGAGCATTATGAGAATTAAGGCAATAGATTTTTGCTCTAAGGCTTTTGCCACCAGATTCAAATGATGACATCAGAATTTTAGTTTTAATTGTAAAAGTTCTAGGAGTCATCATTGTGAAGGTAATCTTGCAAATATGACCAAAGTGAAGGTGTTAGATTAATTTCTGTCTCAATCTTCAAATGATCTGGAAGCAGTAACAGCAACAGTTGACTATAAGCACTCTTCTTTTCAGAGAAGCTTAGATTCTTTGTTAGGATTGGCTTATTCTTCATATGGGATCAGGAATTGGATTAACTAGTGAAAATATGCTGACATGCTTTTAAATTCCAGTTGCACCATGCCATGAGCCCTCCCCTGAATTGCTCCAGCCACAGGATTCCTCAGCCCCATGGGCCATGCTCCCCTGTCCCCAGAGGTGGGATGAGTTAGTGGAAAGCAGCAGGGGGGAGAAGGATCCTGGAGACTGTGGCAGTAGCAGCAGGAGAGCAAGTGGGAGTTAGTGGTGCCCAGACTGCCAGCCCAGGAGCAAGTTAAACCTTGGTTGCTGGTTGTAGCCCAATGATGGACAGCCCTGCTGTATTGCATGAGGGTCCTCTTTAATCCCTTGTGTTAAGTTACTATACTCCATTATGCTTCCTAACCCATTTCAAGTGGCATATCCACAAGCAAGTGCAATCCACTTAAAAATAAACGTAAAATATATCAGCTTTCTCAGGATTTACATCCATCTAAACTGTATAATCCTTTCACTTGAAAATGTTGTTCTTTACCTCATCCCGTACTATTTGGTACTGTCGCTTGTCACATGACAGTTAATTAGATTTTAAGTTCTTTAGGTAAGGAAATACGTTATTTTTGTCTCTTACTGCGACTGCAAATTCTCTCATGTAATCTGAGTTTTGTAATCTGTTGTTTTATTAGTTTGTCCTTGAGGATATTAAGAATCTGGTTACTGTCACATTTAATAAAAAAAGCTAACATTTCATACTAAGAACTGGGATTAAAATGTTTCAGGAAGTTTAAATGGCTTAGTTAAATTTCTGGTAAACTAAATTTTTTTCATACTTTTTTGCTGTCTTTTTTGTGGTCAGGTTTCGACCGAATGCTAGAGAACTGTGGAGTTACAATGCAGTTGTTGCTGATTCCAGGCTTCCTTCAGCTCCAGACATGCAATCACGATGTAGTATTCTAAGTCCAGAACTTGCTCTTCCAACAGGATCAAAAGCTCTAACCACCAGGTCTCACGCAGCTTTGCACATTCTAGGTACAACTCTATGGGTGAATTGGAAAGATCAGATACGTAATACAATACAAATAAAATGACTTTGTTGCTTTTTAACTGCCAAAAAACATTCGTTATTTTTCTTAGTTTTTTTTTAATGACTAAACTTCTTCCAGGATTATGGTGGCAGATGCGGAATATCCTAGTCAATACTTTTGAACGGTCTACTAACCTTGCTTTAAATATCTTTTTTTGTGCAAACTAGCATTGGGGGCAGAGAGCATCGATCCTGCCCTACTTGATAAGATCGTTACTAATTTCAGTGAAGACCTGGTCCTGAGTCCCACAGTCAGTCAAGTGACGTACCATTACTAGAAGTTTCCATTTAACTTAATTGATTTATGTAGTGTTTCATACAGTATTTGACTGACTTATCTAGAGAGAAAATGGAAGGTATGTGACCAAGACTAGGGAAAAAATTCCTTGTATTTACAGGAAATGAGGCATAATCCAAGGTACTGACAAAAGTTAAAATGATGGTGCGTTTGAGATCTGAGACGTTTTATATCTCCTCCTACATTGTACCATGCCAGACATGCATGGCAGAATGTACAATATGTGGGACAGAGCATAAAATTCTTCATATCTCAATCATGCGATGGTACAGGTACCCTGGGAACTGGGCTGAAGATGATCCCAAATCGGTGCTGTCAGGGCCTGAGTTAAGTCTGCTCATCATTAAGTCATCGCGTCATTAAGGCCTGCGTCAGTTTGTAAACTTCCTTGAAGCCAACAGGATATATATATTTGTATATATTTGACTTCAGCCTGGCCAGCATAATTTCAGAACTCTGTTCTTGTTTGAGCAGAAGCACAATGGCCACATCATCTAACTAGTATTGATATTGCCTAGATAGAAAGCCAGTAATTTTCTAAGTTGTGCAGGGTCCAGCATGATAAGATTTGCTCTTCTTCCTCAATGTCAGTAGAGTTGTCAGCGAATAAATAACTGTTAGCTTCATTCTCAGCTCCCTATGACTGTCTTTGCTATTTAATTTTTCCAGTTTTCTCTCGCTGCTCTCTGCAGTTGATTTGCAATTGTACCCTAATGTTTGTAGGTGACTTGTAAAGACAACTTCAAGAAAATCATATAGCAGTTCATTCAGCAGTCATGATCACACATAGTATTCTGATGTTCATGGTCACACACAGGTTATTTTGATGTTATTGATGCTCAAGTGGTGCTCACAAGGTGCCTTTGGTTGGGATTCAGATGTATCTTTTTCTTCTTTGGCTGTTAAACCATGATCTGATCATCAGTTTGTGCCTGACACTAAGACTAAGGCTACAAGCAGATGTTACACTAAAGACATGATTAACCAGTTAATCAGTTAGTAAAATGGGAAACCAGCTACACGTTTACTACACATTTTGGGTACTAACTTTTGTAACTGGTTTCCATTGAGTCTTAAATTGAATATGTGGCAGGGTGGACCCCACTGGGCTTTGTGACTGGCTGCAGTGTGGTCCTGATCCTGCTGCCAATTGTTGTTCGAGGGCAGGGACCACACCAGGGCTCAAATCCCTGTGTGCTTCTTGCAGTGGCAGATTGGGACCACCCCAGAGCATTGCCAGTTTTCCAGTAATAATTTGATCATTGGCTGGCCAGCTCTGGGGACCACATGGGAATTTAAACTGGCTCCTTGTGTCCTCGGGGCTAGCTGAAAGTCAGGCACCTGACTTTCAACTTACCTGTGCAGGGGGAGCCCGGAGTCGTGATCCTGGGCTCCCTCTCTGCTGGCAAACTGGAAACTGGGTGCCCGCAACCTGGCTTAACCATGATTATTTGGTTATCCAGTTCATTGAAAGATGCTATTACCTTCTTGATTAAGCACGCACTATTTGTGTTCTGGGTTGCCAGTAGACAGGTTTGTGGATCTTTGCCAGTGCCCCCGTTATCTATTGCATTGACATGCATACTACAGGCTTTTCACTAACACCTCCAGTTGGGCATACATGCCATGTGTGAAATGATTATAGTGACTATAGCTTGCACACTTACTCATTACCAGATCCATGGTATAGAAGCAAAGAGATATGCTAAAATTGAACAGCCAGCACAATAAAGTTTGCAGTCCGTGGTTATTGATGGAAAAATTTCAAGCACCCTTAGATATTTCACACTACTGCACATGCACTACTGTTTGCACCTCGTATGCTGTTCACCTGTATGGGTTTTTCTGCTAGATTTTTCTAGTGACTTGAGTTAGGTATACTTAAAAGACACTAAGTTTTTTTTAAAAACACTCAACAAAAGTAACGTATACGGTTTTACCAGTCATGTGGCATTGTTGCAAGGAGTGCATTGTACAGTTATAACCATACCTACTAGAAACCAAATGCATGAGTTAGGTGTAAGATTGTAGGCCATCACCCAGAAACCACCTTAGTAGTCTACAAGGCCAGGAAGGTAACGGTATGACTACTTCAAGTATGGATACTCAGTTCTTTACACCTTTTAAATCCCGCCTTTTGACTTGGTATAATGTATATTAGTGAAGCAGTACTCCAAATTCCTCAGTTTTTTTCCTTAAGTTCTTAAAGTTGGATTTTTGCACATGGGACAGTGACATTGTTTTGTTCTGTTTTTGTTTGTTTGCCTGTTTTGTATTCCTTATACGACTGCTTTCCTAATGTCAGATATGCATGAGACATCTGATATACTTGGTGGAATCGCAAATGAGACCTGGAGCCAGGAAATGCAGAAATTTGCATTTGTCAGGACAAATTTGTTACAGCCATTTTGGGCCTCTTCAGTTCTTAATGAATTAATTAAGCAGAAATTTGCTTAATTGATTTAGGATGCCAGTTATTGTCATGTGAAGGAACTCATGCCACCACAGTTATGGCTGTATTTTTCAGCCTTTCCTAATCTTGGAGATGCATAGAACAACTTGGCGAGTCCATTCCTTGTACTACTCTTTGTGTTTAATATTGCATTCCAGTGCCCAGCTTGGGAAAAAAGTAGTTTAGGCTGTTTTAATGCGTTCCTTGTCCACATTCCATCCATTGGGCATTATTTGATCGTCTCCCACAAGTGTGAATATAAATACAGCTCTAGGGAGGAAAAAGCAGTTGTTCTCAGAAAGCTGTTTTTCTGTATTCCTACTTTTCTTTTCTACATATTGTCTGTACTGGAGTTCTTTTTGTCTGCACTAGGCAATACAGATAAGGAGCTGAGACGGTTTGCTGGGTGTGCACTTTTTTAGGCTTTTGCCACATATTGCATGTATAATTATGTAATTAACTGGTTAATTGCACAACAAATTTAGACCAGCCACACATGCAAGTAATTTTAATGCCATAAAAATGTCTACCCTGCTAGAAAAAAAACCCCCGGCCACCTACAAAGCTACTGCTTGAAAATGTGCAACAACGTAATAGCTGAGTTTTATCCATCTTTAATTTGAATGTGCACCAAGGCCCTTACAGACCCTAGAGAAATTGATTCAGGATGAGGATGTTTCCATGCCTTTGAAAAGACAACTTGGTTAAAAAAAATTCTGGTAGCTTTTGCTACCAACCTCAGTTCCCATAAAAATGTAAAGGTGTGACCCTCAATGAAATATGGTGTTTGTTAAGTACCCTCCCTCTTAGCTTTTTGAATCTTAAGTGCTACATTTAAAATAAAAACACTTGTGTTTAAAATGATATTTTTAACTTCATAGTTCTTTTACAAATATTTTTATCACTTACATTATTTCCTTCAGCAGACTATTATTCTGTCATTAAATTTATTTTTTAAAGAAATATTTCTTAATAAAGAAATTAGATCCATAGGGAAAACGTCATAGTAATTCCAGGTTATTCCTACTTGTGCAATGGAAGCATAATTATTATTCCTTTTTTGCTTAAACCTTTTTGCTTTGTCCTTTACACCTTTGTACCCTTTGTTTAGCCAACATATTATAGATAAAAACCTTCTTCATGTTGTAAAGTGATCTGTCTTACCTGTTAGTCATCTTTATCAGTCTGTTCTAAATGCCTTTTTGGCACTAAATTTCCAGGCCTGATTTCAGTTTTCTGTGTGTAGTTTCTCCTTCCTAATGTTGCTATTTGGTTTTGAATAAAACTAAATAAGTGTAAAGGAGTATATTTAGAGATGGAAAATTAGGTGTCAAGTACTTTATTTCCTTTCTGCATAAAAAGAACACACGAAGCCAAAGAGAAATATGTAAGGGTGTTGTCAAGATATGGTATGCAATTGGTCACGTAGGGCATGTCTACACGTTGCCGTATGGCAACGTTGCTACAGCACCGTGCTTCAGCACTTCCTGTTAGAAGTACTAAAGCACAGCATAGCATAGGTGGTTGCTGTGCTATGTGCGCAGAGCATGGGTAGATTTTGCTGCTACAGTGAGCTGACAATCACGTGTAGACCTGAGCGATCACTATATCACTGTAATGTGACATACTGTCACTATGTTGCCATAGGACAATGTGTAGTCATGTCCCTACTAGACCTAGCTTAAATGTTTCTTAGTTAACACACAAGCAAATTCTGAGTCAGGTGTTTGTTTTCAGTGTTAAACCCTTGTATTTCCCCACAGTGGCTTCTCTGGCTATAACTAGATACGGTACTAGTATTTTGCTACATTTATATTAGTGCTCTTGACAGGCTAGGTTGTGTTGCTGCTGATATTTTAAATCTTCATGAACTTCTCTTTCCATAACTATTTGATGTAGAGTCCTACTGATTTCCAGTAATAAATTTTGAATATTTGTTTTTATTTTCTTTCAGGTTGTCTTGATACATTGGCTACTATGCAGGACTTAAAAATGGGCGTAACAAACACAGAAGAGGAGACTCAAGCAGTAATGAAAGTTTATTCCAAAGAAGACTATAGCGTTGTTAACAGATTTGAAAGTATGTACACAGAATAGCTTTGTTTTAGAAAGAAATCACCTTTGTGGAATGACAGCCTGTTTAACATAACTCTCTAACTTTTTTTCCCCCTGTAGGTCATGGAGGAGGTTGGGGTTATTCAGCCCATTCAGTGGAAGCAATACGTTTCTGTGCTGATACTGATATTTTACTTGGTGGTCTTGGCCTGTTTGGAGGAAGGGGTGAATACACAGCTAAAATAAAGGTAATAGTCTAATTTTTTCAAAATACAGATTTAAAACCAGGACTTCTGAAATGTAGTTTAGAATAGGTAGGGTATATTTTGGTGTTTACTTTTTTGGTGGTGTTTTTTATTTGTATTTGTTTTTTGTAAATTTGCATCAAAAAATTTAAAATATCTCAAGGAGCATGAGTTAAGCTTGTTAGTGTGAAAGTACTGGATCAGTGCCTCATAAGCAGTGGTCCTGGTTTTCTCTGTTTAAATATTGCAAAATCTCCGATAAAAATCATCAATTAAAAAAAAGTAAAATCTGTGGTTTTCTGTGATTTTTAAAATGAAATGACACTATATAGCAAACAAAACCCGGAACCCTGCTCATGAGGATGGGGACATAGATAACATGTAAAATCAGGAGACTCGTTGCTCACCTTTTAAAATACAATGGAACTTCTAGTATTACCATTAATGCTTCATGTTGCAGGTCATTAAGATAAACCTGTAAGGTAAATACTCAGGAATATTAATCAATATTATGGATTTGCTCAGATGGAATTTTTATGAACCATGTTTTAAATTGTTCGTTGTTATCTGAATTAATTAATTTGGCCACAACTATGATGCAGTTGGCATGCTCTGGTTTTTATATTTGTAATTTTATGCCAGTGATAACAAAGAATTTGGAAGTGCTTCAGATAATGCCCAAAAGAAAACAAATAAGTAAGTTTAATTTGTTGACAACTGGCTTTTTTGGTTTCTATCTTGTTATCTAGACGCTGCCTGTGCTTAGACAGCAGTGATCTCTCCCATGTTTCAAACAAATGGGATTAAGAGACCTTCCACTGGGAAATTTACAACCCAGGGTCATCAGTACACATCTCTAGAAGGGCAAAAGTAAACTTGTGCCCCATTAACGAAGATTATATTGTTTTCTTTGCACCAAAGCCAGTCATAATCAAGAAACTACCATGACATCTACCCTCATCACAGTAAAAATAAAACAAAAAAATATTTAATCTGAGGTCAGGCAGAAGACAGAGTAGGGTGTTCATAGTATCTGACGAAGTAGACTGTCACTCACTTCTCCGTTAATTTGTTTTTAAGATGCTACCCTGCTCTGCCTTATTTACATAGTTCTCTCATGCATTCAAATTAAACATGTCACTTGTTCCTTCTCCTTTGGCTATCCTGAGGCATTTTACAGATTCTTTATTACTACAGGTATAAAATCAGAATGATAAAAATTAGAAAATGCCAACTCAATCATAGTTATGACCAAATTAATTAGTTTTTACTACCTTGGGCCTGTCTTGCTTATTTAGGATGTAAGCTATTTTGGGACACAGATCACCTGCTATTCTCTCTTGTGAATTACCAAACATAGTGCCTAAAGGCAAAACAGCAATTAATATAATAAAGATGTTTAACAGTATTGATTATGATGGTAAAAGCAATACTGGTAAAAAGCTTTACTCAACACTAACAAACCAAAAACCAAATGGCTGCTTTGACAGAGAAGACTACTGGTACTCCACCAAGACCAGATAAATTAGAGCCCTCAACCAGGTATGGTTCCTACCACTGACCTGCCTTCTTGAAGGGGAATGTTGAGATCTCAAAGAAGTTGCTCACTGTCACAAATTTCTCTCATGCTGTCAGTGTTGGTTCAGCTCTGAATCTGTACTTAAGGTCCTCAAGGCAGCTGCCCAGATATCTTCAACATTTACTATTGTAATGACTCTGGCGCTGGCACTAGCAGTTGATGCGTTGCCAATTAGTATTGATTTCTTCCTAATGGGGGCTGTCTTTTTTTTTAGTGTTGTGTTCTGTTGATAGCCTGTAATGGATGACAGGTTAAAAGATTTTCATTCCTTTCATCACCTTTAAACATCAGTATCACCATTAGAAAAAATGTACTCTTCTCATTCAGCTGAACATATCCCTATTACCTCATTAAGCTGCAGGTTTTTTGCCAGAGCACATTCTCCAGCCCTGAGTTTCTTCCAGATCTTTTGAAAAATTGATTAATTCTTTTCTGTGCTTTCAAATTTCTGGACCTTCTGTAACAGTAGAAGAAATGAGTGAAGAGTCAGGTTCTGAACCACTGGACCCTCCATCTTCTCCCAAAGATCTGTTATTTTCTTCCAATGAGTTTCTTTTCCTCTCTCATCATATGGATCTCTGAAATTCATGCTGGGATTGCATAGTACAGTGCAGCAGCTTCTTTAATCTTGGAGTTTTCCCTCCCCCTGCCACTGATTGACAGAGGGGCCTGTCACTCATCGCTGCCCGCGCCTGATGTCCAGAAGGTAAAAAGTGCAGTAGTTTTTGCCTCCTGGCCATCAGGCACAGGTGATGAGCAGTGGGGCCTGTCCACCATTCAGCAGTTGGAGAATGAGGGAGCATGGGGAAAACTCAAAGATTAAAGAAGCTGCCACACTTTGTACTTCCAGCACAAATTTCGGAGCTCCCTACAGTCAGTCATGAATGTGCGTTTCAGAGTGCTTTTCGGGACTGATTGTGTCAAAGAGCTTATGTGGTGGGGGAGTGAGACTTTCAGTGACTGAGGAGAAGACCCATAAGTTGTTTCATATCTTTCACTCCAGACAAGATAGTAGTGTCTGTATTCCGATGTTGCACACTAGTCCAATTATGGATTTTTCCACTTCACCTTTCTAGAATTTTTATTTCAGCTGGTTTGCCTTTAGCCCACAAGGCAAGGATTTGCTTCTATCTTCGGAACACAAGATTTGTCCCTACAGATCTGGAAGAATCCTATTTTTGATCACTGCAAATCTTTTCTTAGACACCTTATTCTCTGAACAGTCTTTTAGATGTCCATTGTTACATCAGCCAGATCGGTCAATGAGTTTGAAATTTTCATGCTTTCATGACACATCCCTTTTTTACCATATTTCATTACGAGAAGATGGTCTGGAGATCTTATAAATTCCCAAATTGTTTCAGATTTCATTTTGGACTAGGCAGATAGTTAGTTATTTTCCAGTTTCTTTCTGTAACCTCCTACTGTTGTAGAAAAGGGAAAAACAACAAACAGTTCAGTCCTTCCATTCCCCTCCTCCACCCCAAATATCCTTTAGTCCTCTTTCTTCTTGATCTCAGTAGCCTTGATAGAAAGCCAAGCTGTCTCCTCCTAGAGAATATCTAATTGATAATGGATGACCTGTCTGTCTTGCTAAATGTTAAGGCTCATTTAATTAGAGCTCAGGCTGCCTCTTCTTCAGGAATTTTTGTGCATCAGATCTGCAAAATAGCTGCTTGAAATAATCCTTCTTAAATGTTATGCCCTTAACTTGGGTGTAAGATTAAGGGCATGTCTACACTGCAGTTTATGGTCTAATATAGAGGAACCTAAGTTTCTTCATGTAAAATCAGTTCAAGTATTGAAAGTAATGTAACTATTGCAACACAGAGTTCAGCATGGGCTAATATATTTTGCTGCTTAAAGTAATTTTTCAGCAGGTTAAATTTGCTCAGAGAAGCTGTGCGCTGCCATGGCAGGAGTGTTTCTAGTACCTGAACTAAGTCATATAAGGAAGCTTGGATATTTCTGTGCTATGCTGCAGTCTGTAGTGTAGATTTAACATTTAGTTGCCCAACTGCCAAGCACTCTACATATGTTATTTAGTTAGTAGCAAATAGGACTCATATATGACATCTATTGAATGAGGTATATAACCTGTCAGTTGCCCAGAGTGAGATTAGTATAGACAAAATATCTAAAGAAACCAGTGAAGTATGTGAAGTAAATCACTGTCTTACATTAACTAATATTAGTACATGGTTTATAATAAGATCTTTAGAGTTATAGGCAAGGAAGAATGGCAAGCAAATACGAACGATGAAATAGAATTTCCAAGGGTGGAGAGGCATCTTACGAATTTTTCTTTTTTTCAGTTGTTCGAATTGGGTCCAGATGGGGGAGACCATGAGACTGATGGAGACCTTCTTGCTGAAACTGATGTTTTAGCATATGATTGTGCTGCTAGGTAAGCACTTTCCTTTATCATGTTTTATTTTGGCATACATTTTAAACATATGTTGGTATGCTGAAGTAAACTGAATTATTAGAATCTGTAATCTAGTAGTGCGTTTATCTTTAAAAAAAAGTAGAAACCATAAACAACAAATGCCATTTTACATATTGCTTAAATATTGAGATATCAAATGGGAAATGAAGGTCTTCCCTCAATATACACTTGTACTCTTTTGCAGAAATGTAAACTTAAAATTTTATATCAACTGGATAAGAAAGGCTAAAGAAATTATTTCCATGGCACTTTTAAATGTATAAATCTCAAAAGGGCACTTTCAAATATACCTAATGGAATTGACTCAATAGAATTGTGTAGTCCAGTTTATCTGATCCTGTGAAATTGTGATTATCAAAAGGGCATGTTGTGCTTTGTTTGGCTCATAGTTGAGGGGGTAGGAAAAATATATACAGGTTTTCCTCCTTTTATGCAGTACACGTGTTCCTGGAAAACAGCGCGTAACTTGAATTTGCAAAATGGGAACCCAATTCATAAGGAAACAAATAGGGATACAGTCTCACGACTGAGGGAGGGAATGGGGCTGGGGCTGGTGCTGGTGGCACTGGGATCTTGCCAGCAGTGGGGCTGGGCTGTACTGTGCTTGGGGCAGGTGGTGGCAGCGCTGGGAGCACAGCTGCAGCCACCACAAAATTCACCATTTTGTGAATGGTGAAAACCCCCCAACCTCCTCTCCCAGTGCCATTGCTGCCAACCCCAAGTGCAGCATGGCTGCTATATGTGAGGTGCTGCCCCACCCCGGTGCTGCCGCTGACCCCAGTATGGTAGTACTAGTGTAAAAACAACAACAAAACAACTTCTCTTAAAGTAGTTGTAAATGAACCTCTGGCCTTTTATGAACTTCCTGAATAGGCAGTTTAATGCACAGCCTGGTGCCGTTAAAATCCCAAACTATTAAAAAAAAATAAATAGTCTCATACATGCCTTTTTCGGAGATGCATTTGCTTCATCCTTATCTCTTGATCACACAAGACAGCTGCTTTATCTTGCTGTTAATTTGCTGCTCTATATCAGGACTGTTCAACTTTGGCACAGCTGGGGTGCCACATCTCTGACCCACTTGGCTTCATGAACAGCAGGAGAGGCAGCCTCTGGGGCCTGCAGGCTCCATGTTAACTGCTCACGGGGTACCATTTGCACAACCCTGCTATACCACTATGATTAAGTTGAATCTGGCTTTCCCCATACTACCTGCTCATTAATTATTCATTTTCCATTCAATCAGCAGTTCATTCACGGGTTCCCAAATGATTCTGAGTTAGTCACTGTTCTCGTTACCCACTGTCAGTGCTATCTGATTCATTGTCTTCTGCTTCCTGTAGTCTTGATTCCTGGTTTTACAACTACCCTAAATTTGTTTTCTTTCAATACTGTCTATTTACATTTGTTGTAAACATCTCAGTTCCTTGCTTTATTATTGAGCTGTCATGATGCATGATTACTTCTTCATATCTTCCCCTAGTCAGGTTTCAGTTTTTTCTTTGAAAGCATAAATCTAATCTCTATTCCATTTGCAACACCATATCCCTTTATTTATGGAGAGACTGGGGGTTCTTGGGTTAGGGAATGAACATCTGAAATGGCTGAGTTACTTGGAAATTTCCTTGAAGAAAGGTGAATAGCAAATATTTTCCATTTTTCTCTTAACCATTGGGGAAGGCACTGCAAGAAGTAGGCAGGTGCAGTAGAAGGCTTTAAAACACATTGGTGCAGGTGGAAGGAGCCTTAAAAATGCTGATCTCCATTTTCTAATTCTAAATATGTATTAAATAGTCATCTTATTTAATATTTAATAATCATATTGACTGGATTTCTTTATTTTGGAATGAATTGAATTTAATCCATTACATCCTTTCCTTCTCTCTTCCCCCATATTTTCTTTTTTCAGAGAAAAATATGCAATGATGTTTGATGAACCAGTTCTCTTGCAAGCTGGTTGGTGGTATGTAGCATGGGCACGAGTGTCAGGGCCTAGTAGTGACTGTGGATCTCATGGTCAGGCATCCATTACTACAGATGATGGGTAATTATTGTTTTCTATCAAATTTTTGTTTAAAAGAAGACAGCTAATGTTACATGAATGACAGTGGTGTTTTCTTCTTTCAGTGTTGTTTTCCAGTTTAAGAGTTCCAAGAAATCAAATAATGGTACAGATGTTAATGCAGGACAGATCCCTCAGTTACTGTACAGGTAATATTCCTATCCCATTTCAGGGCTGGTTTTAGAAGTTCTCTTTTGTAAACAAGTGCTATAAAGGTACACCTACAGTGCTAAGTAGAAGTAATATGGAATATTTGAAAGCTTGTAGGACAATTAAGGTATAGTTGAAAGACAGCAAAGTAAAATGTCACACTAATTTTTGTGCAATTTTAAAAGATCATTCTGACACGTTAAATATTGGCATTTGGATTAAAACAAAAGATAACAATATTTCTTTCTTAATTTAAATCCTAGTTCTGTAAATGCTGGTTTTTTTTATTTTAATATGCTTCATAAGATTTCTGTGAATGTTGCTTATTGCTTAACTTTCAACAAGTCCAGTTATAAAATGTCTGAAAGGTCACATGAACTTGACCAGCTCACTTTACAAAAATGAATGTTTTGGTTCTTTCTTTCAAATGCAGAGTAAGTGAAAGTTGTGTAACTTGAAGATCTCAAGAAAGTAAATGCTATTTAAATCATTCTTCTCATGAGTTCTGCAGTACATAGTCCCCTGTAATAAAACCTTCTATTTGTCTTTCTGAAAGACAAATTTATTTTCTCAAATATCGCTGCTACTCTGTATTTCAGGCAGCTGGCAAGGTCTGTCAACTCCTGAAAAGTTAAGGAAGCAGCACTGAAGAATTTAATTGCATAATCTTCTTTTCTTTTCTTCTCAGTTGCATCCCTTTGAATGTTTTATTTTATCACCCAGCCCTCTTGATCTGCTTTGGCAAAGACACTAAAATTCCTAGATATAGAACAGTGTGAATCCAAGTACCTCACATCAAGAGGCTGAAGGGTTGTCTTCATTGTGATATAACTGTCATATCCAACAAGGATTCAGCCTCCAAACATTCCAGGGAAGGGAGAGTAATCTCTTATTACACTTACCCCTGGCAAAATGTACTAACACCTTCTTCAAAAGTATTGCATCCACATCTCACTTCTCTTTTTTGAGTTCGAGTACTGTTACAACAGTAAGATAATGGAGTAGTTTGCACGGGGAATTTGTGGAATCTCCTTCACTAGAGGTTTTCAAGAAGAGGCAGATAACTCTGATTCTTGATTTACTGCTATGATTCTTGATCTGCCGCTCTTCACTCTTCTGTTCCTGTTCTGTCTTTTTTTGAAATGTGACATACAATGCTTCATTAAATATTATGATGTTCAGGAGACCTGTTATATGCCTGTTCTCATTCAGCAGGCCTCAACATCTCTTTCATATTCCTTTTTTTCTTTTTTGCATTTACTTTTAGTAAATTTTTCACCATAGATCAGATATCTTTCCTTACTGAGGATAAAAAATGGATACAAATCTTACTTATAAATTGAAAGGCAAAATGCAAAAGGCTACCTTTAAATCTAAGAAACCTAAAAACAAGCCCCAACCTAGATTGGAAAAGCTTGTGCTCCATTCTCAGAGAAAAGTTCCTTAACATAGCTCGGAGGTATTTCTTCAGAAACAGGTAATTAAAGAGTAAATTTGTTTCTAAAGAGTAAACTTTACCATTTTATTTCCAATGTTTTAATGTTTGTTTTGTTTTATAATATAGCTCTAAAAATTAGGCATCTTTTGAAGCAACTTCTAGAATTACTATATTAAAAGCAAGCAGCATCCCTATGTTCCCAGCCAATAATCAGTGTTTCTGTGTTCAAAAATGCTGGCATTTTTCTTGCCCCATTCTTGTAAGTTTCTGGGCGGACTAGGTACATTGTATAGCATGCCCATAGGTCAACATATTTAGTTAATTTTGGAACAGAGTAAATTTGTAGTTCTCAACCTTCTTGGACTTGAGGCATCTCTCATTCAACTCAAGGCACCATCACTCCATAATTTTAGTGAATTCAGTGGCACCCAGTTTTGAAAACTAATTTATCTATTTATAGTGCTTACCTTCTTGCACCAGGGGCCAGGTAGTGGGGTGGGGTATTTGCCAGGCAGGGACAAGTTTGAGCCTGCCCTTAACTGTGTATCTCCTTGTACCTCACTTACGTCTCACCTCAAAGCACCCTTCGAAAGACCTGGTGTGTAGCACCCCTGGGTGTTTGTGGTACCTTAGTTGAGAATCACTGATCTGGAGTGATAAAGGTTCTTCACAGATAACACCCTGATATCAGTCCTTCTCTCATAAACCAGCAAAAATCCAATTCATATGCTGTCCACTGATTACAGTTATGATAGTGTAGTACTGAGAAAGCTAGTCTCTCAGGCTCAAAGCCATATTTCACTATTCTGCGGCCAAAAGAATAGCAATCCCCTGGTTGTCTATTTGAAGGTGAAGTCAGTGTTGTTACTGCTTCTACTTAATTATCAAAAACTTCTAGTATCATTCAAACTCTATATTCCAAACTGAAGTAACAGATATATCTTGGTATATTTTCTGGTTTCTTCACTTCAATATAATTTTTTCCTGAAGTGGATTGATCCTTAGACATCTAACTCTAATCTGTCTTACCCTTCTCACTATAAGGCATTATTAGGATCACACATAATTAAGAGAGATCATAAGATTTAACTTTACTTACTGTATTTCATAGTGGTCTCATGTGCCACTGATTATAGAAGACTCACACGACCTCTTAGGACAGAAGAGCAATTTACATATCAGTGATTGCTCACAAAGAAGAAATCCATGCCATTTTGAGCACTGCTTTTTATTTCTGCCAGTATTCTGCCATATTTTCTTATCCATGTCATGATTATTTGTATCAAAAAGAGCTTTCAAATATAATAGCCCCATGGATACCGGTTCTGGACCTGTCTCTAGGAATCTAGCACTACAACCAACTTATTCTCCATATCTTATCCTGATAGATAAAGTAAGCCTTGTCTCCTAACAGAGGTCAAGTAGATTGGACAAAGTATTTCAACATAGTAACTTTAAACAAAAATAGAAAATTAGGTGCTGGTCAGTAATTGACTACCAGCTTATGCAACTGGTTTCTTAGTCAAAGACTTTATAATACCTTCTTTAAAGGAAGCAAATGAACTGTCCTCTGCAAAGGAGGAATTAAGACTCTCCACCCTCAGCAAATACCACTACATGAGGGGGGCCGGGGTTCTAGCCAACACGAGCATGTGGCTTGTCACGTGAAATATTCTAAGCAAATCCATTACCTCAGAGATTGTTCTCCTTTTGGGGGGCAGGTGGTTTTACAAGTTTTCCTAAATTTTATTAGCCTTTTGGATCAGTAACCCAATGACCTTTCAATTTTTTTACTTTTATTTTCCTTTCTTTCCTGTCAAGTCCATCTCAATATAGTGACGCGCAGCAATTTGGCTATGATTTGCTGACATGTTGTTGAGGGGGTGGGGGGGAAGAAGCCAATATCATTTCTCTCAAGAAGAGAAGGGCCACCAGAAATATTTTTTATAGAATCCCTTAACTTTTCAGTTACACCAAACTGGGCATGTCTTCATGAGATGCTGCTGCACAGTCATTACTGTTTATTTGTTTAGTCCGTGTATTAGCAAGTACTAAATAAGTGCACAGTAACCAGAGTTACTGTGCAGTAGCCCCGGCAAACATCTTTTAAGTGATGCTACTGTGCAGTAGCCTAATAATACTGTAGCATATTAACATTGTCCATGCTGTGATGCGCTACTGTGCAGTCAGTGTCTTGTGTAGACATGCCCACTGATTCCCCCTTGCTGAAATTTTGTTGTCTGGTGTTTGTGGGGTTTTTTGCTGTTGTTGTTTATTGTGGCATCATCCTCCTGTGTTGCCACTATATCTTCATGGATTTCCTTTGTTCCCAAGCCTTTCTTAAAAAGGTACGTGATCACTTCTCTGATTCCATCCCCTGTTTTACTTCAGATTTTCAGTGACTTGTTTCTCTTTGAAATGTCCTCCTCCAAGTTCTGCACAATTATTTTTAATCTGTTAAAAAGCCCATCGAAATACCAGTATTTTAGTTTGTGAAATACTTCGCATTTTAATATATTATTGTATAGGTCAAAGTAAATGCTTTCTACTTATAATGCAAAATTCAGAGCCCATACAGAACATTAATGAATGTTCTGTACCTATGCATAGAATTTAATCATTTTCTAAATATCCTGCAAAATTGTTGACAGCTTTACGGATGGGTTTTTAGTTTACTGAAGTTAATGAACTATGATATCGGAGGGATCAATGTGCCTGTTAAGTGATGCCCTTAGTTTCTCATTTTTTGAAGATTATTTCTAATGATGATAAATTTAAGGTTAGGGTTTACCTTATAGCCTGAAACATCAATTTACTGTAACAAGCCTTAATAATTTTATATTTTGGTTGCAGTGGAGCTTAGAGGATCGACTTCCTTTTTCATCTTGATAAAGACTTAGCTTTATCACCATTTAAATCCCCCTTCCTCCCAAAAAAGTTTACTTTTTCATTCCTCAGACTCTTGAAAAGTCCTTCTCTCTGTCCAGAAGTGGTCCTTTTAATAAATTCTGTAATATGGATATATTGTGGTACTTGGTGCCAGAAACAAAAGATGTCAAGTTTCTGTGTGGACAGTTCTAATGTTAGAAATCACTTGTGTTGCTCCATAGGTGGGTAGATTAGAATTAGAGTTCTGCAAACATTTGCACCATATTCTTAGTATACACCTTTATTAAAGGTTAGTATATAGATCCACAAAACTTGACAGTTCCAGCCTTTAGACCAGATGCCCTACAGGAGGCAGGGAATGCATTACTAAACACGTCCCATTCATGCATTCTTTCTCTGAAGCATCTACTACTTGCCACTGTAAACTCTCCAGATATGCTTCATCCATATACTCTGTCTTTAGCAGGGATGAGCTAAGTGCGGCCATCAGGCTACATTGAGCCCGCAGCAGACTTGATTTTCCAGCAGGCCCTGCCCACGTTGCTGCAGCTGGTTTCCATGGAGACCCCAGGAGCAGCCACACCATGACAGTGAGGGGCCAGGGTTTCCATGGAAACTGATTCCACCAGCTTTAGCAGGGCATGCAGCTGGGTGGGGAGCTGCCCTGGGTCTGGGATCTTGCAGTAGTGACAGTGTGGTTTGGAGCCAGGGCAGAGCTGCAGTTTGCTGCCTGTGTGCTTTGGGCAGGGGTGTGCAGGCAATGAATTGCAATTCTGCTCTGGCTCTAGACTGCACTGTTACCACTGCAAGATCCCAGCCCTGCAGCAGCTGCTCAACGAGCCCGGCACCCTGCTGGGGCCAGTCTTCATGGAAACCATGGCCCTGCACTGTCATGGGGCAGATGCTCCTAGGATCTCCATGGAAACCAGCCAGAATGGTGTGACGGGCTGCTGGGAAATAGAAGTCCAGCTGTCTGCTGGGGTTGCCATTTTGTGTCATCCCCCTGCTCTGTAGTGTCTACAGCAGGGGTTAGGCAACCCCCGGCATGGGTGCCAGAGTGTGGGACTCGCAGGCATTTTGCTTGGCACATGCGTCTCTGGATGGATGGCGGGAAGAGCCCAGGGCTACACAGCAACAGCAAGGATTGAGTCCCTCATGGCTCCCCTGTCATCCACCCCTGGCACGCCAAAATCTTACAAGTTGAAGTTGTGGGTGTTCTTGGCGCTGTGCCCAAAAATGTTGCTGACCTCTGGTTTACAGCTTAACACTGTCAAACACAAGAGACTGGGATACATTGAAGATGATCCTGATCCATTATGGTACCATTTACATTCTTATGTTCTGAGAGGCACTTTTTCTCTGACTTGTACTTATCCTGTTTATGCCCAAGTTGCCCTTCCTCCATTCATGCTGTACTTCTACTATGGGCTACCATTTCTTAGTAACCCAGTATTTGGATTGTCAAGTGGTCAACGTATTATTCTATCTATAAATTGATTTCTCATACAGGAGTACACATCAATATCAGTTTTTTATGCTTCTTTATCTTCTTGTGTTATAAATCAGAATTATTGTGAATGAATTAAGTCTTTTGAAGGCTTTCCTGAGGTTGTGCCTGTACCTGTTTTTTCCTTTCTCCTCAAGCCAAGCAGGAAAATTTCTTTGATATTGAAAACAAAGAAATTCATCAGTATTTTTCTTGAATAATAAGGCTCCTTCTAGCTAGCCCCAAATCCAAATTGGCAGATAAACTCCCATGATGGGGAACCCAGTTAGCAGTAATTGTTTTATTATCTGAAAAATGCTATAGGAAAGGGCATGGTGAGCTAATACATTAAATGTAAACATCTGAAGTGAACAAAACCATAAATCACGTGCTTAGCAGTCTCTCTTTATTCCCTAGCTGTCACTGTGCTGTTAGTCTTCTGGGTACAATTCAGAATGATTGAGAGTTAGCTTGGTATGATTGGGGCAGTAAGGGAAAAGTTAGGGCCAAAAGAAATCGAGAATTTCTAGGTAATCCTGTTAAGTTGATCCTCTACTTGGTAATTCTAAACAGTAACATTAAAAAGCTTAAAGCAGATTTTCTTATGTCAGTTCTTAAATTGTGCTTTCAGGCTGCCAACAAGTGATGGCAGTGCATCAAAAGGAAAACAGCAAACCAGTGAACCTGTACATATTTTAAAGAGATCTTTTGCAAGAACAGTCTCAGTGGTGAGTATTATCTGTAGTCCCCGTTTACTCTGTGTTCATCTCTGATCATAAAAAATGTACAGAATTGCAGGGAAAAATAATTAGTAAGTTAATTATTTTTTTCTGTATGCTTTAAAAATGCATGTACTTCATCCATAGGAAGATAGGGGCACATACCAAAGGGTGGTTTTTTTCAATTCTGTATAAAAGTTCAAATGCAAACTCGGATACAAGTACAACTTGGGCTACCCATCTAACTGAACAGCATTGCAACAACTATGTAGTTTTATAATATGCTTCTATCTTTTCACGAGTGAGCTAGCTCTGAAAATTGTCTTCATTTTTTATGTTGAATTCCTTTTTACTGGTAGGACAGTTATTGGTTATACTTGTCAAATAAATACTAGCTATTCCTTGCAGTGGTGAGGCATTCATACCATCTTACGTTATCATCCAAATACCATGATTCCTGATTAGTCATTTCTGAAATCAGTTTTCCTTCTGAATAAATTACATAACTTTGTATTTCCATAGTGTACATCATTTGAGGATATCAAAACACTTAATTAAACTTTGCATATCCTTCAAAGTGGGGAATATTAATAGGGACATTGAAATATATCTGCCTCTGTAATATACTGTTCAAAAGCTGTGGTCTTCTGTAGCATCAAAGCTCTGTAGTTTAAGACAGAATTAAGAATGTGGTATCTGACTAGAAATCTCAAGGAAACCCTTAGTTAAAAACATGCAGTTTTATGACTTGTAATCTGCCTGTTTTCCAAAAAAAAGGATCGTGAAATCTTTATTAAACACAAGTGCTGGTTAGTTTAGCTTTCATCTTGTGTCTTTATTTTGTCTTGTTAACAGTACCAAGCATATTGTTGCATTGTTTCTGAAAGGTGCTGTTTCCAGAAGCACAGTTCCATCTTAATTTTCTTCACCGGCTGTCTTTTTTTGTGTGTCCATATCCATGTGGCTCTCAGTGTTTAGGAATTCTTCAGTGATCCAATTTGTCGTCATCTGCTCAGATGTCTCCTTAAAATGCATTTTCCATATGATCTGCAAGTTCTAGTTGTCATCTTTTTTAACTCTTTCATTAATAACATAGTCTCCAAAGATCTGTGTATGATTTCAGATACATGCATTATTAGAAAAAAGCAGTTACATGATTTTTATTGCTGAACATCATGTCCTTTCTTTCTTATCCTGTCACTGTTTGTCATCCGTTCTCATATCATGTTCTAGTTTTGTTTGGAAACTACTTGCACTGGGAGCATCCTTCTGCATTTCTGTGGAGGACTGGCACTATACAGCTTTTTATATGTAATATTGAGCCACCATCACCATTTTTCCTGTAGTTCTTAGATGTTCCTTGAAGATGTCTACCTAACTTGACTAAGGTTAGCTTGGGAGCTGTGACATTATGACAGTACTAGGCATGTGTAAACATAAACTTTTTCCCAGTATGGCAAGGATGCACTCTGGGAAAAGTTACTGTCATCCATAGTACTTAATTCAACAAGGAAAAATAGTTTCTGAAAACGTATTTAATTCATTAGAGCAGGGCTATTCAATAGGTGGCTAATGGGCCTCATATAGCCCCTGAAGGATTAACCAGCAGGCCCAGACTCCCTGTCCGGGCACTGCTCACCCATCACACTTACACTACGACTGCTGAAGTCTCTAGGCTTCCATTCCCTTCTCCAGCTTGTCCTTTCTGTCTTGGGGGTGGGGTGGCTGAGGGAGCTCAGCCGGAGTTAAGGGAAATTTAGGGGAACATAGAGATGTCTTGGGGTGCCAGTGCTGCATGACAGGGCTGGTCATATGGTGCAATGCAGCATGGGGTCAGTTGTGCAATGTAGTGTGGCAAAAGAAGACCTGTGCAGCCTGTGTGATGTATCCAGGGGGCCATAATCCCCTACCCACTCAACACAGACAGCCCTGCACTAGAGCTACCAGCTGTGGTGATCAGCTAATCAGTAATTCCTTTAGTTTTCTTTCCACTAATAGGATCCAATAATGAATGTTACAGGCTATTGATGGGGTGTTTGTAATAGTGGAATAACTCCTGCATTCCAGTATTTTCTTTTTCTTGTTCTCAAATTAGAAAGACTCTAAAAGGGTTAGTAAGGTTTACTCTAAAAAATCTATTGACATCTACCACAATCTGTAGCATAAGAGTTTTGTGTCATTTGTCTTTTGTATCCCTTTCATCCTGAAATAGGAATGCTTTGAGTCTTTGTTGAGCATTCTTCACTGGAGCTGGACAACATTAGTGCTAGGAGTAGAAGAGCTTCGGGGGTTGAAAGGATTCCAATATACTGCCACTCTTCTTGATTTAGAGAGATTGCGTTTTGTGGGCACTTGTTGTCTGAGGCTTCTGCGTGTCTACACTTGTGAAATATATCCCATTTCAGGTAATGTTTTGGTTCTAATACATGTGATTACTATTTGATAAGTTGATGTAGGCTAAATTTCAGTGCATGTTGTAGCGAGGCAGCTGCACGCATTAGGGTTGGGTATTTGACTGGTCAAAGTTTGGTCAATTGACCAGTCAAATATTGGTCAAAAATTGTACCAAAATAAAGTCAATATATCCAAATAATACACAGAAAAAGCACAAATTTTCCATTAAAAATGTGTAAAAAAAAATATATATATATATATTTCTGTCAAGAAAACTAAAAAAAACTAGGTTTTTTTGGTAAAATTGCTGTAATCTTTGGCTAGTCAAAAACGATGCAGTCAGTTGACAATGACCAGTGAATTGACTAGCTTGCCAACCCTAGCACGCACAAATAGAACTGCTTTTATTGAAGCAATAATAAGAGATCAATGCATTCAGAAATGAGACACTTTTGCGTTAATTGTGGCTAATTGAGCGTGCAGCTGCACATTTTTATGATGCAACTTCTAATTATGTTGAAATGTATCTGCATGCTTAAGTAGACAGCCATATCCCCAGACCTACCCTCTGGGATCTTTTATCCCAATTTGTACATAGTACTTTCTTTGCTAGTCTGAATCACCCATTTGGACTTGAAAGCTAGTATATTTGTTCTTATCACGCCTGCTCCTTAGTGGTGTCTTCTAAAAATGCAGTATGTATTAGTGGTTTTCTTTATTAGGAAAAGAAATTCAAGTTCTTACTGCTTGTATGTGTTTTAATGAGGCTTAATTTTGATTTGTCGTATATTCGCTGTGTTGCTATATAAAATATGGAAAACATTATTTTATTTTTGTGCCTAACTTGCAACTGTTTGACTTCTATCTGGAATTGCATTTTAATAAAACAAGATGCAGAAATATTTTGTTAGATATAGACTAATGCTTTTCTCATAATTTTTCTAGCTACTGCTAAAGCTGTTGTCGAGGAAACTAGCAAACTAGCAGACTGTATTGGGAAAACTAGAACTCTTCTGAGAAAAATTTTATCCGAAGGAGTTGATCACTGTATGGTGAAGTTAGACAATGATCCCCAAGGATATCTGAGTCAGCCCCTGAGTCTCCTAGAAGCTGTTCTTCAGGAATGTCATAACACTTTCACTGCCTGCTTTCATTCTTTCTATCCAACACCAGCTCTACAATGGGCATGCCTTTGTGACTTGCTGAATTGTTTAGATCAGGTATGCTGAAAGTACCCTACAGTGCTGTTTTTTGCCTGCAGGAGAGGCCAAAATATTGTTAGATGTTCCATTTTTTACTTGTAACCAAGCCCACAGACTGACCCAGCACTGCTCATCTGGTCAATGAGCCTGAAAGGCTGGGCACTAATACATAAGATGCATGGCACACATGTACACACATGTATGCACAGCATTTTGGATGTAAAAGTGAAGCAACTTGCCAGTTTTAATCCAAAAAAAAGTGTGCGCCCTAGGCATCAAAAGTTTGGGAGAAACACCAGCTTAGCATTGTATAACTATTTCTTCATGGCACATTAATTTCGGTTACAACTATTCATTGTATCAACAGCTCTTCAAATCAAACTCGTGGGTCTCAAGTCAGACATTCACAAATGCAGAACATGGAATCAATGACCATCTGTGAAATTTTTTGTTTAAGGGACTTGTCTAACATCACAAAATACTTTTTTGGAAGAGGAGTGAAAATACATTCACTTCTCTTGTATAGCATTTATCTGCCTTCACCTGGCATCCAGCCTTGCTACATGAACATTTGTTACACACCATCAAGCTTCTGTAACTATTAGAATGAGTTTCCAAAGAAAAATCCTCCTTTAATACATGACACTGATTTACCAACAGTATCTCCATATTAGGCACTGAATGAGTCCTATGTCTTCTGGGGAAAAAAAAGTATAAAGAGATGCATTTAATTCACATAATGGAGGCCTGAATCTTAAGGTTCAACAGTCCACCTTTGGTGGATTGATTTTAAATAATGAATTTATATCGTGATTTAAACTTGTAAGCAGGAAACATTAATGATAAGTTGTTGATTTTAATCTTTTTCCACATTTACTCTTTTGTGGAAAAACTCATTTTTATTAGTAAAACTATTTGCAACAAATAGAGCTTTAATCTCATGTTGTTGCTTGCTAACCAGAGGGTATGATATACATGCTTATTTAAGCTGTTACACAGTTTGACACAGTTTAAATAAATAAACATCTGTGATGCAGTCACAAAAGAGAGTAGCTAGCTTGAGAACCAGAAGCAGGTGATGGTAGTACAGGGTTTGGTGTGGGTTGGTTTAGTTTGCTGGGACATAATTACCTAAAATAAGTTTTCGCAAGCTAATTGAATTTGAATGCCTGTGCATAACATTTCGACTACTTCTAATACTATTAATTTAAAATGTGTGCATGTGTTTTTAGGACATCCAGGAAGCAAACTTCAAAACATCAAGTAGCCGGCTTCTTGCAGCTGTTATGTCTGCCCTTTGTCACACTTCTGTAAAGTTAACCTCCATCTTTCCTATCGCTTATGATGGAGAGGTGTTGCTACGATCCATGGTCAAACAAGTCAGCACTGAGAATGATTCTGCACTGGTTAATCGTTTCCCACTGTTGGTAGCACATATGGAAAAACTTAGTCAGGTTGGTTTATGTTCTAAAATATTTATTTATTGTTTCATAGTAGTCAAAACAGTAAGACAATTTACACTCCCCCTATTAGTTATATGCTACCTTTCCCAGCAAAGGCTCAGAGTGGCTTACAGCAAGGGAAGAACAATTTAAAAGGGGAACTAAAATGGGCAACTAAAATAAATAATATAAAGCAGAGGCTCTCTGAATAACATCTCAGCATGGTTTTTGGTTGCTAAATGCCTGCCTTAACAGAAAGGTCTTGCGGTGCTGAAAGACATCCAGACTTGAGCTCCCTCAAAAGGGAGGGAGTTTCAGATCTGAGGAGCAGTGGCAGAGAATGACCTCCATATGTGCTCAGCAAGCAAACTTGGCATATTGATGGTATTTGCAGGAGGTTGCTCCTGCCCAACTTTAGCAATTTATGCTACAGCGTAGGGGAGAAGATGGTCCCTTAGGTATGTAGGTCCCAGGCCATTTAAGGCTTTATAGGTGAAAACTAGCACCTTGAATTGCACCTAAAAGGCTACTGGGAGCCGGTACAAAAGTTGGATCAACAGGACACAATTTGCCTTGTCGACCTCCAAGTGAAGAGCATCAGCCAAGGCCACAAGCTCAGTCTCTGTGCTGTATCCTGGATGAAAGCCAGACTGACAAGGGTTCAGGAAACCAGTTGTATCCAGATGCACCTGGAGCATTGAAGGTGACCACACGTTCAATGACCTCCAAAACAGGTCTGGAGACAGTGGTAACTGGATGCAAGAAGTTCCCCATTTTATCTACTCTGGCTGGCTTTTACAAGCAAGAATGAGCACAATGGGGCCAGTTCACAGCTGGTCACCCTCATCCCTCCAAATATAACTCCATCAGTGGATGTTAGCTATTTAAAACAATCCACATAAACAGGCAAAGACCTGGGCGTCCTCAGCCCCAAACTCTGACTACTGGATATGAGTGATTTTTTGTCTGCAAAGTAGGTGGCAAACAGGTCACAGTAAACTTAGTTTCTGGGCAGAGATCAGCCCTTCACCAGGGCATTCATCACCCAAAACAGTTCTTCTGAATGACACTTTGTAGATACAATGGCAATGGAAAAGAAGTGCTGCTGCCACACCTATGAAATAGTCCTTTAAGAAAGTTCTGTGCTGCAATTAGTCCATTGCAGCATGAGTTGAGCCAGCTGCATTCCAGCCACCTACTGTCCCACTTGAGCTGTTCAGTTCCCCTACATACCAAGGGGAATTGTGCCACCACAGTGGCAAGAGTCCCTGTGTCTGTGACCAAGATAACCAGACCATTGACAGAATAGCTGTCAAAGGCATGGGACTGTGTCCCTGAGAGTTGTGGAATTGTGGAGTCTTCAGGGGTGCAGGGGTGAACCAATCTAGTTAGATCATTACCCTGACAGGGGTGGTGGAGGACAGAGATCTGTACCTGTTGGAGGTAGTGGTCTGACCATGGCAGGTTTTTTGACAACATACCTGAAAATTGGAGCCTCTGTATCCAAGCAGATGCTAACCATTAGATCCAGTGTGTGCTCTGCATTATTTACCGTGTCCCTAGGTAGTTTTGAGTATTGCAAAAATTGTATTGCTTTCTTAAGAAAAAGGTATATGAGACAAAATTCAGAATCAAAGCTTACCTCACCTTTGTAATTCACAAAATGTCACAGCATGCCAAACGTACAGTTATCAAAGATAGGTAAGTATGTATGAAATTGTGATTACCTCATGTAAAATATAATGTGCAGATTTTGCTTTGCAGAGTTCTAGCTCTGATTTAGATCTGATACAACATTCTGGTTTTAAATTAAGTACCCCCACCACCCTCTTTCCCTCCATTCCTCTAGCCAAACTGCTAATGTTGCCATTTTTGCACGTAGACAAGTTCTGCAATTACAAGTTGACTATATATAAGGCAAGACTCTATATAAAGATAATGTGTTTCTCTTTTTTTTCCATATTACAGAGTGAAGAAAATATTTCAGGAATGACAAGCTTTCGGGAAGTGCTAGAGAAAATGCTGGTTATTGTTGTGTTTCCAGTTAGAAACAGTCTTAGACGAGAGAGTGAACTCTTCTCTTCTCATTTAGTTTCTAATACCTGTGGATTACTTGCTAGTATTGTCAGTGAACTTACAGCTTCTGCACTGGGATCTGAGGTAATGTTTTTGTAAAACTGTTTAATAATGTTTTAAGTGAATGTATTATGAAATTTTGGGGTGTATGTATTGTTTTAGTTTTTAATTTTAGTTTCTAACCTTACACAATTTCTTTTATTAGTTCCAACTGCTGTTCCCAAAAAAAATGTAAGAAATCTTTTTCAAACCACTAATACTTTTACAATTGTGTAATCAGTCCGTTATGGAAATGCTTTTACAGTTAGCTGCTTGTAATGGTTGAAGAATATTTTAAGATTCCCCCCCCCCCCCCGCCAAATCTGAGAATCTTAAAGTGTTTGTCTCTCTGCATTTGTATCTTTATGCATCTTCCACTCTCTTAATTTAAAGTAGCCAGTGCACTTGAAACAGATTCATTAGCCACCACTATCCACAGAGATGATGCTTGTACTGTGAGTGTCTTTAGGCTAATAAAGAAGTTAAAGGACAGACACCCCAGCTTATTTGTACCTATTTTCTTCCCTCCACTTTTTCTATTCACTTCCCTCAGTCTGATGGCAAAGTTTTGGATAGGGATTCTGAGCCTTAGATGCACTTGAACCCTCAGGGATACACGTATAAAAACATTTTATTGCAAATAATTTCATTTCATTTACTTCAAATAAAGAAATATTTCAAGTTGAATTTACCATTAAATATGTTCCTTCATAAGGATTTTGAAACATTTCATATTTCACTTTGTTATAAATATTCAGGTATTTAGACAAATTATCTGAAAATACATTGATTTACAGTACCATCTATTTGCCTGAATCCATGACAACTGAATTTAAGATGAACCTCCAATTATTAAATCCTAAATATAATAAATTTTCATATTTTCTATAACTTTTCATGTCTAGAATCTAATTTTTGATGGTCATTTTAACTCCTACCCCAACCCCAGGGCCTTCACAACTCACTCCTGCCCCTATGGTGCCTCTACCCTCTGTCACTCCCCACCTGCTTAGCTCCTTGTGCCACTTTTATGCCCCCTGTTCCCTCCCCACTTCTCCCCCTCCCTGTCTTTTATCTTCCCCTTGCTGTTGGAGCACCTGCTGCTTCTCTCTCCATTCCAGGCACATAGTAGCTGTTGTGGCATCAGTTCAGTAGCTTTGGCCTAGACTCAGATCCAGGGCCAGACCTGTTGCCACCTCTTTGTGGATGGGCTGGGGCCGGAGGCAGCAACATGTGCACTGTACCTGGGTAGATGCAGAATTTGGAAGAGTGGAGTGCAGACGCTAAGATTTTGTCACACATACAATACATTTTTCTCTCGTGATAAACTTGTAGCTTTACTAATATACTAGGGGCCTAGGGCTGTGTTATTCAGTTCAAGGTTGAAGCAAAAACATGCATAACTTTATTGCAACAAGTTAAAAAGAATCTGAAATAGGAGCTTCATTACCAGGAGCCAGCTAGCAGGCAACAGAACTGCAGAACAAAGGATAGCATGTTTGGTGGACCATCGCAATCATTAAAAAGGAGGACTAACACCTGTGGAATAGAGAGTTTAGAAGAGATTAGGTAGATTAGTAATGATCCATGAAATCAATTGACTCCCTCAGCACTGCCTAACTAGAAATGCTTCTGCCACTGCTAGATGGCTTTAAATTTTGGGTGGACCAGGAATAAAAGGGGGAAGCAAGTGCACCCCTTCTGGGTCCATCCGTGGCGCTCTGCTCTCTCCCCCAGGCTATATGTGAACACAGTAGAAACTGGAGCTGCATGGGGAGGTTAAGGAGAGGTGGGGAGCAAAGGCAGGGGTGAGAAGTAGGGGGAGCAGCAGTTGGAGCTGCAGCTCCAATTCTGATCCTGGTCTTGGGATCACAGTCACAGCCACTCCCCCAATCTTGTACTCGTATCTAGAGGGGAAGACAGGGACAGGCTTTTCCTCCATTCTGATTGGGAAGAAAAATGTCACGTCTTATATTAAATATGGCAATTGAATCTTATTCTTACAGTAAGAAGACACCTTTTAGTGACATCTTCAGTGTTCTGTAGCAGCTGATTCTTAAATTTACTATGCTCAAAATATTCACTCAAGATGATTTGTTTTTATCATAAAATTACATATATTCAACTGATGCTTATATATGCTTATTTAATTCTTCACAGGTTGATGGACTTAACTCTCTCCATTCTGTCAAATCCAGTCCAAATCGATTCACTAAAACAAGTCAGGGAAGAAGTTGGAATACTGGTAATGGATCCCCTGATGCAATTTGTTTCTCTGTGGACAAACCTGGCGCAGTAGTGGTTGGATTTTCTGTTTATGGAGGAGGTGGAATTCATGAGTATGAATTGGAGGTGTTAGTTGATGATGTAAGTATTGCTCTTGAAAAACCAGCAAATAGAAATAATCTTAAACTTCTAAAGCTTTATAAGCATTTTTGTACAATCCAGGCTATCAGTACAACAATAGTGTATCAGAACTTCATTTTGCAAGCACTTTATCTTAAAATGTTTCATGAAGTTAATGTATTCAGTAATAGGTTTAGTCATGGGAAGAGAGAATGTGAGAAGCAAGGAACAACTTTCTGACATTGGAAAATAACTGATCTATAGACTGAGAAGGCTAAAGAAGTGAAAGCTCCTTCTCAGTCAGGAGAAGGAAGTTTGGTAATTTTACTTGTTTTACAGATGGATTTCTTGTTAATTTTTAATGCTAGTATCATAGCATTATCTGTAGTATGCACAAAAATGCAACTTATTAAAATAAGTGGACAAGTTTCAGAAGAGTTTAAATTCTAGAGATATTAAAATGGTTTACATTTCTTCAAATCAGAGTGATCACACTGGCGATTCAACTCATTCTCATAGATGGACATCATTAGAGTTAGTTAAAGGAACTTATACCACAGATGATTCCCCCAGTGACATAGCTGAAATCAGACTTGACAAAGTTGTGCCTCTGAAGGTAAGAAAAGCTATGTATTTTCCCTGTTAAATGCCATGAAATTTTTAAGTAAGAAATGAACGTGTAAGAATTACATGGAAATGTGTTGAAAATCTTGTTTGTAGTTTTGTTTACTGTATACATTTGAAAAATGCTTAATATTTGTATTTTGTTGAGAAGTAAAAATAATAAAATGCATCTAGAACATTTTTCATTTTATTAGTTAGGCAGTAAATATCAAGTGCAGATTCTTGTAGGGCAAAGAAATGAAACATCGCTTTTCCATTTAAGAGTATCCAGTGTAATGTAATCTGTATGTGAATTAAAATGTTCTTGGATAAACAGTTTTTCACAGTCTCTCATTTGTACTTGATCCCATACCTTTTCTATTCAATTTTATTTTAGCATTCAGCTTTAAGTTGAAAGTTAAATGTACCATATTTACGGGAATCCAAGACAGCTCTGAATTTAAGACAGCCTCCTATAATTAGATTCTGTATGTGGATAGTTTATAAATTCATTAGTTTTCCATGTATAGAATCCAATTATTGGAGGGGCATCTTAAATTTGTTGCCTCCTCTCTCTGCCCACCCCCAGCCTCTGCAGGAGCAGGAAGTAAAGGGGATCAGATGATATGGGGAGGTCCAGCAGCTTGTCCCTTCCCACTTACCATCCCCACACATGCACTCACCTTTTACTCCCTTGCTGCCTGTGGTCTTCCCTTCCCCCACTTCACAGCCTTTGCTTTCCACCTGCCTCCTCTCCTCTGCCCCCTTACTTGTTGCTCCAGCACCATCAGAATCACTCCTGCTGCAGCCTGGAGTCCAGAGCACAGCCCTAGTCAGGCCCTGTAGCAGCCATGCTAGCACCTGTCCTGCTGGGGCAGGGCTGGGGGCTGTGTCCTGTGCCCCAGGCTAGAGCAGGGACAAAGCCTGTCAGAGCAAGGGGAAGAGGCAGGGAAGGAGAGGGACAGGCAAGGAACAGAGGCTGCAGTGGGGAGATAGGGGGAAAAAAGCCCCTCATCTTGGAGGGGGGGTTGTGGGGGGTGGGGGGGCAGGCTGCCTGCCCTGTGTACCACCTCTACACCCTATGTTAAATGGGGGGCACCTTGTCTTAAGAATTCAGTAAATGTGGTACTTCAGACTTGTACTCTTCTGTGTTCTAAACACATTTCTATTTAATATACGAATTATATTTTCAATTTCATGAAGTATGTTTTCTGTATCTCTCTTAAAAAGTTTGTTTCTCTTGTTTCTAAGGAAAATGTGAAATATGCAGTCCGCCTTAGAAACTATGGGAGCCGTACTGCTAATGGAGATGGAGGAATGACCACAGTCCAGTGTCCAGATGGTATAACATTTACATTCAGCACGTGTAGTTTGAGCAGCAATGGCACAAACCAAACACGTGGACAGATTCCACAGATTCTTTATTACAGGTTTGCATACTTCCATAAACTATTAAAAAAAATTAATAATAATAATACCACATCTATAGGTGAGAAGTACCAGAAAGAAGTGTAGATTGCGTGTAGAGCTTCTGTTAGAACTTCATCTTGCTTTCTTCTGACTCTGTGTGTTTTGTTTTGTTTTTACTGAAGACGACTAACTTTCCTGGTAACAGGCTCTCCCTCTTCAGAGCATTTCATTTGTCCCTCTGCCTCTTTCACCCTCATCTCAGATTTGCTGTCCATGATATGACAACCATAATGAAAAATCGGTTTTCATATCTTGTCCATTGACTTACAATTTACAGATTTTTTCTAAAGTTTGGCTTTAAAAGCTTGTATTCCTTCTTGTAGTTCAGCTTTGTATAGAATATAATACTTTTTTGAGAGCAGGGAATCATTTCTACTTGGGAGCCTATGTACTGAGAACTTATTCTGTATTTCTGGAAGAATTGCATTGTATAACATAATGAAATTGTCATCTACAGTAAGGGTATTCAACCTCTAGCTGCAGTGCTGTGTTCTCTGGTGGCACCACTTCTCTGCTTTCAAATCCTTGCTCCCATAGGGAGCCCCAGGGCCTGCACACTAGATCCAGTTCTTGATCCCAGCGAGGAGTAGGAAAAGGTGGCACTGGGCCCCAGGGACCCAATCCCATCATGCAAGAGATGGTGCCAGGCCTCTGGGACCCAATCTTGGGCTCACAGGAACCAATCCTGGCATGCATGGGGCAGGAGAGGGTGATGCTGGGTCTGCAGGACCCAATCCTGGAATGCAGGAAGTGGGAGAAGCTGGTGGTGAACCCCTAATTCCCAACCCAACCTTCAGGCTGGTCTTGTACCACTTGTATAGCCCAGAGGGGCAAATCTCAATCTCAATCTCACTTACTCTGAAACAAAATAGGTGTATACAGGAGAGGTTGGCATTACAGAAAGAGAAGGAAAGAGATCTTCTAGTTAAATAAATTGAATGTCACCCAAGAGACAGTTCTGCCACATCTTTTCCATGTGATACTGTAAAAGTTCATTAAAGTAACATTTTGCAGGTACCCAGTAACTGTTTCTCATATTCTGGGTATCCAGCTTGACACTTAAGGTTTAAAAATGACAGCACCTGAGTATAGGAGCTTCTCTCCCTGCCTCTACAATAAAGAGATGCTGTGCACCAGAATCTGCGGTCACTGTAGCTGTACCTTGCACAAGTAAATTGAACAATTATCAATTAATCAAAAATAGGGTGCTCTTGAAGGCTAAGATGGCAATGAGACATCAAGACCAGATCTTGTTTTCCTGGGGTTTTGAAGGTGCTTATATATGAAGAAGTTGCAGTACTAATTTATTATAATGTCTTTTTAAAAGTATCTACTGCATTGGAAGATTGTAAGAAGTAACTGCACCTATGTTCTTAAATGTTGCTAATGAAGCTTAAGAAGTAAAAAGAATTAAAGACCTAAAAGAATCAAGAACCCAAAGACAATTTTAAAAAAATGATTTCAGTACCAAATTGTTTACAGTTTAAAATAATAG
Organism: Caiman crocodilus; assembly: GCA_030014935.1. Lineage (NCBI taxonomy): Eukaryota > Metazoa > Chordata > Crocodylia > Alligatoridae > Caiman > Caiman crocodilus. The sequence goes on from JAGPOW010003316.1 coordinate 123,670,213, forward strand.
ATAACTAAGTAAGATAACAGGCATAAGTAAGCCAGCAATTTTTTTTCAGAAAAATGCTGTGCCCCATATCTAATAAGAATTTTAACCTTCTCAGCAGACTACTGGATTGAGAAGAAATAGTTGATAATCATTTGGATTTTTAAAAAAGCCTACTCACTGAAAAGCTATTCAAGAAACTAAATCAAGCATGGGATCAAGAGAGATCAGCTAAGGGATACACGACATGAGATAGTTAACATGGCAGAAATAGTATATTTGCAGAAGGTGGTGAACACGACAAGATTTATAAACCTCAAAGATAATTAAAACTGAAGAACTGGACAAAATTAAGCAGGTGGGCAGGACAATGTCAGTTGAAATGTGGCATAAATTGACAATGGAACAAACACGTTGATGGATTTAAAATTAATCATACCACCTAGAAAAAAAACTGAGCTATCATTGTACATAGCCCATTGAATACAAATGTCTGTATCAGATGAGATGCTCAGATGTCAAGATCATTACCTCTATCACAAACGATAAAAGAGAAAATGAGGGTTAGGGCTCAAAAATCTTTTTAGAACTACTGTATATACCCAAATTCAAGACAACTTTCAATTTAAGATGATTCCCAATAATTAGTTTTAATGGGAAATCCTAAAAGTTTGCCATAATTTTCCATGTATTGAATCTAATTTATTGTAGGTTCATCTTAAATTCATTCCGTACCCTCCTGCAGCTGGGCAAACAGTGGTAGGGTGGCAGGTGATGTAAGAGTCAAGTGGCCTCTGACCCTATCCCTCCCGTCACTTCATTCCTTGCTCCCTGCTGCCTCCTTCCCTGAACTGCCCACATGCTCTGGCACCAGCCACTTGCCAGTCCCTTGTGCATGTGCCCACTGCTGCCTGGCCCCCACTGCCACTTACTCCCTTGTTCCAGCACTGACTCTGGCTCTGCTCCAACCTTGGGCACAGAGCACCAGCCCCTGCCTGGACATGCAGCTGGGGTTGTGGTGGGTGTGGGGGGGGCGGCGCACCCCAAACCCACCGCGGGGGGGTGCACCCCCCCCCCAGGGTGCCGACGGGTGGTGAGGAGGGGGGGGGGGGGGCGGGGAGGGGG
>JAGPOW010003316.1:123671413-123808014 GCA_030014935.1 Caiman crocodilus
CTCATCTTAAATTCAAGTGGAGGGGCAGCAGGGAGGCTAATGCAACTCCAGGTCTAACCCGAACCTGGGCCTGCAGTTCCCCCTGTCCTTCCCCTAGGCATGCAACCGTGGTGGTGGCAGTTCCAGCCCTGGCTCTTGGGCTGTGGCTGGAACTGCCACCACCACTGTTGCATGCCTAGGGGAAGGACAGGGGGAACTGCAGGCCCAGGTTAGGGTTAGAGCTGGAGTTGCATTAGCCTCCCTGCTGCCCCTCCACTTGAATTTAAGATGAGAAGCTTCACCCCCCCATGTTAAATGGGGGAAGACCTAGTCTTGGATTTCAGTAAATGCTGTAGTATTCCCACACTGTGACTTTTTGTTGGATATAGCCACATACTGACAGTTCTTGTGGCTACTTTTGTTTTCACCTGGTTATCTGGCTGCTTGAAGAATGATTCTTTGTTTACTTCTCCCTACCCAATCTGTCACTGTTTCCCTGTTCCCTGTCCAGTCTGCCACATGCAGAGATTACCCAAGCCACAGGTTGGCTGCTTCTGATAGAAGCCCTGGACAGAAGCAATATTTTTGTAGCACTGTAAATGCTCCTGCAGTGCCACAGAAGTTGAGCAGACAGGCATACGCACCCTCTCCAGCATTAGAGAAATTTGGTAGGATGAAAGAACAATTTTTCTGTAGCAGTTTTTTTTCTTTCTCAGAGGTAAGTAGTTTAAAAAATACCAAGTGAAGTTGATTTGTACATTGCTTTTGACAGTCCTATGATGAACTGAATGGATGGTTTTTCCACAGTAATATAATACTTATATTTCTATAATATATAGGTTTGAAAAAAGATTCTAACCAGAGGGATATACTACTTCAGCTTCAGTACATCTTTCATTTCAAATCAAAATTTCCCAAAAGTATTCCCAGAAATTTCACCTGTGTTCTGTCATTACGTGGATTGACTTGAGTGCTTATTTCTTGGTTTCTATGTCACTCTTGCACAAAAATCAAATACATGGACTCATCTTCTAAAACTATTTTTAAATTATGAAGTCATGCCAATTTACTCTTCTATTCAGGAGCGAGTATGATGGAGATCTACAGTCGCAGCTTTTAAGCAAAGCTAATGAAGAAGATAAAAACTGTAGCAGAGCTCTTTCTGTTGTGAGTGCTGTGGTACGCTCTGCCAAAGACTTGTTGCACAGAGCTCTCGCTGTAGATGGTAAGACTTCTAGCAATAAAAAGTTATTTTTATTCTGTGACAATGTGGATTAGTGGTAGTGAAATCCGTGTTTATCCACTATATAAATACCAACATCTAGGAAGAGTGCACACCAACTGCAGAAGCTTCCTCAGCCTGGTGAAGAGTATTTAAACCTTAAAGCTTGCTAAGAAGAATTTTTCCAACTATTTGAGTTGGTCTAATAAAATATATCAGATTTACCCAAAGAATCTTGTCTGCCTATGTCCTTAGACCAACATGGCTACAACCTACACCCCTGGGAGAGACCTCTGGGGTAACTGAATGCAGATTCTGCTCTTCCAGGTAACCTCATACATAGGGGTCTACCGGGATTCAAGAAGGTGACTGGCCAATTTAAGGGACAGATCCTGGGCCCAGCTGCCACTTTTGCAGGCTGAGCACAGTAGAACTTCCCCTTGCCTCTGATTGGTTGTGAGGTCTGTCAGTCATGCAGTTGATTGAAGTGGGGCAGGACCACATGAGAGGGAGACCTCTCAACTAATCTGTAGTGAGGGGCAGAGATGGCAGCCATCTTGCCGGCAGCCTTTCATGCTGACAGTCCCCCCTTCTCCACAGACTGACTGCATGGCTGGGTCACAGCAGCCATGAGGACTGTTGGCTCCCTCTAGGGAGCCAACATATTATTTTTCAGTAAGGTTTTTTTTGCAGGTAGCCCACCATTTTTCACAGACTCCACCCAATTCCACATTTTCTGCAAAAAACTTGAAATTATGATTTTGGTAGATCACTACTTGTACAACCCTGTGTTAAATTTAACAAGTTCCACTTCAGAACTACTAGATAAGCTTTCCCCCACTGTATTACTCTCATGGCATTGATTATCAAAAACAGTTTAGATAATGTCTTTGAACATTTTTATAATACATCCTTATGTTGCCAAATGGAAATTTGTCCTTAAAATGTTATTAGCATGGTGTTTCTTTATTAATTCACAATGATTAATTGACTTTAAAATATTACATTCTGTAAGTTGGTTTTGAATGATATTATTTGTATTTAAACCATTTTCATTCCTTTACAAAAACCAATTTGAAAGTAGCTATCACTTCTAACGCATGAAGCCTTTTATTACATAGTGAATACTTCTAATGGGGTTTTCACCTCAAACTGAATTTTGCAGTTCACTGACGGACATTAAAAAGATGGTACGATGAGATCTGATGCCCAGTCCTAACAGATGTGCCTCTTACCATACCATGTGCATTGCAGGAGGTATGATTGTGGGATTGAACATCAGATAATGCCATATTGCCAGTGCAGGGGGAGCCTGGGATCATAATCCTGGGCTCCCCCTGCACTGCCAATCTTCACTCCTGTGGCTGGAAGCTCAGTCACTGTCCATCAACTGACAGAAGCTCCCAACTGCATGGTTACATTATACGTTTCCACATTTGGGAGCTCCATGAGCTGATTTAGGCTCCCAGTCAGTTCTCCCAGCTGAGACCCCCCGATCAGCTGACCAGTGATCCCAGCCTCTGAAATGCACAAAAGTGCCCTGAAGGCTAGGAGCACTGGGCACATGTGCAATTAAAGGTATGATAAGAACCAAAGACAAAATTACCCACACTTTGTGTAATAACTTTGTCGCTTAGTTCTGGTTTTATCATGCTATTAATTGAATGAACATGTGGCCAGGTCACTCCTTGAAATGTGAATAACTGGTTTATCACATCTTAAGTGTAACGTGCATCAAGAGCCTAAGCTAACTCTGGATCATGGTGTACTTTAGAATGAAAATAACATCTACTAAAAATGCATCTCAAGTTTCACTTACAAACTGCTGGTGTACAGGAAACTTTGGGAAAACTTGATTTATTCAAAGCTTGTTACATATATTGGAGCGAATAGCTTCTAAATATTCTAATTACTTCTTTCTACAGCTGAAGACATTCCAGAATTGCTCAGTTCTTCCAGTCTGTTTTCAATGCTGCTTCCCCTTATAATAGCCTACATAGAACCAGTAGCTGCAGCTATTCCCAAGGTATGTTAAATATCAACTTGCTCCTAAGAGAAAGCTGCAGATGGGAAGGTACTCCATTGTCCTTTTGTTTATGCCTGTCTTGTAAAATCTTGATTTCGCTGACCACTTAACACATTAAGGCCTTGTAACACAACAGCCTTGTACATGTTAGGAATTTTTTCCCCCTGATCCGTTGTGGTAACAAGAATGGTTCATAGAAACCTTAAAGGTGGGAGTGAATGTGTTTTCCTTCTTTTCCATGTAAAAATAACTTTGAAAAATAGAACTGGAAGGACAACCTGAAGACTTGAGTCCAGCCTTACATTTTCAGGCAGCCATGTGAAAAAAATAAATACGTAATGTTTGTCTATTAGAATATACATTCTGGCTTTTTCCGCATTTTAGGCACTAAATGCCCCATATCAAATGTAGGATCTCTGGTCGTTTATACGTGTGCTTGGGGTGGGAGGACTTTAATTACAATGACTTCAAGAGATGCTCTAATTAAAGCACCTGGAGCCTCACATGTATCAGTATCCCTGCACTGAAAAATGGTGGTGGGGGGGGTACTTTACCTAAAACATGTCGAATGAGCTTTATTTAAAGTGCCCTCACCACCATTTTTCAACACGGTAACAGATACCTGTGACGCTGGACTCTGCTGGAGCATGGTAGGTACCACATTCTGGCAAACTCAATTAATCAAGTCTTTTCCAATGCACTGTAATTGCAGCATATGGGAGCAGCCTCAATGCACATGTATAGGTGCCCTTTAGTGTTAAAAAAAAATAAAATCCTACGCTGCACATAGGAATGGATAGGAAGAGACAAGGGAAAGAGAAAGATACCCTGCTTTCTGCCTGATTTCAGACTAAGCTGACACCTTAGAACAGTGGTTCTCAAACTAGTTAGACTCAAGGCACACCTCAGATAATGCCAGCTTTTAGCTTTCACTCATTTTTTTTTTTTTTTAATACAGAAAAATAATAAAGCAATTCTTCTGCAGAGATTTCTGAAAAACTACAGCAAGTCAGAATGTATTTGACATTTCTAGATTCCTGTTTGAAATTTCTAATTTATCTTTTGAATCATGTGTTGATGTTTTTACACCTAACTGCAAATGTTCAGTAAATGACAGCACCCTTAAAAGGATATTGTTGTTGAGAATCACTGCCTTAGAAGCTAGTTGGTTTAAAGAGGCAACTGATTGTAAGCAATCAGAAGCATCTGATGAAGTAGTGTATGCCTCTCTGAACAAGTTAGTCTTTAAGGTTGCTTACAGACATGAAAACAACCTCCCCCCACAAGGCACTTGACTTTAAACCTTGTGGGTCTCTGCACAGAGTACAGCGCCTGCCCAGAAGAGGCATTGCATTACTTGAAACTGGCTCACCCAACGTCTGTATAGATCAGGTGCTTCAGCAGGGCTTTTTGGCGCTTTTATCTAATAGCTGATTGAATCAGCTATTAGATAAAAGCGCCAAAAAGCCCTGCCAAAGCGCCCCATCTACACAGACCCTGCAGAGCCGGGTTGAACTAACATGCTTCCTCTTCCAGTAAAGCACTGTCTTTTTTCCACATCTGTCAGTGCCCTAAGATGCTCCTCTCCCCTACTTTCTGAAGTGGCCTGCAGTTCAGTAAATTATATCCATATAGTCCTAGAAAATGGACCATAGAGGAAAGCCAAAAAGCTAAATATTTTTTTTTTCTTCTTGCTTGGGTGTGGGACTTATATTTGTATTTTTTGTCTCAAAATAACTTCATGTCACTTATACATCCAAGTCTCTTATCTCTTGAATGCAGTTAACCTCTTTAACTAACTGCCTTGGTTTCTGTAAGTTAAGCCTTTTGATTTCTCAGACCTTTGCTATGAACCTATTCTTGCTCTTCCTGGAGTCTAAATTGAAATGAATCAACTTGTGGTTACATCACTCTAGATTATTTGATTATTTTCCATAACCAGTTCTTCTATAAGGTCACTACTTACCAAAATTTAGATCTAAGGTAGTTTTGCCCCTTATTCAATTATGGTCCATGGCGCCTCACGTATAAATTCAAGACACTTTGTCTTTGAATCCACAGCTGGCAGTTTTTTATTGTCTTCAAATGGTAAATACAGTATTTATATAGGAACTGAACATTTATTCACTCTGTTTTTGTTAAATTCAGTATTGTTCATTGAAAAAATTATGCTTCCCTTTAGGCAAGTACTATTTCTGCCTTTTTTTCTATTTCTCTCCTTTTTGTCTTTGCATGCTCCCTCTACTTACACGTCTGCATTTCCTTCTTTGCAACGGTTCCACTCCTCCTCTTAAAGCCTTTATTTCAGTTCCTTTTTTGATTTCATCTGCCAAACTCATTAATAGTGGAAGAGTTGTTGGAGTTAACAAGCAGAGGCATACTGCTTGTTGGAGTTAACATACAAGGCAATGTTTCAGCCTGTCCAGAGGCTCAGGGACTGGACAAAAGTACATGCAGGTACACCTGAAGTGGTTTCAAAAGAGGAGACTGAGCTGCTGCTTAGGAGGTGTAGCAGCTGTTACTCTACAAAACCACAGTCCAGGGTTAACACTGGACCAGGCAGTGAAGTTCACTTTCATCGCTATAGGCTTGTATACATGCAACAGACTGTAATAGCTGCTGTGCACACCTGAGGAGCAGGTCTTCCTTCCCTAGGAAGCCACTTCAAGTTTACAGACAGACATGACAGTTCAAGTTTAATTCACAGTTGGAATGTACACTGCCTCTAATCATGAGGAATATAAATATTTCATGAAAATGTAAGTTTTGTATAATGAAAAGTATCTTGGGATCACATAAATATATCATGTAGGTTTACTTCAATTTTTTAATTATTTTGACACACTTGCTTTATAAAATATACCATGTGAAGAAGTGACAATTAGAGCTTTAAAATGCTTCTTGACAAAGATGGATAAGTCGGTCCTTAAAGATGGATGCAGGAAATATGGCATAATATGGCATATGTTGCACTAGAAGTTATTCTAGGTATTTGAAATGAAATAGGGCAGAGATGACAGGCAAACGGAGGTAATGAAGGATAAAGCTTGGACACATTGTAAAATTCATAAGCAGTTTTGTTTGATTATATGAGGGTACATGTATCATCCTGTGCCATCCTCGTTTTAAATGTGGTCACACTGATAATCGAAGTGGAGCTTTTCCTTTGTAAATGAAAATATTAAGTGGAAGTGTTGCATCTTCTCCATGCAACTTCCTTAATGTTAGAACTTTAGTCATTCTTTGAACTTTCTGAAATAGAATTATATTAAGCCTCAAATGTACACAAATAAAAGGTTTTAGTTCAATATCTTTTGTCTTTCAAGTGTGCATTATTCAGATATGGAACAAGCATTCAAACCATAAACAAAATTTAATGAACAAAATGAATTACAAAACAAACCAAAGTTGTGGTCACTTGTTCCATAGAAGAACATGCTTTACGTGACTAGTATTTCCTGGAGCAGATTATAAAACCTTTCAAGAGGTTTGGTTTTTTTTAATGGAAACATTGCTGGTTTACTACTATGGAGAACTACTAGCTAATATTTCTTGGTTGTAATGTTTTTTCTTCTGGGATGTTCTTTAAGCAGGAGCTCTTAAAATTGAAACACAGCCCATTCCACAACATTTAAAATTCTACCCTTCCACTTCAGTTTTTACAATCAAACTTCTTTTATTAATGCTCAAACTATTTGGAAATAAACTGTTATTGCTCGTTTTTTTTTTATTTGTGACTCTCTAGAATCTGTGAGTAGATAGAGGTAGATAGCCATGATAACGTGAAGTCGGACAAAGGCAGGGTAGAGCTGCACCTTATAGACTGTTTTGGAGCTTACTTCTGTTAAGCCATAGATCAATTCTGACAAAATAGTTTCAGAAGCTTATGCATGTTTGAATTAAGTTAGCCCACAAGGTAAAATTTCACCTGGCCTTCTTTCTGGAATCTACATTTATTTGAAGTAAATGCTTTGATATTTGGTCATTCAGAAGTTTGTAATGATGTATATGCAAAACTGTAAAACAAATCACATAACTAAGTGATGTTAAAATGGAGACCATTCAGAACAAGCACTGTAGGGAACTGTAAGCATTTTTATGCAATTTCAACTAATGCTTTCATATACTGTCGTGTTACAGGTTGCCGTTGAAGTCTTTGGCCTAGTACAACAGTTACTTCCCTCTGTAGCCGTTCTGAATCAGAAGTATGCCCCTCCTGCATTCAATCCCAATCAGTCTACAGACAGCACCACAGGAAATCAGCCTGAACAAGGGCTGTCTGCTTGCACTACCTCTAATCACTATTCTGTCATAGAGAGCGAACACCCCTACAAACCAGCTTGTGTTACGCACTATAAGGTAAGCATCATTCCTAAGTCTATGTGCAACTTTTAATTCCTAGCATATGCTGAAAACAACTTATTGATTAGGAAGGACTTATTTGAGATGACTTTGCTGGACTTTTTGAAAAGCTCTTGTTTGGACTTTTTGAAGGGTTCTTGGCTGGAGTCTTCTCAGGAGTCTTGGCTGTAGGTTTTTCTGGAGTCTGGTCTACTTTCTTAAAGAAAATGTCTGAGGAAGTTTGGACAGATGTTCTCCAGGGAGATGAGCGATGCAGCAAACTTGTTCGCTAGTGTGGCATTGCATTGGATCAAATGTTGTAAAGTCGAAACTGACGTCATAAAGTTGAAACGATGTCAATTTAGAAACGTTGAAAGTGTGAAATATTGTAATTCGAAATGTTGTAAGTCAAAGACTACTTGTACTTAAATTTTTCAGGTTTGTACATATCTTTGAGTGATTTTTCTGATTATTGTTTGTTTTCAGGTAACTTTTCCAGAATGTGTCAGGTGGATGACAGTAGAGTTTGACACGCAATGTGGCACTGCTCAATCAGAAGATGTACTTCGCTTGTTAATTCCTGTTAGATTTGCTCAGAACTCAGGTTTTGGACCAAAGCAAACATCTGTTCATGAAAATCTTAATTCTTGGATAGAACTAAAGAAATTTTCTGGTTCATCTGGATGGCCTACCATGGTTTTAGTGTTACCAGGTAAAACAGTTGAGAGTTTACGTTTAAAAAAATAAAATAAAATGTAGGACTGAAGTGTAGTCCTTATATAATTTAGTAGTTAAACTATGATCATTTTCAGGAAGTAATTTTAATTTAGTAGTAGACGTGACTTTTTTTTTCAGACAATATGAAGTTCTTAATGAGGGTGAAAATTTTACTTCCAAGTGATTTTTCATTAAATAATGATTCTAAATTGTTTGGCTTACCATTTGGAATATGTAACTACAAAACTCTGCCCAAATTTTGGAACGAGTGGCCTGTTATAATCATTGGCTGTACAGTCTGTGTGTGGGGGGGGTGAAATCAATATTCATTTTCTTATATGAATTGCAGATTTGCACATTACTCAAGATATTTTTCTCTGTATCAAGTTCATAGTCTCTAATTGACATACTTATTTTCAGAATGTAGAAGGTGACAAGAGGAACAGTTGAAATTAAGTTCATTTTGTTTAGTTTAATTCCAATGTTTCACTTCAGGAAATGAAGCACTGTTTTCCTTGGAGACTGCATCAGACTATGTGAAAGATGAGAAGGCTTGTTTTTATGGCTTTAAGTGTTATGCAATCGGTTATGAATTTAGTCCAGGATCTGATGAGGTGAGAATAAGTTTAACTACTATAATTATGTAAATTAGCCTGCCTTTTCTAAAGGCAAATTATTGTATACAGTCCTTTTAAGTTCTACTTTTGCTTACATAACATTAGCAAAATATAATTTTAAATAGTCTTAATATACTTTTAAATTGCTGTTGTGTGAAGAGTCACTGTTTCAAGCTTTCATCTAATTGCATGAAGTTTTCTCAATCTCAATTTCATATTTCTTACATTCTCTATACATATTAGGTATTATCAGTTTCATTCTTTTTATTTATTATATCAAAAGTTTTCAGTATTCTTATAGGTTTGTCTTAAGCTCCTCTCTCAGGATTCATTACACTGAGCCATCCAGAAGGTTGAGGAGAGTTCTAATTCATATATTTTTAGCATCATACACTGTATGAACACAGCCTTCATATTTGTTCCCTGTCACCAGAATCTTCAGAAGACAGTGTAAAATCATTTCAGTAAAAAGAAGTCAAGACGATAATTAATGAGAACAGATATATTTTTTTCCCCAAAAATGCAGGATTTCAGTTCACTCAAGGTTTTTTTGTCTCTATATTAAGTTCAGTCTAATCTGACCTGTTTTATTTCCTGGTGAATGAAAGTTGACATCCCTTAATATGTTTTTATTCTACACAGTGAGCACATATACACGTGCCCCCCACAGAGCCTTTATTACTGCACTGTCATTTAGTACTTCCTTTTGGACAGTTATTTTTAGAAGCTACAAAGTCGTAGTGATGTGCTATAATGAGGTAGCTCATCACTATAGCACTATAATGTCAGCATCATAGTTTGTGCCCGGCAACGTAACGTCACATGTAAACGTGCAGAGTGTAACTGCATATTTTTAAACCTGTAAGTATTCTCTTAAATCTTCTGAAGCTTATTATATCACATTATCCATAAAAGTAAGTTTTGCAGGTTGTTATTTTTTCTTTGCTTCCTTGAGTACATCTTTGCATTCTTACTTCTGGGTTGGCTGCCCTGGTGTTGAGCTATGAAACTGCTTTAGAAAGCCTTTTGGTAGGCCTCCAGGAAAAAAATTACTGAAGTGTGACACCATTTTAAGGAGTATACTCTTCCATCCATGTTGGTTTTCTTTTCTGAAAAGAGCAAACAGAATACCACTGTGGTCCCTGAATTACATTTTCCCTTCGTCTAACTTAAGACTTTATTGGAAATAGTCCTCTGAGAGTAGCATAGGATAATTTTATCTTTCCTTGTTTTTCTATTCTGGGAATCATTGGAACCTTAAAGGAATGACTCTCGATGAATGATCACATTTCAGGTTGTATAAAGGAATAATCTTTGGTGTAAACCTGGACAGCCTTTATACCAGAACTGAAAGTTTGAGAAAATTAAGTTGAGAGTCCCTGATAAGTGATAACTCAGGAGATAGCCAGTACAGATGACAAATTTTTGTCAAACAGCTAAGATATGGTTACCTCATTTGTCTATGACACCATCTTAGTATGGTATTTCAAAATACCCTTCCAGTGTTAAAGAGTTGGTCATTCTTCACTGAATCCACGTAGGTTTGAAAAGAGAGTGACCAAGCTTAAGTATACCCACCCACCGACCAGCTTCACTTATTTGTCCTCCAGATGCTTACAAATAGATTTCTTTATAATGTATAGTATTAGACTACTGTAAAATATATAATGTGTATGTATATATGTATATATATTAGTTTCTTGAGTGCTTTATGTTATACTAATATATTCCACTATTGATTTTATTTAGTTATTTATTTATATATATGTACATAGTGGCTGCCACTGCTGCATACACCACTTGGGGAGATGTGTCCCCTGGATCTGTGCACTGGGCAAGGGTAGGCTGCCGCTGATCACTCGGGGCGAAGGGCTGCACCAGCCTCTTCCTGGCAGGGACTGGGCCTAGCCTGCACTCGGAGTGGACAGTGGTGGCACTAGGAGTTGGGGTCTACGGGATGGGCTGTAGCCACCCCAAAATTCGCAATAGTCCCTTTTCCAGTGCTGCCCCCGCCCACCCTGAGCTCAGCAAGGGTCCAATCCCATCTCTTCCCCTTCCCCCCCCCCCCCCCAAAAAAAAAGGCTGGCATAGCCCTTAGTTTTCAGTGCATCTAGGGCTTAACATTCTGCTCTTCCATTTGGGAAAACAGGGTTTTGGTCTCTGTTTAAATAGCAGTCCATACCCACCTTCTTTCAGGTGGTGAACTGCTTGCTAAACTCACCAATGGGAGTGCCTGGAAGCCACAGGTTATGCAACAAAAAATTCAGGATTCATATCTGAGTATTGTAGTACCAGTCTATAGTCCCCTCTGCTTCAGAGATCAATGTAACATAAAGACTCTAGTTAGGGATAGGATAGTGTAGTTGGAGGGAAAGGTCCCTTTTATAGAGTAGAATCTTCATCCTCAAACAATCTCTCATGTGCCCCTCAACTGACATGGCAGTTCCTTAACCTGAAACCAGAGTGCCATATTCCACAACTGTGAATACAGTGCAAAAGGGCAGCTCTAGACAGTTAATGGTAAGTAGCTTCTCTTTCTTACTGTACAGGAAAATCCTTGCTGTTTGTGGGTTCAGCATTCATGGTTCACAAATGCTGACCCGGCATCTTAAATACACTTACAGGAGTGCCTTGGGAGCTCTGCGCTTACTGCTGCCAGGCTCCTGCCACTGCAAGCACAGGTGTGCCCTACCCCCCAGCCGCTGGGGGCACTGCATTCATGACATCCATGAATGCAGTGCTGTATTCGCAGATTCTGCCATTCGCGGGGATCTCCAGAACAGATCTCCCGTGAATGGCAAGGGTCTCCTGTAGTCTTCAGTGTGTTGCCTTCTAATTTTGACTGGGAAATCTTTTGTTGCGTCATGAAAAGGGTAAATAAAAAATTGTCCTTATCTATACTATTATTTTTATTTTCTCTCTGGGTTCATTTCCCTTTGTTTTGTTGCCCCTGCCTTATCATAGGGCAGGATTCTAGATAACCTTGCTCACATTGAGTAGCACCTTGTTTAATAGGCAGTCGCACTGAACCTTGACCATACACATGCAGTCCAGTTCTGTGCAAGTTAGGAAAACCATATCTTCTCTGTATGTAATCATTACACAGATCCTGAGATGTAGTTGAACTATTAAAGAGTCTATACATGTGCTCTGGGCTGGAGGTGAGGAGAAGGGGGGCATGCTTTAATTAATGGGTCTGAGAATCACTCTGATTAAATTGCCCACAGCATCCTGTGTATTCAGCGTCTGACACTTCAAAATGGCAGCGGAAATGCATGAACAAAAGCTCATTCAATGAGCTTTAGTTTAAGCACCCCTGCCCCTGTTTTGAAGCAAGGGGACACTGAGTAGACGTGACGCAGAGGCTGCTGGAGCACATTAATTAGCACATCAGAGCAGACTCTATTAATCTGTCTGAGTATTTGTCTTTTATTAATTGAGTCTGCTCTGATGTGTGCTAATTAGCATGCATCAGAGCAGATGTCTGGCATGTGTGTAGGTTACCTTAAATTCTGTTTGCATAAAATCCAAGATGCTTGCAAATTTGTCTTGATACTGCACTGTTCATCTTGCACAAGATGGATCTCCTTGTTAGAAACAACAGAATGACTATAGCCCTTTTAAGATGGCCTACAAAATACTCTGAGACCAGTGTATATGGAAGAAGGTCTGAGAGCTTTTTCTAAGACTCAACAGTAGGAGAAATTTGGGAGGACAAATAGCTTTCCCCAGGACAGAATCAAGAAGTGGAAGACACTCTGCTCTTGAGTAATGTTTCATGTAAACTGAATGCATGGGATAGCTTAGAGGGACCATTGCTCTAAGGTATTTATGTATTATTAATTGTTTGAATTTTTTCAGAGTTTCTAGTCTACAGACTAAAGGCTATATAAAATATTAATCTTACAATTTTTCCTAACCCCAAAGCATAGCAACAAACAATAGTTAATAAATCCTATTAACTAGATAATTTGCTTTCAATCATTTTGTTCTGTGACCCCCTTAAAACAACAGCATTGTAATTTCAGGATCCTTACCCTGGAAAGCAGGCTGAAAACCCTTGAAATAGAGCACAGTATTAGTGTCTATCAGTCACAAATATTGTGTGTCACACTGCTAATCCAGTTACTTGATTTTGTTTTCTGAAAATATTTAGCTTAAAAATCTTCTGTCTTTTTGAAGGGTATCATTCAGTTGGAGAAAGAGTTGGCCAATCTAGGAGGAGCGTGTGCAGCAGCTTTAATGAAAAAAGACCTGGCACTTCCCATTGGTAAGCCTCTGTTAATCAAGTTATACACTATGTACCTTGTTTTGTGAATGCCTCATTCAGTACATTTCTAGTTGTGGATAACCTCGAAGTGAAAATGTTTTTTAAACTAATAAGAGTAAATAATGCTGGGATTTCAGATAAGAGACTATTTTGGAGGTCCTGTAGCCATGATCTAAATAGACAGCTCATTTTTATGTCTCTTCGAATTTTAATCATTGTCTCCTGGGCCCAAGTCAGTAACTAGATGGCATGTTCATATAAGAGCTCCAGTTGCAATACACAGTGCAGCACGGAGTTGCATGCCGAGGCATTTAGTATAGGTACTATGGGACCCAACAGGAGCCACGATATTTTGCAGCCAGTGATACCAGAGCCAGTACTGTCATTCAAAGCAAGCTGTCACTGGCATCCCACAAAATCCCTGCTAGATTTTGTAGGAGGCACATCTTGGCTTTGGCCTTTCTGAATTTCTTTTCTAAATGACAAGGTATTTTAAATTAGATTCATGGACATTAGGGCTGGAAGGGACCTCGGAAGAACATCGAGTCCAGCCACCTGCCCCAGGGGCAGGAAGTCAGTTGGGGTCACAGGATCCCAGCAAGAGAAACATCCAGTTGACTCTTAAAGGAGTCCAGAGTAGGTGCTTGCACCACCTCTGGCAGCACTCTGTTCCAGGCCTTGGGGGCTCAGATAGTAAAGAAGTTCTTCTTTATGTCCAGCCTGAAATGGTCTTGGAGGAGTTTGTGATGGTTTGACTTTGTCATCCCTTGGGGCTCTCTGGTGAACAGGCATTCCCCCAGATCCTGATGTACACCCCTTATATACTCATAGGCAGCCACCAGGTACCCCTTGAGCCTGTGCTTTTCCAGGCTGAAGAATCCCATAGCTCTCAGCCTTTCATCGTAAGACCTGTTTTCCTGCTCTCTGATCATGCACATGGTTCTCCTCTGGACTGTGTCAAGCTTCTCGACATCCTTTTTAAACTGTGGAGCCCAGAACTGGATGTAGTATTTCAGCTGTGGCCTCACCAAGGCCGAGTACAGTGGGACGATAACATCCTGGGATTTGCTAAAGAAGCATCTATGGATGCAGGCTAGAGTTTTGCTTGCTTTGCTGGCTGCAGCATCGCATTGGTGGCTCGTATTCATCTTGTGGTCAGTCATGACCCCAAGTCCCTTTCAGTTGTGATGCTAGCAATCGTAGCACTGCTAAGCCTATAAGCATGCTGCAGGTTTTTCTTCCCAAAGTGTAGTACGTTGCATTTTTGTGTTGAAGGCCCTCAGGTTTTTGTCTGCCCATTTACCCCAAAGTTTGGTGTCACCAGCAAACTTGGCCAGTCTGCTTCTGATACCAATGTCCACATCATTAACGAAGATGTTGAGAAGAATAGGCCCAAGGATAGAGCCTTGGGGGACCCCACTGGTCACGGCGCACCACAGTGATTGACTTCCATCAACTACCACTCTCTGGGTCCGACCTTGGAGCCAGTTCCCCAGCCAATGGACTGTGATGTAGCCAAGGCTGCAGTTGGCCAGTTTTTCTGTGAGATTAGGCTTAATGTTTACTTTATGTCCACAAAATCTGCTGTCCAGTAGTTCTTTGAGAGCTTTGTTCTTCATGCAGAAAGAGGTCAGAGTTTTTCCAGGGATTTTGGCATAATTTCTAGGAGTGGATGTAATCTATGAAGATCTTGAGGCTGGCAGTGAACATAGTGCTCATTCTAATGATGGTGGTTCCTTGACTGCTGGAAAAATGTCTGATTTATATGAGCTTTCTCAAATGAAAGCTCATGAAGTTTCTCCATCATGTCCAGCATATTGTTTATGCTGGGTATGGCATGGCATGTAAACTTTGAAGAGCAATGGAACTGGTAAAATCCTTCTGGTGGTCCAAGTCCAAGCCAGCCTGCCTATCAAACTGTATACTTACAAGGTAGGAAATAAGTTGTAACGTGGGGTGGCACTTGATGACCCTGAAAAAAATTGAGCATCTGTCCACTAAGACTTTAAAAGTGTCAGTGAAAGTGGTGCTGATTCAAAGGAGACCAAGTGAAAGAGAGTTCAACTGTCACTGTTTCCATGTTTTGCTTTCCTGTAAAACTGCATCAGTTCATCTTATAAAAACTAGAACTTGACTGCAGCAACTTAGACCTGGCCTAAAGGTAGGGTGTTCCTAATGAGTATTGTGAGGTCAACCAGAAGATCTCCCCCTCCTACCTTCATCCCCTGAGCTGCTTTACTGTGGCAAGGATGACATATGTAGGTTGTCAGCTTCCTCAGCTGGTTTGCTATCTTTTAGTGTGGTGCGCAAACACCTGCCTCACTCCAGCTTTTTTTACTCTTACCAGTCTGGTAATAACAGGAAGAAGTCTGCAAGCCACTGGCCCAGTCCTTACCCAGTTGGAAGTTCTTAAAAAAAAAAAAAAAAAAAAAAAAAAAATTGGAGTAGGTTTCATTCTTGGCCCTGGCTTTTGTTGTTGTTTCTAATGATCAGGGATCCTGTTTTTTTCTTATTTAAAAAAAAAAAAAATAAAGACAACTGGAAGGCAATTTGAACTTCATGTAAAAATCCTTAAACAAGAGTGCTCAGTCATACTTATAGATTTCCCAAACATACTGTTCTGGAGAAACTAAATTTACATGAACATTTCATGTGTAAATTGTCATTTATTTCCTTGTACCCTGAATTATACAACCCAGCATGTATAAAACATTGACCAAAAACAAAATTTTAACTTTATTAGAAATTATTCTTAACCTTGGAATGTTTTCACACTGTTAAGCTAGGTATATAGTTACAATTTCAAGTTCTATCCTGATGTGCAGTGGAAAATGCATCATTAAGTAGAACTAGAATTTAATTTCAGGTGCAATATTGACCTATATGCATTTCTATTTGACAGCAGGTAATGAATTTGAAGAAGATCTTGAGATTCTGGAAGAGGCTGCATTGCAGGTATAATAATGCTTTTAATATTAGAAGGTAGTTCTTTATTCATTTTCACTAGAATCTTCACTTCTTTATCTCTGTTAAAGAATTACAGAGTTTACCCTCTGTAGCACTTCAACTTTGGCCCTAAAGCTTTGTTTACTGTTTACTTCTTAGTTTAGTTTATTTTTATTCCTGATTCAGTGTCACCTCTGTATTAAGTGGAGGCACTCTGCAATGAAATTAGAGGTGCACCAATTTATCAGTTGCATATCAGATCAGCACCAATAAAAGGAAGATAAACATTATTAGCTATCGCCTTTTTTGAGCCAGTGTAGCTGGTGTCACCAATAGATGCTGCATGCATGTGCACAACTATAAAGAGCTCTTTTAGAACTAGACTTGGAGAGCAGTGTCCTGCAGATAAATCTGTGGGGGGAAAGGGACATGGGGGAGGGAAGGCCCGTAGAGGGGGAAGATCATGGCCTGCACGGTTAGGCAGGGAGTGGTGCAGGGGTAGGGCAGGCTCTCTGCAGCCAGGCTGGTGAATGTGCCCCTGGGGCTAGGAGTGGGACAGAGCCACAGGTGGCTTGTCCAGAGGGTGCAGGGAGTGGGAGCAGCTCTCCCCCACTACACGCACCCCTGGGGCAGGCATGGGGGCATGTGCCCCCCCTAAACTTGTGCTTGGGAATTGGGCATGCTGCCCACTGAGGGCTTGGGGCCAGGGGCTGCACCAGCCTCTTTCTAGTGGGGGAGCTGGGCTCCCAAGCAGGCGGGCGTGGGGTGGGCAATAGTGGCAGGACTTGGAGGGGTGGATATGGGGAATTTTGGGGTGGCTATAGTCCTCCAACCTCCCCCAAGTGCCGCCTCTGCTTGGGACACTCTGCTGCCTTTCCCTTGGGAGCCCTGCACTGGTCACACATCCTGTAGTTGACCCAAAAGCAGAGTGCCCCGAGCAGGGGTGGGGCTTAGAGGGCTATAGTCACCCCAAAATTCCCTGTAGCTTCCCTGTACGTTCCCCTCCTGGTGCTGCTACCTGCCTGTTCAAAGCCCTGCCTCTTCTCCTTCCCTCCCTCCCCCCCCACCCCCAGCACCGGAATAGACAGCTTCTGGCTCCAAGCCTGCAGTGGGCACCCGCACCCTTGCCCCATGCATGAATCCACAGGGTTACATGTCCCCCTTCCCCCCTGACTCTCCTGGGAGTCCATGCAGTGGCAGGTAGCCACCCACTGCTCTGTCCTAGTCGCAGCCCTGGAGTCGCATTCACCGCCGTGGGTGGGCAGCACCTGCCCCAGCCCTAGTCGCTGCCCCATTCCTTTCCTCAATCAGCCCCCTCCACACCTTTTCCCTTCCCTGCATAGCTTCACCCCCTTCCACAGACTTACCAGAAGAACTGGCTACATTCTTGTAAATCGGCTCTTGGATAGGTATCGGCCAAGAAAATCTTTATTGCTGCTTCCCTAAATTAAATGCTCTTTTAGAACTAGATGGCAATGTGGAATTTACTCTAAGTGGACTGTTTAAAGTCACTGGCATGAAATCAGCATGAGTCAGTAATGAACCTGATTTCCCTATTGATTACTCCTTTGCTGAATCTTGGTTGAGAGTGTATTACTTAAAGCTGTATTTCTAGGTTTTTGAAAGAATTGAAGTCTTCTTACTCATAAAAAGAAATAATCTTTCTTACCTGATGATTTGAATTCGTATAATATTACATGGAAGGTAAAAGGGCATGCACATTAATTAAAAGATGGAGAAAGTGGGGCATTCCAAGACTTGGCTATTATGGTGTTTAGAAGAAAATTGGAATGATTTAATGGAAGTGTTTGTAGCTTGTACAATATTAATATTTATGTTAAACCTTCAGAAGAATAAATTTTCTCAGAACAGATATTCATAGATTGTAAGGCTGGAAGGGACCTCGGAAGATCATCGGGTCCAGCCTGCACCAGGCAGGAAAGATAACTGGGAGTCAGGTGACCCCAGCAAAGTGATGGTCTAATCTTCTCTTGAGGATTTCCAAGGTAGATAATTGTGCCATCTCTGGAGGGAGCTTATTCCAGTCTGGACACCCTGACTGTAAAGAAGTTTTTCCTAATGTTGCGCCTGAATCTATCTTCCAGGAGTTTGTAGCCATTACTCCTGGGTTTCCTCTCGCGTGCTCTGGTGAACAGTTGCTCACCGAGCCCTTGATATACTTCTCTAGTGTAGCGGTAAGCTACGTTCAAACATGGCAAATTAGGTAAGCTAGTATATTTTGAGAATGAAACTGGGTTTGTTTGGAATTTTTATTAGAAACTGTGTTTCTGATGTTACAAAAATGAGCTCTATCCATATCAGGATGGACATAAAAAGAAAAACATATCTGCTTAAATATTTTCTTGTGCATATTAATGTTAACATTGATTAGATCAGAGATGTGGTAGCAGAGTGGTTAAGATGTCTTACTGTAGGTCTCAAGGCATGAGTTCTAGCCTTATCTAGACTTGTGCCAAAGGCTGTGACTTCAGCTGTAAATGGGTTCTTGCTTATTCAGGCTGGGAAGTCAAAGATTACCAGGTGTGATGCTAGTCAGATCACTCCTGTGTGTGCCATTGGTGACAAAAACTGTTGTACCTTTCACGCTAACTCACTGGATGGATCTCCAGATTGATAAAATGCCATGTAGTACAGTTGTAACTATTACAGATTATTTCTTAGTAAACATATTTGGGTTTTTTCCTTAGTGTGACTGACTGGTGCAGATAGATGGGGTTTGTTTTGTGTCTTCACAAAGAGCTGATGATGAATTGAAAACAATCTACACCTTTCTCATTCTGAAAGCAGAAATCCCAGTTCCTTCCAGTTTCTCCTGAGGAATAAATAGCTAGTGCCATAGTCCAGTATCTCCTTTGGAGCACCTTGAATTTGTCTCAGCTTTCAGCATGGTAAAACAGGAAAAGAGGCTATAAGAGAGATTGTTCAGGGTCAACAAGGAGTATCTAGGAAATTATGCTTTTATCATCTGTCCAGTGGGTAAATATATATTAATTCAGAGGAAGCCTATACTGGTGGAGCGTTGATGCTTATTTACTGGGTATTCAGTACATTCTACTGCTATGCACTTTTTCTGGCCTTCCTTTTTTTAGTACTGTCCCTGAGGTTCATGTATTATGAGATTACATGAATCAAAATTATTCAGACTGAACAAAAGATACTAGAGATGGAGAGTGGAGTACCGCCTATTTCCTGCAAAACAGAAGTTTCTCAATGATCACCACATTCTCATGAAGACTGAGACTGGATGCCATTGTTGTTACTTAATGGAAAACTGTCAAATTTAAGATGTTTATTTGGCTGAAAATACTCACAATTTTTATTCCAAAAGGTGTGTAAATCTCACTCGGGCATTCTTGGAAAAGGCTTAGCACTGTCTCATTCGCCAACAATAATAGAAGCTCTTGAAGGGAACCTTCCACTGCAGATGCAAAGCAATGAGCAATCCTTTTTGGAAGATTTCATTACCTGTGTACCAGGTTCAAGTGGTGGAAGGCTTGCAAGGTAATCTAACTTATGGGTCTGTAACTTCATTTTTTTTTTTTTTTTTTTTTTTTACAGTTGTAGTAAAATAGAGACTTCAAATGCTTTAGTTTGCTTATGACTTTGATTTTAATTATGTACTAAAATTTTAAAATTTCTTTTGTAGTTTTGTGGTTGTTTTGTATTAGTATCAGCATAAAGGAAAGCTATTAAATTGCTCCTAGATTTCTTTTCTCCATAACAAGCAGGTTTAGAAAAATGGATAAATACCATATTTTATATGATTCTAAGACCTAGTTTTTTCTCCCATTCATCATGGGGATAATGAAGTCTTGTCTTAGAATTGAGTGCCTGCAGGCAGCTCCAAGTCCTGTTCTGTTCCCCTTTTAACCAATTCGCTTGCTGTTCTCTGGTTACTTTCTGAGCCAGGGCGCAGTGGAAGAGTCAGCCCCAAACCGGAGAGTAGTCCAGAATCCAGCGCTGCTTTCCCTGTAGCTGTCTGGTTCATCAGGGAGCAAGAGAGTGGATAGAGAATCAGCACAAAGCCAGAAAACAGTAGGGCCCGGCATGCAGCCAGAGAGTGGCACAAGAATTAGTGCCGGGTCTTACTGCTGTTTGGCTTGAGCTGATTCCCCTGCTGTTCCCTGGCTTTGTGCTGGATGTTGCAGTGCTCCTGACTTCCTGCTGAGTCAGGGAGCCACCAGCTCCTCACCACAGGGCCATCCAGGAGTGCAGCATGTGAAGAGAGAGAGGGCTAAGTGGCTGGGGGAAGACAAAGTGGGATTGTGAAGCATATGTGAATAGAGGGGGGCAGACACCAGGGGGAGAATGGCATGTGGGGACATGGTGCAGGTCGGGAGAGGGCGAATGGCACAGGGCTGAAGCAAAGTGCAGGAGGATAAAGGTATGGTATTGAATTGCCTGCCCTCCTCCTCCCCCTCTTGCCACTTGTCTTCTAGCTGCTTGCCCTTCTACTGCTGCTTTCCTTGCCACAGTGGTGAGGGGGATCAGTGTAAGGTAACACTCCAATAATTAGATTCTTCACTTGGAAAAGTAAGAAATTTATAATTTTCCATGTATAAACTTAATTTGGGGGGACATCTTAAATTCAAAGCCATCTTGGATTCAAATAAATACAGTGATTCAGAGTTTGGTTTGTATATCCTTAATTGCAATTCAAGGTAATTGTTTTAAAGTTAGAGGGACAAGAGTTGATAATCTTTGTGATTTGAAAAGAATGGGAAACACTTCAACATTAAATGTTTGTACATTAACTTTGCTGTAGATGGCTTCAGCCAGATTCATATGCTGATCCTCAAAAGACATCCTTGATTCTAAATAAGGATGACATCCGATGCGGTTGGCCTACTGTTATTACAGTGCAGACAAAAGATCAATATGAAGATGTTGTTCATGTTCCAAATATGAAGGTAACTATTTGCAAACTATAATCACTTTGGCTTGTCTTTCAGTATATATTTGTCAAAATCTTTGGTGGAACAAAAAATATATGCCAAGGTGGGGGTCAATGATTGAACAACAAAAATAAATTTATATTCTAAATTAATTTCCTTACTATTCCTATGAAAATATCATCTTGTTATAGTGCTTACCAGAATTTCAGATCCTAAAATGAGGAGAGATGGGAGTAAGAGTAAGTCTAAGGGTAAAACAGTCTTTTGAGACTTAGATGGGTTTTTTATATAAGGGCTCTTAGAACTTAATACAAAAAAATGGAAGTAGTAGTCAATGAAATACCACGCATATGTAGAAAAGGAAATAAAGACATCTGAAAAAAGCAGTAGTGGGAAACACAGAATAAGATTTTGGATAGGGAAATGGAAAAGGAAGCAAAACAGAAAAATGAAACTTCTTAGGTTTTTGCTTCTTACTGTGTTTTGGTAGGTGGAGGTCAAGGCTATTCCTGTTTCCCAGAAAAAAACATCTTTGCAACATGAACAAGTGAAAAAACTCCAAAGGATACCAGGAAGTCCTGCAGCAGCTGCTTCCCCGGTCACTGACATGACCTTTGGAGGACTCCCTTCACCAAAACTTGATGCTTCTTACGAACCTATGATAGTGAAAGAAGCTCGATATATTGCTATAACAATGATGAAGGTAAATTAGTCATTCCAGCAATACAGTTATTAGTTCCCATTTTCTGATGAGCTTATAAGATAGCATTTTGTAAGATGAGGGGGGAGGGAAAGAACTGTGTTCATTAGACATGAGCTTCACAGATATAGAATATAGCTCAGAAGCTAAAAGAAATAGTTGTTCAGGTGTCAGTGACATGTGCAGGTGCAATAAAATTCTAATCAGTAACATATGTATTAAGTACTTTTAAAAAGACCAGTTTCATGAAGTTTTAACACAATTATGTGTCTAAGTTGAGCAAAAGAAAATTTCAAAAAAGGCCATTCTTCCTGTCATGGAGCATAGAACCTGGTAACAGCAGATATTTGGGATCTAAAATATTACTGGTGGGCTATGCAAGTCATGATAATTCTACCCCTGCTTTCTTGTCCCTTTTCATGGAATTATTTTGGCAAGGAACTATTATAGCAGCGAGTACTTCCACACATAGGAGAAACAGAAGCACCACTTTAGTACAAGGGGAAGATGTTTTTATTCCAATTTCCTGACACCCAAATAAAAAGAAGGATGGTGATTTAATTCCTAAACTTGAAGGTTCTCAGTGCTTCCAACTTGCTACATCCAAATTTAGAATAGTATCCCTAAGCCCATAATTACAGTGGTAGATCCTTAGGATTGATCTATCATTTTTGACCTGCAAGATGCTAGGTTTCCAGTCTCCATACAGACATGGAGCATGCCCACCTTCTAAACAGGACAGAATGACTATCAAGACTGTGTGGTGGTTTTTGGTTTATCTACAGCTTTGGGTTTTCTCCAAATCCTTACTAGGAGTGGCAAATCAAGTGACAGTGCTCACAACCTGGCTGATTTTGAGAGAGATCATTTTATCTAGTGCACATTTCTGTTCATCAAATTCTCTTCCTCGTCTTCCTTAAGAAATGAGCGCATCAGAAATTCACAGAGCAGCAACATAGGCTATTAGTCCCTATGGAGCATCAATAACTAGTGTTGCTTCTGGCATAGCTGTGTTTCATTCTTCAATAGTCTCTGAACACCTGGACGGCACATCTTGAAGAGCCAGTTATTATAAAGTATTTGTTTTGGGTTTTTTTTATTGGGGTCACGAGTCAGTACTACATCATGCAAAATTCATAGCTCACATTGCTGTCAAGGTGGCTCTGAGCAATAGCCCTTCAAGGCTTCAAACACCTTTCTCATATAGGATGACTTTCTAAAATAGCATTAAGTAGGTGAGTTGAGAAATGTTTCCTCTATAAATACATAATGGAATTCATAACTAGATACCTGCTTTATAGCAGAAGGCATATAGGGAATAACATTGTGTTAATATGTTTTAAAATTATGCTGCATCAATACCGTAACAGTGCAGGTTTTGCATGTGTGAGTAAAGAGCATGTTAATACCCACAGTCTTTAAATAAAAAACTGGAGCCTAAAGGTTTATCCAGTTTTAACACAATTCATAATGACTTGTGGATTATTCAAATGACTTAATTCTTTCCTGCTTCATAGAACTGTCTCCAATTTTTATATTGTAGACATTTTATTAAATACCTGTGATTGCAACCTAGAAAGAACTCCCTTGCTTAATAGAGATCAATTTAGGGTCAGTCTGAGATGGGGTCTGACTAGATGGCCTGCTCTAGGCCCCTTCTGACCCTAGATACTATGATAGGGTAGTGGTCAGCAATATTTTTACCTGGTGGGCTAGAATAAGTCACATCAGGTCTGAGATGGGCTGGCATTAGGACCCACATGCTGCTGCTGCTGCTGCTGCTGCTGCTGCTGCTGCTGCTTCTCCCCACCACCTGGTTGTGGAGCAGGGAAAGCTACCAGTCATAGCACAGGCTAAGCAACCTGCTGCTCAGCTGCACTGAAGTCCCTAACTGTGGACTGTATCCAGTGACTTTGTGAACTGATCTGGTTCAAATGCCTTAGGTTGCCAACCCCTAGTTTCAGGGAATAGAATTGATACAGTCTTTTTATCTCAGCCCTGGTTTAACTTTAAAAGTTGTTAACTTTCCACGGCTGTTTAGCCTATCTGAAATAAACTGATAATCATCATCCAACTTCTAATAGATGGGTTTTCTACCCAGTATACTGTAATCATTCAAATCAATGGTTGCAGATAGCTTAAGGATTATAAATGAAGATAGATCTGACTTAGCCCTAGAGTCTGGTTCTTCACAAATAGATTCAGGAATACAAGCAAAGCTGAATTTGGGGGCTGGACTAAATGATGCTTGAGATCTGTTCCAACCCTATAAGTCCAGTTTTTTTTAGAGGGATTCTTCTTGAATTTTCATGAGTAATAAGTACATCCAAAATGATCACTTCACAGATTGTGTTCAACTTTGTATCGGTTTCCCTGTTAACAATTCATATGTTGCGCAATCAATTCAATTTCTATATTTGAGAAGCTTTCTTTACATTAAAACTATAATAGTGTTGCTCAAGTGCAAGATTTTGTTTTAGAATGTGATTTATGTATTTTGTTTCATAGGCTTATGAAAATTATTCTTTTGAAGAATTACGCTTTGCCTCACCGACGCCTAAGAGGTAAAAAACAAACAAACAAACCAACAGCAACCCCCAGCCCCCAAAGATCAGCAATGACAAACAAAAACTTGCACAGAATTTTCTTTAACTGTCACTAATTACACCCACTTAAATCTTATTGATGTCAGAGCTGTGTGTTTTAACCCTAAAATAGACGTATTCCAGATTGATTGATTGATTTAGGTGTCAAAATTCTGGAAAGCATTTGCTGTATGAGGAAACCTCAAATGTACATTTTCTTTTTATATTTCATAAAACTACAGGGAATTTTGCATACAAATGTTGAATGCTCGTTTTACTTGTTTGAATTCTTCACCTGAATTCAGTCTCCGAGTGGAAGATCACATTTATTTACTGCAGAGATTATTAACATGGTTAGGACAAATTTAAGGCAACAAAATGATTGTATGAATGCTGTGAAATAAAAACAGAAAATAAATAAGTAGAACAATATATTTCTAAAGATATTCAAGAAGCTGATGTTTGGTTAATTATTTCAAAATTGTTTTATTTATTCTAGACCCAGTGAAAACATGTTGATTAGAGTCAACAATGATGGCACTTACTGTGCTAATTGGACCCCAGGAGCTGTTGGTCTCTACACTATTCATGTTACTATAGATGGCATTGAAATAGGTATTTGGTTTTCATTATTTTTACGCAACAGCAACAAGTGTCCAGTTGGTATTTATCTACAGTATTGTTCTGAGGTTTTAAGTGAATGTAATATTCATAGCAAAAATTACCATATCGCTCTTGGATCAAAAGCATGTTATCCAGTCTCTTTTTTCACCACCCATAGAACAAACTACTCTATTGTCAAAAATTGAAAAATTGTACATTCTTAGGACTAACCATCTTAAGTATATAACCAGATATGAACGTAGGAAAATGAGAGTAGCAATTCAATGGACTTCATCTTTGACTAAGCATGTATTACTTGACTAAGTAATAGTCTAGTAATGGCAGAAAAAGACCAGGAGGTTACAGTGGACCTGAGGGTTACAGTAAGCTGACTATGAACCAAAAGTGTGCCTGTTGCCAAGAAGGCTAATGACATACTGGGCTACATTGGTAGGTATGTTGCCTAGTAGGTCAATGGAAGTGATTATTCCCCTGTATTCAGCACTGGTGAGGGCACATCTGGAGTATTGTGTCTAGTTTTGGGCCCCCTACTACAGAAAGGATGTGGAAAAATTGGAGAGAGTCCAGTAAAGGGTAACGAAAATGGTTATGGGGCTGGCACATATGACTTTTGAAGAGAGACTGAGGGAACTGGGCTTATGTAGTCTAGAGAAGAAAAGATTGGAAAGGGGAATTTAATAGCAGCCTTCACCTTGCAAGAGGGTGGAGCTAGACTCTTTTCAGTTGTAGCAGATGACAGAACAAGGAGGAATGGTCTCAAGTTGCAGAAGGGGAAGTTTAGGTTTGATATTAGGAAAAACCTTCTCACTAGGAGGGTAGTAAAACACTAGAACAGGTTACCCAGAGAGGTTGTGGACTTCCCATCCATGGAAGACCTGGCTAGACAAGGCCTTGGCTAAGATGATACAGTTGGGTATGGTCCTGCTTTGTACAAGGGGTTGGACTAGCTAACCTTTTAAGTTCCATTTGAACCCTAATTTTCTATGATTCTAAGCATGTATGCAGTATATAAGTTTTGAGGAAGAGAAAAAGAGAAAGTGTCTGTATTTAGACATTCTTGCTAAAATTAAGCATTTTAAAAAGGGTTCTTTAAATGTGTCAGGTGGAAAGGCAGACAAGGGAAAAAGAGCCTTTTGCTCAACAATGTGAGCTTTTAACCAAAATATGCAGTAGGCAGAACTGCTCAAGTACCTACTTCGCTTCAGTTTTCATTTAAAAAAAAAAAATAAAGCTATAACATGGAGACTAACAGTATAAACAAACAGAAAATGGGAGAATTCTGAAAATAATAAATGAAGAGTGTAGCAGAGAACTTTTGACAAACTTGAATTGATTTAAGTCAACATGAAGTGATGAAATTCATCTCAGTTCTGGAGGGAACTAGCTGCATTAACGGTAGTATTGCTTGTAAGACATGGGAGGTGGTAGTACTATGTTCAGTACAGGTCGGGCTTCAGCTGGAATGTAGTTTTCTAGTTTTGAACACCGCTATTATAAGAATATAAAGGAACAGAATGAAGTCCAGAGGAAAACAGCAAAGATGATAAAGGGGGTAGAAATCAAGTTGTATGAGGAAAGTTTGAAGAAAGCATGTTTAGTTTGGAGAAAAAGATTTGGCATGAGAGCAGTTTTCAAATACTTGAAAAGCTTTCTAGAGAAGAGGAGAAAATTCTCTGTAGCAGGGGAGAATAGCGGTAATAGTTTTAAAATACTGTAAAGATGAAATCTCAGGAATGACTTCCCAACTGTAAGAACTGTAGGACAATGCAGTGAACTGCTTAGGGAACTGAAGGAATTTTTTCCATCAGAGATTTTCAAGAAAAAGTTCAGTAGGTTTAAAAATAGTCATCCATTTGTGACCCCTAAGCTAGGGACATTCAAAAAGCCTGAGCCTGAATTGATTCAATCTTTGCAGGTTAGTCTAACCTGGCTAGGTTAAATCACTTTGTAACTGCACAGACATCCCAGACATACAGACACATACCTGCAGTGGCTCAGCCTAGAAGCTGGGGGCAGCAAAAGCAGCCCTTCCTTCCCTTGGACACCACTGAGCTGAGGGGGGCTTGACCAGGCCCCTTCAAGGTGCTCTGATTAGCCCAGCAGGGTATTGATTAGTGTTTATCACCCCAGTAAGAAAACAACAGAGACACATTACCAGCTACCTGTTGATTCAGCATGGAACATAGCTAGCATGTGGTCCGCTGACTAATACACAGACACCTCTTGGCAAGGCAGAGGGGAGCGGGGAATTCCTGCTTCGTGGGGAAGGGGGGAGCAAAGAGCTCTTCTAAAACAGCTTTTCCAAGGAAAGACGTTTAGCTACCTGTTGATGAGCTCCAAAAAAGCCTGTCTGTTTTGGCCGTTTCCCACAGCATGGACTGCAGCCAGCATGTGATCTGCTAGCTAATGCTAAGGTATCTGCATAAGGCAGACAGGAAGAGGGAATAATCCCTGCTTAGCAGGGAGAAGCCAGGCAAATGCTGCTGTGCCTGCAAGTCTCTGCTGAGCAGCAGCCAAGGAGCAGAGGAGAGTGCCCAGCCCAGCTTTGGAGCAAAGAGCCCCACCAGCCCAGAGATGCTGGGGGAGTCTGATCTAACTTAAACGAGCAAAGGGTCTGGAACCAACATTGCATAAACCAGTCTGACCCAAATCAGTTAAGTCTGATACTACATTCATTCAGGTTTATCTTAAACCAATTTTAACCATTCTAAAACTGGTTTATGCGTGCTGAACATTTGTTCTGTTACAGGTTTAAACCAGTTTGATCGCTTAAACCAGTTCATGTAATGTCTGTCCCTAGCAGTGAGGTCCTTTCCTCTTCCAGAATTCTTTTGTTTTATTCAAAGTATGAAAGCATTCTTCCTTCAAGCTCTCGTTCGCACATTTTTGTTTCTGAGTGTACTTAACCCCTCAGGTCTCATATGGAGCCTTTTTTCCTTCCCTCTTACCCCCCCCCTTTTTTTTTTTTAAACCAAAGCAGTACTCATAATAATGCACGTTCTGGTCCCTCCTCTGAGACTCCCTCCCACACCACTAAGTGAAAGGGCAGATCACACATTCTGTTCTTCAATATCTTTCAAACACTCTCTGCTTTGCTGCTTTACTTGTTTTACTCAATATTTTTCAATGCTCATTTTGTTCCTTTGGCTCTTATTTCCTCTTCCTGTCAAAAAGACATATGTTGTTTCATTTTTTTCCCCCCATCCCTTTTGGTAAGATCTTGGACATACCCATCAGCCTCTCATTCAAGAAAGAGGCACTCCAGTTATGGTATTGGTTTATCTGCCATCAATTTACCTTTTTTTGCTGTTTACCTCTCTAGTCTTTGTAGCATGACAGCAGACCATTTACGTCATGCCTGGTCTGCCTACAAAGAGTGGGAGATCAATAATTCCATTCTTTTGCCTGTTTTTGATACGGTCTTCCAGTGATGAGACCTGTTTGCAGCCTTGTACCAAACAGAAAGTGCCAGTTCTTTGTTCCAGGGCTGGTCTTAGTTCAGGTTCCCTGACTCCATGGGTTAAAAAGATGCATGAGGACCAGTCTCAAATTAGCCTGATTATCCAGACAACCTTGATTCCAAGACCTTGCACTTAACCAGGTCAGACTGCATTTCTCTCCTATTGCTTATTGACCTGCTGTCCCAAGACAAAGGTACAGTACTCCATCTGGATCTGTCCTTGGACTATAATAGCTGCTTAGATGCTGGATCATTCCACAGTTAAAATAGAACTGCTTGTCCCCTGTTAAAGATATACTTACCCACATCAGAAAAGTTTTCTGTGAAACATATCTACCTGACACTAAAACACTTTGCCTCTGATTAATATTGTTCAGCAGAACAGATTTCTCCCTTCATAAAGAATAAATATTGTTTGTTTTGGTTTATTTGTCTGATTGAGCACACCTGAAGTTCATGTATTTAGTATCACTTATGCTGCTTTGGTTCCCTGTTAAACAATTTGTGCATTAAGGAACAAGACAGCATTTTACAGCATGCTAGATAGCCAGGTCAGAAGTAATAGTTAAGTCATCTGATTGCCATATGCGCCTTTACAACAGTTTTAATTTACATATTTAACTTTTACCATTAACCTTTGTTTGATTACAGATGCTGGATTAGAAGTGAAGGTAAAAGATCCTCCAAAAGGGATGATACCACCTGGAACTCAGCTGGTCAAACCAAAAGCAGAACCTCAGCCAAACAAGGTTTGGAGAACTAATGGTTCAAATAATTCAGTTTCTTTGCACGTTAGCATGTTGAGATGGTAATTACAGAATATACATCAGAATATTTTTAAACTACTTTTAGTTTTTGAATGTCTACATATAAAAAAAAGGGAAGATATCTCAAGACCTTTCTTGTTGCTTTGAGTTCTTTCCATTAGATTTGAAATTTTCACAGTAACTGGCTTCCACTTGGTATGACACCCAAGCACGCAGGTAATTGAACAGCTGTCACTTAAAAACCCTGAGTTTGTTCACCAGACAAGTAGTAATGTCTTTTATTCGGTGATGTATTTATAATGTAGGGTAGGCAAACAGTACTGGGTTCAGAGCAAAAAATTACAGGTTGAAGCCAGCAAGGGCAGCTACAGAAACAATTTGAGCAAAAATCTTCATCCACTTACATTTGCAGTAAGCGCTGAAACTTTTATTTTGATGTTTATTTGGCCTTTGCTATTTGTTTGGTTGCATCCCTCTCTTTTGGTCTCTTCACTTACAATCATAGAAAATCAAGGTTGGAAAAAATCTAAGGAGGTCATCTAGTTCAACCCGTCGTCAAAGCAGAACCATCCCTAACTGGATCATCCCAGCCAAAGCTTTGTCTAGCCAGGTTTTAAAAACCTCCAAGGATGGAGATTCCACCACCTCTCTGGGTAACTTGTTCCATTGTTTTACTATCCTCCTAGTAAGAAAATTTGTCCTAATATCTAACCTAAACTTCCCTTGCTGCAACTTGAGACCATTGCTCTTTGTCATCTGCCACCACTGAGAACAGTCTAGCTCCATCCTCTTTGGAACTGCCCTTCAGGTAGTTGAAGACTGTTATTAAATCCCCCCCTTAATCTTCTCTTCTACAAACTAAATAAGCCCAGTTCCCTCAGCCACGTTCTCCAACCTTCTAACTATTTTTGTTGCCCTCTACTGTACTCTCTCTAATTTGTTCACCTTCTTTCTGTAGTGGAGGTCCAAAACTGGACAATAATACTCCAGATGTGGCCTCACCAGTGCTGAATGGAGGGGAAAAATCACTTCCCTTGATCTGCTGACAACATTTCTTCTAATGCTGTTAGCCTTCTTTGCAACAAGCACCAACTCTTGATTCAGATTCAGCATGTCCACTGTAGCCCCCACGTCCTTTTCTGCAGAGCTGATTAGCCAGTTGGTCCCCATCCTATTTCAGTGCACAGTATTGTTCCATCCTAAGTGCAGAACTTTGCAGTTGTCCTTATTGAACTTCATGAGATTTCTTTTGGTCCAATCCTCCAATTTGCCTAGGTCTGTCTAAATCCTACCCTTACCCTCCAGAATGTCTGCTACTCTATGCAGCTTGGTGTCATCCACAAACTTGCTGAGTATGCATCCTGTCCCATCTTTCAGTTCATTGATGAAAACCTTGAACAAAACCAGCCCCAGAAGTGACTCCTGAGGCATTCCACTTGATACTGGCTGCAACCAGATATCAAACTATTGATTGTACTACAGTTTGAGCATGATGATCCAGCCAGCTTTCTTTCTACCTTTAAGTCCTTTTATCCAACCTATGCTTCCTTATCTTGCTTGTAGGAATGTTGTGAGAAATTGTATCAAAAGCCTTGGTAAAATCAAAGTATATCAAACCCATTG
Organism: Caiman crocodilus; assembly: GCA_030014935.1. Lineage (NCBI taxonomy): Eukaryota > Metazoa > Chordata > Crocodylia > Alligatoridae > Caiman > Caiman crocodilus. The sequence goes on from JAGPOW010003316.1 coordinate 123,702,207, forward strand.
GTCCCCCTGCATCTACAGAGCCAGTCATCTTGTCATAGAAGGCAATCAGATTGGTCAGGCATGACTTGTCCTTGGTGAATCCAAGATGGCTGTTCCTAATCACCTTCTCCAAGTGCTTAGAAATAGATTGCTTTGAGGACTTGTTCCACGATTTTTCTAGGAACTGAGGTGAGGCTGACCGATCTGTAGTTCCCTCCTTCCCTTTCTTAAAGTAAAGCAATATATTTGCCCTTTTCCTCTCTGTTACCTCTGTCACCTCTCCGCCTGCCACATGTTTTTAACGATAATGACCAGTGGCTCTGCACTGGCCTTGCACATTTCTAAATAGTCCCTAACTTTTTTTTTCACCGCTGTTGGCTGCTCATTTCTCCTTCCCATTTGCACCTTTCTCCCCAAAAAACCTGCTTCCAGGTGAAATAGTCTGGGAGATGACCTTGCTGGTGAAGATAGAGGTAAAAAAAGGCATCGAGTACTACAGCATTCTCAGCATCATCTATCACTAGATTGCTTGCCCTATTCAGTAATTTCTTCAGTCTTACTATGCTTCTCTGCATTTTCCCTTCCTCTTCTCCCTGTTCCCTTTTTCCCATCAGATCCATTTTAAGTGCACTAATCTTTAAAGTATGTTGATATTTTTGTTGTACCTACTATATTACCTGTTCCTTGAAAATATTACTATCAGGCAGACTGCTAGGAGTTTCAGTGGGCAAGGAAAGAGTAACCTAGTAGGTTAGGTTATCAAGCTTTCTGTTGAAAATAGTCATTGGTGATAAACTGACACCCAGATATCCTTTTCTAGAGTTTATAATTTGAGGCTTCAGTCTACCTCAACAGCCATAAAAATGTGGCAACTATGCGTTTTTCTCCATTTAATTATCCACAGAAAGAGACTGGCATACCTCCTCACATTCAAGATTTTGTTTTTAGGGGTCCTTCATAGTTTTCATTGTCCGAAAGAAATTGGGTGATCTGAAAAAAGTAATTGATTTCCTAGTTGAAAGAAAATCTTGTGGCCTTTCAGTGATTTCCCAGCCATCAGTATTTATGACTTATTGTTTTCCTTGTCTTACTTATTTCTCATTCTTCGCCCTTAACAGCTTTGCTCTCACAGTATTTGCTGCTTCTATTCATGCTATTGCTCTGTGGAAGGTATGTGGCAGCAGTACCTGTGACTAGATTGACTTACTCTGCTATTCCTTTAATTGTTCTTTTGAATATATTCTTTGACGTATTCGCCAGTTTGCTGGGTGGTGGGGGGATTCATGGAGCTAACTCATTTATCTCTTTCTCTCTTTATCTGCACTGTGGGGTTTCTTTCGGTCTCATCTGCAAATACTAGTTCCACTATTGTCTCTGTGCTGAGGGCTGACATCCATCTCTAGAACTATCTCTTGTCCTTACTAAAGTCTAGATCTCTCTCCAACGTCTCATTGATTCTTCATTGACTGGAATTCAGCATGGCCAAATCTCCAGCTGCTCCCCACAAGCATTCCCTATGATTTCCTTTCTCAGTCACTTGGAACAAGATGACCATTCTGCCTTTCACTCTAGCCTGTAACCTGGGAATGGCGTTTTAATTCGTCTTCATGCCCAGTTTTTAAATTGTGCAGATTCCTTTTATATAGCATCTAAAATATAGTGTTCCCTAACCATCACACAGCAACAACTCTCACCCTGCCTCATCAATTTGTGCCTTCTTTTTTTGCTTGCTTTGGCAAATGGATCCTTGTACTACTGATAACCATTCAGAATGTTGCGGCAAAGATAATTTATATTGTGCATGTCCCTCCTCACTCATTCTCTTTTCCCTATCACATCAACATAAGTACTTTAATTTTCAAAACCCTTCATAATCTCTTTCCACCATATCCTTTTGTTTTTGTTCAGAAACAAGAGGTAGACTTAACTTCCTTGTTTGAACTCTGAGATCAGCTCTTTCACTCACCTGCTAAATCTTTAAAAATTAAAAATTTCTGTGCTCCCTGAAGTGCTCCCTGTAAACCTCTACAAAGCTAATTTCCTTAAGTCTTCTTTGCTAGGTTGCCTGCAAAAAATGTGATGACTAGGCTTTCACCAAGAGTACAACTTTAACGCTGATCAATGTCATCTCATTGTTTTCTTATACTCATCTGTCTCCACCTGGTTATCCTGCCTTAGACTGTTGGCTGTTTGGGGCAGGGGCCATCTTTTTGTTCTGTTTAGAGCACTTAGCATAGTGGAATTCTGGTCTGACTGGAGCCTCTACGTGTTGTATCAATAATAAGTGCATTAAAGATATTTTTTCTTAGGCATATAAAGAGTGACAAAATACTGTCTCCTATGGGGATTTTGTTTGGTTTTTTTTTTTTTTAGTTGTAAAAATACATTTATTTGATTTGATCAATGTGAATCAAGGAATTTTGCTGAAAAATGTGAAAATAAATAATTGCAGGGCATTTTACTAAGAATTGATACTACAATAAAATGGGGATATTTGTGGATGCATTGATTAAGGGCATTATAAATAAGACACAAGAACTGATTATTCTGCTCTACTTATTGCTGTTGAGGCCTCAAATACAATGTGTCCAGTTTTATGCACTTTCTCTGTATGTCTAAAAAAAGTGATTCCAGAGGAGAGCAACAGGTATAATGTATAGAAAATATGACCTCTCCAAAAACCTTCCTCCATCCTTTTTTTTAATTAGTTGAATTAAAGTATGGAACACAACTCAACTTAGCAGTGGAACTTACTCAACTTAACAGTCTGCCAACCATACAACTTAGTATATGAATGGGGTAGACTTAGGATTGCTCTTGGAACTCCAGAGGAGGAAATAATTTGCACATTTTTGTAATGCAGAGTTGTTATAATGTTTATTAACTTCAGTGACTTCAAGGTTAATTTTTAATATTGGTTAGCATTGGTTCAACCATTAGATTATAATATTATGTATAAGGGTTACACTGTGAGAAAAGACACTAACAGAGCATCCAAGTTGTGTCTTGGGTAGAGAGGAGGGTGTAGAACTGTTATCTTCACTACACTAGCTGGTTCAGGACAATCTGTCAGGAGGCCTGAGTCTCATCTACTTAAAGCCAGTACTAGAAGGAATCAGACCAGTAATTGTCTGATGGGAGATTTGGACTATCCATCCAATCAGCTGTATATCTGTAAGCCTGTCACAGATTACATGGTGTTCTACTTTCCCTACCCTCCATTATTACTCATCCATTGTATGAATCTCACAAATACTTCATGAATCAGGTTTTAATACAATTATCTTAGCATGTTAGTTTCCATAGATTTGACAACAAGTGTGTCCAAACTGAAAATGCAGTCAGTTTTTAAGTAAATTAAACTTACAAAACAAGTATATAAATAACATTTTAGCGTTACTTTTTAAACACTTTCTAGTGAAAACTGTAGTAAAAATCATGAATTATTGTAGGAATGATTTTTTTCTTTAAAAAAAGCATTTATGTCAAATGGCCTAATATCTGTATCTATCTGATTTCTTTTCCCTTATGAATCTGTTCTTAAAGGTCAGTTGAAAAAAAAATTATATTAGTTTTCCTGTCAGTTTTGTGTGGAAGGTTTAGTAAAAAAAACTGTTAGCTTTTGAAAGATGAGCTGCAAGGGTAAAAATTACTCAACCTCCCTTGAGTTCCTGCATATCTCGAACCAGCAGCCTTCAAGGTCTTTGTGTAGGAAAGAAAGCAGGTAATTGGGTAGAATAGGAGAAGGGCAGTGAATAGTTACATCCAAAGGAACAATTTTCAAATCAAAACAGCAGTAAGGAAGATCTAATGTAAACTTGAAGGGAGAAGTTGCTCAGTTAGTATGTTGCAGATAAATGAAGAACAATGTCACCTTCAGTTGTCTTCAAATGGGCATTTGAAACATTGTTTAGCTGAACATATCTCATGTATCTAATCAGGTATGTACTTAAACATATCTAATCTAATGTAGCTAATATCCCAGTCCTGTTCAAATAGCCAGCAAAAGAGAATGCTTTCAGTAGTGCTCTGTGGTGTTACACCAAATGGGAACCAGTGATCTTAGGCTGTACAGTTATCGAAGTTCACTATCCTTAAAAACAGTAGACAGCTTTGCCTGACACGCAACCTAAAGAACTCTGCCAATAACATTTAATAGAAATCTAATGTTGCCATATTCATGTAAGAGAGTTGTCTTCAGATATTGAGTTGAACATAAGTTTTGCCATAGCATTTTTAAAACATTAATATTTTATAAACCAAAAGAAAATGTGATGCAGCAACCATGGGAAACTAGCAACAAACTGTAACTCTAAGACTGCCATCTTATCGCTGTAGCATCTCAGAATCTGTTAAATCTATTTCTTCATACTCTTGAGTACCCTGTTCCAATTTTTTTCTGCCTTACTGTCTTCCTTTGCTTCTCTTAGGTTCGCAAATTTGTGGCCAAGGACAGTGCAGGGCTTCGTATCCGTAGCCACCCTTCCCTTCAGAGTGAGCAAATAGGCATAGTGAAAGTCAATGGATCCATCACTTTTATTGACGAGGTAACACATAAGAAACTTATGTTGAAACAGGGATTAAGTTGTAAAATTAATCCATGTAAATGATCAGTCTAATTTTCATGTTTAGATGTTGCCTTATTTATAATTTAAGTATCTATGCCTCTAGATTTTTTTGCCAGTTTTTCTTGGTATTATTTTTCTGGTTTTTTTCACTCACTTTAAAACTTGTGAAACAAATTTTAGGACTTGTATGAAGAAAGGGGATAGTTGCATTAGAATTCATTTCACGAATCATTTCCTATTTTATCTTGAGGGACTTGGATGTTCTAATGTTTAATCGTTAAGTACTATGTTCAAAGTTGGAAATTGTAGGTGGTAGTATCATGCACCTGTCATTAACATTTCTGAAAGACCATCATCGTTTTAGAGTAAATGTGCACATATCTTCTTTCTAATAACTCCATATATAGCAAATACTTTTACAAGTTATGAAGACAGTGGTGATAAAACAAAAATAATGAAAGGTAGGGAGGAGCAAGTGTTTTATGAGGAAAGATCTGGCTTTAATGATGACTACTTTTTTAAATCTAAAGTAAATTCTTTTTAACCATCTGATATAAATTTCCTTCAAACTTAGCTTCTTGAGATGTATCTTTCATACTGCTTTAGCATTCTTTTGTTGCTTTAAGTTTCTCCAGACTCTCTTCCCTACCTTTCCGTATCTCTTCTACCACAACAGTGCAGAGCTTAATTCTCATGCTACCATTGTCTTGCCTGGTCTGCAATCTGTTAGTCGTTGCTGGCCATGTAGCAGTTACAGGAGGGCATGGCTCGTTTTTGTTGCTTGTTTCCCATAGATCCACAATGATGATGGTGTATGGCTGAGACTGAATGATGAGACTATAAAGAAGTATGTTCCTAACATGAATGGTTACACTGAAGCCTGGTGCCTCTCTTTTAACCAGCATCTTGGCAAGAGCCTTCTGGTCCCTGTTGACGTAAGTAAAAGGTGCCTTTGAAGAATATTACTAGTACACTCTGTCCTCATTACAAAGCTTTCTTTAATTAAAGGCAGTAACTGTTTTAATCTCAAGGTGAATCACTTTTTAATTAGGAAATAATTGCCTTCTATATGCTTGAATTCTTGAGGGCTACTCAGTAATGAGGGTGGAGTGTAAACAAATTAAGGCCCTTTATGCTGAACATTTTTTCCATTAAAAGAAGAGAAATGGTGCAGGGACCATGAATACAATCATGCACTGGAAAAAAAGTAGTATTGGAGAAAATGTATTCGGTACAAATTATTTTTCATGTAAGGCTAAAATATTATAGTCTATAAGACTATACTTTCAAAAACAATTTGTCATCTTAAGTGAAATGTTGCAAGATGGGTTTCAGACTGGAAATAACCATAAGCTTCTTTAGTTTTTCTTAAGTAGATCTATTTCTGGATTTCATATTTAAATCCTAACATTACTAAAAAAATTCTAGAAATCTGAAGGCTTTCTCAACACAAAATATGAGTTAAAAAATGCATCAAAATATCTGGCAGTTTAATTTCATAAAGGTCATTCCAAGCAAGCACTAGAACTTAAACCTGTCTTGTGTTGAACAAACATCTAAAACTGTCCATCAGTTATAACAAAGCCACATTTTTTCGGTTTTGTCTTCCCGATAAAATATGTTTATAAACGGATTTTTTATTTGGGGATCTCCCACTACAACTCTTGTTATAGGATGTATCTTAGAAAACCTGTTGCATCTGGGAAGCAGAATGCTCCTGCCCTGCCCATCAACCACTTAGATGCTGTTGTGATGGGTGTGTTTAATTATAGAGATTTAGAATCTGTGAAATTTGGTCAAGATCTTTGCCTTACTTAAGCTAGTGTATTTTTAATTTTATAAAGCGATATTTCTAGACACTAGTATAGTAGGTTCCTGATTTGCCTATATTTTTCAGGTGGACAGACGCGACTTCATAATAGCAAAATAATTTTCTTTCTTGGATAGAATGTATGCACTCATCTCAGAAAAAGAAAAGAAAATTCACTTTCCAAAGAGATGATATCTTGTGATATGAAGACAAATTATTTGTAGTAGAATAAGCATGTCAACAAACTAATGTGAACAACAAAGAATTAACTAATGATATTTTATTAAGTGTTGTGATTTTTCTCTTTTTGTGCATCATATCTTGTTCAGACATTTCATCCAAAAGAGAAACATTTGTGCAATTGATACTAGAAAGAAAATATTGGAAACTTCCCTGTGGGGGGGAAAAAGGACTTATAGCAGGGGTAGGCAACCCCCTGACACAGGTTCCAGAATATGGCACGCAAAGGTACTTGCGTGACATGCATTCCTCAGAGCGGACAATGGGAAAAGGACTGGGGTTGTGCTACCACAACAAGGATTGGGCCTCTTGCATCTCCCCCACTATCCGTCTCTGGCACACCAACATCTTACAAGTCAAGGTTGTGGGTGTTTTTTGGCATTCTGCCGAATAATGTTGCTGACCCCTGACTTGTAGCCTAGTTTTGGTTGCCATTTGAGCTGTTGTGAGGAGAATAGAATTATTCTTTAGTTTTCCTTGGTAGCTGAAAATTAGTAGTTGCATAAGAATTTTGATGACAGAAAACAAAATGATATAATGTCTGCGCTAACAGTAATGGCTACACTAGTAACTAGTTCCGCAGCTGAAGTCTTGTAGAATAAACTGTATTTACAATGTGCTGCTAGTTTTAAGATGTCTGAAGTGTTGGTACTCTCATACATTTTCCTTTTACATTTTATCATTTTTTAAACAAACTGCTATAGAACTCAGGACACAGGTTGTAGACAGTACATTTATTTCAAGATGATTTGACTTTTTATTCTGGAGTGGAATGGACACAAGGCTAGCTTTATACCAGTGTAAATCCTTCCACACCAAAGCAAATTAACCTTCAAAGTGAGCAATGATGATATGCTGGTGTAAGTTAAATTAGTTTACTGGTTCTTTGTTCACTTTCCTAGTTGTTTTTTATATTTAGCAGTTCAAAATGGTTCCCTTTCCAGTTAGTGGTCCACCCCTGTAACAGTGCCCATTCGGAGTAACTAACTTGGGAGGAGGCGGGTTATGTGTCTGGTCCTTGCTACAGGGTAAATTTACTAAGGAGTAAAAAGCAACGAAAATTACTTTATGATTACACCACACAAAAAGGTCCTGTTAACCAGATAAAATATTGTGTGTGGGTATGATGTCTGTGTATATCCACACACACTTGTTCAAAAATTTGGTGTACAAGAATCTCTAGAGTCCAGAATGCTCTTGTGTTAGATCTTTAGCAGTTAAAAAGGGAGAAACTGATTGATTAAAAGCAGAAAGGGGGCTAGGTTAGTAGGTGGGATGAAATATATACAGGCAGTTGAAATGCAGGGTTAAAGGTCCCAATCTGATGTTTAGTTTGGAATTTGGGATGATACTATTATGCATGAATATCATTCTGTAGTCCAAGGGTGACCAACTTGTAACATGGACAACCTCTGTTTGTGACACATGGCAGATTAGAGAAGGGACAGACAGCACAAAAAGCAGAGCAGCAGGTCGAGCAGAAAGCAGAACACTAATTTACACCCAGTCATCCTTACTGTATTATTTAAATGTTAGGCTGGAAGAATTTTGTCTCCTGAATGTTCTCTGAGTAGCGTTGTGCAAAAAGAAAGGAATTTAGCTTAATTTCCAGATTGCAGGTCAAGTTGGCAGAGTTTTAGGGGGGAGGAAAAGTTTGCTTTATAGTATGAGGAAATTCGATATAGTCATTAAAGCACCAAAAGGTTCCCCCCCCCATGTTATTTTAAGTTTACTTAAACGAGAAGCCCACTCTAAAACAGTTGAATGATAATTAAAGGGAAGATATACTGCTTCAGAAAATTCAAATTAATTAAGCTATTTAAAATCTGCAGATTTCTGCTAAGATCTGTTTTTCTTCAGATGAGAGGATTTGATGTTATAATCCTTTCAACTCATTAAAATAAATACAAAAAATTTTGTATTTAAAATGTAAGGTATTTTTTTCCGGTTTCTTCTGTAAAGAAAAAAAAAAAAAGGTTAAATAAGTCTACAAGTGGCAGCATAGGGGTTTCAATGTTAACAAGCTTGCATGTTTGCAAACATAATTTTTAAACTGACAAAATTTTCTTTCTTGAAACTGTTTGAATCGATACATTTAAATTGGTATTCAGCATATTATAGGCTAAAGGGAGGCACGGTTTCAAAAATAAAAGAGAGATACTAGGGTTTTGTTTTGGTTTTTTTTTACATTCACTGTTTCACGGCCACCACCTTGCTTCTTTACTGCAGATAATTTCATCTTTGTCGCTTTTCACATGTTTCCTAATAGTACAAAAGTAACAATGCAAAACTCCGTAAAAGTTTCAGAAAAAAAATGTTTTTTGATGTTGTTTTATGTATGGAAAGTCTGCATTTCACTATAGTCAAATAAAAAAGCAAACTGAGATAAATAGCAAAGTTATTTACAATTCAGTATATTGAACTAAATTGAATACTTGTGAAATAAACGGCAGTCGCACAAATGTTGGTTTTATAACCCTCTTAGATTTGTGCCAATTTGATGCATTTGTTTCATCATCTTTCTGTTTTAACAAAAAAAAGGACATCAGCCACCTCATTCGTGTATTTTACCTGTTCCAATTATATATGGAAGTACAATATTCTAAATAAGTTGTCATATTGTTTTCTTTCTTTTTTTCAATTTTTTAGTAGAATTAGTAAATTTTTGTTTGTAAATTTTTAGTAAAATTTGGTCAGAGCAGAACTTTGGTAAACATGCAGTATTTATCATAGATGATAGTAGATTGTGAGATGATACTTAATACAAATGTGAATAATAATGGCTGTATTGTGAGTAAAACTATAATGCATAAAAATATATAAAGATTTCTGTCTCAATTTTGTTGCCTTGCAGTTTACTTTTCTTCTTACTAAACTATAATATAGCTGTCCAGGATTTTATTTCCTTCCCAAACATGGGCTGGAAAAATATGATTTTATCAATTAAAAGCGTGGTAGAAGATCACTAATTCCTCCTGAATGGGACACTGATTTCAGCATACTAAAGTTAATTTAATATCTTTGACAACTTTGTTTGGTTTATTGTACTCCACAATCTTGTAGTAAATGTATTGTATATTTTGTAAAAATATAACTTAGCAATCATTCTCTCTCTACAGCACTCTTACATTTTTGCTTCCGATATCATGAACTTAGTGCTGTTTTGGTGTGCAGGCTAATGAGGTTATACAATATGACAGTATATTGGTTTCCAACACTGTTAAGCTTATTTTATAAATCTTTCTAGGTATGAATTGGTGGCTGACGGTCCACATTTAGTCATGCTACATTAATTCAAATAATCTTTGAAAAACAGCAGACTGTCTTATCATAAAACAAATCTGGCTTGCACTGGAACAGATATTGTTTCACTGTAACAACTATGGGATTTGTCTTGTACAAAGTCTCAAGCTTTGTAACAAATGTCTGGCTCTTAATTTCAGTAAATGGCATGACACACTACATCCATTTAGAGCTTTTGACATATGAAGCTGTTTTTGTATATCAAATGATTTGTCATGGTGAACGATGAATTCAGGTGGCTCATTTTAAAAAACACATCCCCCTTTGTAGAAAGGCAGTTGTTCATTTTGATACTGGTGCTAGAATGCAGAAAATTTTGCATTATACTATCTCTAGTATCTTCTTCCAATGTTATCTTACTCCGTTTTCCTTGTTGATATTTGTCTTTCTTAAACTTTGTTGCTCAGAATGTCTTTAATGCTAGCCAAGGAGTCAGGGATTTGGACTTTTTTTCATGGACTGCCAAAGCTTTTTCTCCCCAGGTGAGTTAATTCTTAGGAACTGTCACATTGTGTCCTGTTTTTCAGCGTGTATGTCGACACAACTTTACATACTATAACCATCCAATTCTGCTTTATTTTTACAAGAAATAATTAAAATTCGAATACTATGCTATAGAATTCTATATCTGTTCTATTTAGTTCATCCACTTGTGATTGGAAAAAAATATAAGTTTAAAATGTTAATGGAAGGTTACTGAATTTCCAGCAGCTTAAAAAATTATGTATTTTAAATATTACAGACTAATTAAAAATGTAGACCTTGTTGCCTATTTAGAAGTAACAAGAGGATCTATCTCAGGATAGTCTGTTTATAGATGAGGTATGCTGCTAAATTTTGCTTTTCCTTTTTTCAGTGAGATGCTCCAGTCAGTTATAGCATTTAATAAGATTAACAAAATGATATATTGTGAGCTTTTATAGCTCAAAATTAGTTAAGAAATGGACATTTGCATTAAGTAATTCCTGATGTTTTCCAAAAATGCTATAATTGCAAAAAGATACTTCATTGTATTATGTACATATAAGTATTATAAATACTTACATACTTGGATACGTGTGTAAATTTATTTGTGAAACTATGGTCTCTTATTGGATAGGGTTATTTCCATAGGAACTTTCATGGTAACTATGCTCAAATAATTATCTGTATATTTGTTTAAAGGTTTAAAAATTATATTAATTTTCACTGATTAGTTTCTGCAACAAGACAACATTACTATAATGCCATGTCAAGATTTAGAAACTTAAAAGTAGTTAACTAAGCAGAGCATTGTGATCCTTTTCTCTTTGAAATAGCTTACTTTCATGAATACCATAGTTTGTTTTAAAAATGTCCTTACTTTCAGATCAACTTCATACTGTGTAAGGGCTAGGTTTCTAATTATAATCTAAACATGATAGTCAAGATAAAGAGCAGTTAAGTCATCTTCCTGCAGATATAAAGGCAACAAAGGCCACCTGTTAAGCCAGGAGAAATAGGTATCTGTTCATTTGGGTTAGGGAATCAACAGTGACTGGGCTTGTTACTGACCAAATATTTCCTTTGGCTGTAGAAACTGGCTTATCTCAACTGTAATAGCCTGATGGGGTGCCTAGATTCTAGCAAGTCTTCAACCTTATTTACCTGTATAGTAATCAACAACAAAAAACCCTGAAATTTTATATTGAGCCAAGGAAATAATTTTGGTCATTAATAAAGGAATTAACTTCACTTGTACCTCTTCTTTACATGTAGCTTATATTATTTTGTTTTTAAAGCATAGCAGCCTTTTCAATTTCTTCTTGTTTGTTTTACTGTGACGGAACTGCGTGCTACAATTTTCCTACCCACTATATGCTGGAGATTTTACTATATTTCCAGTGATATAGCCATGCCAGTGGTCCTCATTTAGCATCCCTCTAATTTTTTTTGGCAAGAATTTAAATCCAAGGAATAAACGTTCTTCAGAATTATAGCATCATTTCAGGATTTGGTTTGTCTTTTATCTGAACATGGTTCTATCCAAAATAAATCTCCCTAGTATTTTTATCATCAGCATGAAAAATAATAAATACAAACTAGTAAGTTATGTGCATGCAGGTATCCTCAGTGCTGCAACTCCTTCATGTTTTAATTAGAATTATTTTACCATTATTCAATTTTTTTTTTTTCTTATTATGTTAAAAGATGATCAGGTGTTTTTTAGATTTTCTGTCTTGGTAGAGAGCAGTACTTGACAGGAAGGGTGGCATTCTGTTTCCTTATGGAAGTCTAGTTAACTACATTTGGTCATCTACATCATCATCTCTAAGTCCCCAAAATGCCACTTATATTTATGTTTACACACTTCCTGTGTATGCAGCCTTATGCATATACATGCCCAGAAGTAGAATGCTAACCTTTTGGTAGTAGTTTGGGGACTTATGACCAGATCTGGTTTTCTGGGTGTTCAGAAAAGAATAGAATGTCACCTCTAGGCTCATGGTTGTATGAATGAAAACTCACATGTGGACTACTTTTAAAATACTTATATATCAAAAGAACTACACAGAAATAGCTGTTAATTTTATATAGCAATAATTCGATTGTTGTGTTTACCATTGAGAACTGAAACTGGCATTATGAACCATATACTTTCTAGATTAAGAATTTAGTTGTTGCTGAGTTGAAGGATTTATTTCTTAGGTAAGTGTACAAAAAGAATTATTAACAAATTCTGTGTTTTGCTTTTATTTTTCTAAATTTTTCAGGAGTCTAGGTCTAATACTGATGACTTTTTCAAAGATTTAAATTCACGCTGCCCACAGGAAGCAGTGATGCAAGAACAAGATATGCCACTACTTCGAGGTGGACCTGGAGTGTACAAGGTAGTGAAGACTGGCCCATCTGGTCACAACATCAGAAGCTGCCCTAACCTTAGAGGTATCCCAATTGGAATGTTAGTTCTGGGAAACAGAGTCAAGGCAGTGGGCGAGGTATGGATCCTTGTAGCTTCAGTTCATGTCTTCATAGATACCAGTTTATAACAGTAGTAAACACAACAAAAGAGTACAAGGTTTGCTTTTCCAACCCTGGTGGCAAATGTTAATTTTTGAACTATGTATATGTTATACTTACTAATACAATTCTGTTTTTTGCTTTTTAGATAAGTATTCATTAATTGGGGTTATATTAAACTTGAATTTTCTGATCCTGCAATCACTTTCACTCATTTACATTCTGTTACAGTATGGTTTATTAATTACAAAATCTTCTCTGCTCTGTTTATTGATTATATGGATCAAAGTGAATTTTACTTTACTGGAGGAATCCTTTCCAGGGCTATACTAAGTTATAAAATGATCCTTTTCCTTTGTATTCAGTCATTGTTGCTATATTCAGTCATCCTGCTTTGCTGTTTTATTAAGATGGGCTTGAGGATGTAGTGTGTCATGCTATTTCTTAAACAGTGTCAGGAACACACTTGGCAAACTTACAAATATTCCACATAAAAGTAGACAGTATAATTACCTTACTATTTCAGGTACTAAAACCATGTTCACATTATTGGATGATACCTTATTTGGTCTGGTCTGAATGGTCAAAGATTGAATTGTTGGTTTTGTTTTTTTTTCCCTAAGAATAAGCTGGTATAAAACTTTGAAAATACTTATAATTTTAAACCTCCCATTAAAGGAACTGGTCTTTATTCTACTCTAAGCTGTCGCCTTAATTTCAAAAACATGTATCTTTTAGTGTCAAGATGGAAATAAGCATATTGTTTCAAATACTGAAGCATGTTGCTGGATCTCAGTACTGGGTTATCTGAAAAGTCAATAAACTCTGCTTTTTGTGTGTGTATCAGGTGACTAATTCTGAAGGTACATGGGTACAAATGGATAAGAACAGCATGGTAGAGTTCTGTGAGAGTGATGAAGGAGAGGCATGGTCCTTAGCTAGAGACAGAGGTGGAAACCAGTACCTCCGACATGAAGATGGCAAGTTGTCTTCGTTTTATATAAACTTTACTCTGTAAATGTGTTAATATAAGTCACAGTATAAAGAACAAAAAGTTTGAAGAAAGTTTCAAGAGTTTGAAAAGGGCAACATATCAACTAATAAAATAATTCAATTGGAAAACAATCGATTACAATTTCTAGAAAAACTTCAACATCAAGCATGTTTAGATTATACAAAAATAACATTTAAGCATTTTCAGATTCATTCTTCTTGAACCAGTTGCAAAGTGTAGGTATGATTATTTTGTCATCCTCTATTAGATGAAGTGTCAGTTTTCTAAAAACTATTAGCATACTTCCCCAGGCAATTTTCTTCAGTCTGTTTCTCTACAACTGAAAAATAGACATTGAATAAATTTCTAGAGTATGTGGCCAGCCCATGGTAGGACCAGCTTCTGTTTTTGGTGCACAGCAGATTGGAAAGGGGACAGGCAACACAGCAGCAGAAAGGAGGAGGAGGTAGAAAGCAAAACAGCAAATCAGGCAGGGAGCATGGGGAAAGAAGAAAGCAGAGCAATAGATCCACTCAGGCAGGGAGTACAGAACTGGGAGTTGAAACCAGAACAGCAGATCAGGCAGAGGAAGGGCAATGGAATAGCACTTGAGGAAGAAGTGGGGCTAACTTGTGCCACAGTTGCCAAAAAGATTAGCCCTCATTCTTCTAGAACATCTAGAATTTTTATTTTGTGTTTAAGATGTAATGCTCTGGGATTGGAACCAGTACAGTGAGTGCCCTGTCAAGAACAGAACAAATTTTCAACTCAGCTTTTAAAATGAAAAAAAATCTTCAATAATGCTACTTTGTGGTTTTCTGCAAAATGTTCTGATATGAAGCAACCACAGAAGTTAATTTCAGACAGTAAGTAGGTTTCTGTAAAATGCAATAAATACACCACACTTTAGAGTATTATTGTCAAAATATTTTAAAACTGATGGATTTAGACAGAGGTCTCTGGCCATGTGTTGGCTATCTTAAAAAAGTACTTTTCAATATCATTTTCAGTTCCTAGGAAAGTTTTACTTGCCCCCTAACGCTCATGGTCAACAAAAGAAACTGTACCATTTATTTAACCTAAATTTTCATTATGCATACTATTATTTTGCCGTTTTAATATCAATTTTTAGCAGGGCATAATTCTTAAAGGAGAAGTATTAGGGCTTTTTTGGCTGTAAGGATTCTATTTAATTTCTCTTGGGAAAATTTTATCTTTCACTTATCAAAAGAATTTATTCAGAAGTCTAATAGGCATTTAACCTTCTTGTAACCCTTTTACCTTTTTATTTTGATGATAGTTCAAGTTCCATTTATTTACCAATGTATTATGTTTATGGAATCTTAATTCCCCCAAAGAAATGATGTATATGCCAGTTTTTGGTAGTCTTTGGTACTGTGAAACTGGTAGGAACTCTTTTAGCTCTTCAAGGCCTTTGGGCTCAATGATAGGAACATCTCACTATTCATAGTTCAAGTCCTTTCAGACTGGGTGGCTGCTTCAGGCAAGCTGTCTGCTTTATTCCTATTCACCTGACGATGTCATATCTTTAGAATCTTTTTATTCCTTATCATGTCTTTGGTCTGTTTTCTCATTAAAACTGTCAATTGTGATTTTTCCTCTTTATCTTCATGAGCTTTTCACTTTATTTTAAGGAAGTATTCTATATCATCTACTGGATTTTTCTAGTGGACTTCTGACACTGTCAGCAGGGGATGTGGGGGGAGTGCCTTGAACTTTGATTCCCATTTTTAAATGGCAATTTCAGGTAGTTAAACTCTCATTCTTTCATCAAAATAAAACATTAACCTTGCTTTGGCTTTAATGATATGTTTTGAAAATAGTTTAATGCTATGAAATTTTTCTACATGTCAGGACAAAATGTGATATGTTGACCTTTCAGTGGCAGTTCTTCAAGAGCTGAGGCTTTTATCTTGTTTCTTAACGTGGACTGGTAATAGTTTAGGTGTTTCTTGCTGATAAAACTATCTATAACAGTAAAACTGAAAAGTCAGATTGTAGTAATATAGGGCAGAAACCCAAGAATCTGGTAGGTCATGAAAAAGTCTCAGAAAGGAAAAGGAAATGTCATGATAGTAAAATTAAAATAAAATACCTTCTACATTTATATCCTTTTCTTGGTGCCTTTACCAATTATCTGGCCCTCTCGGGGGAAAAAATGATATTACACATTTAAGGTTGAATTCAAGAATTAAGTTCCCAGTAGAGAGCTTAAAGCAAAATTTAGTATCTGCACCATTAGAAGTGTTCTTAAATCCTTTGATTGCAAGTAGTGAAGAAGGTCCTGGAACAGTTGGGCAACTAGTACCAGTCTCCAAAGATTTCTGAGTTGGACGAAGGTTTGTGGTCTCTTGACCAAGCATTTAGCATATCAAAAATGTCTAAAGTGCCACCCAGTATCCTCTATTGGTCCAGTACTTGCTGGCAAATAGTAGCATTAAGCTGGGTTTAGTCAATGGTACTCCCTAATAACCAAAAAGCAGGAGAGCTATATCTGAAATAACTTCCTGTCAAAGAGTTTGGTTTGGTATGTCTGAAGAATGACTTCTTTCTACTGCAAATATAGCTGATTGTGCGTTTTGCAACCAATTGGGGTATTTTGGAGCCCTGGCAGTTGTTACATTTATTGCACAATTTGCGTATTAATTATACGGTAGGGAAGTGTAATATGCCACATATTCACCTGATGATTCATCCTGTCATAAAATGGCAAACAAGTTACAAAAATGTTCCACATTAGGTGTGGTACATTGATGTTTCATTTGTATGAAACTTGAATTTGAATGTGGCATTTTAAGTGGCTTACAGGCAGGCTGTATAGCAAGCCTTTTGAAATACTGGGCACAGAGCTTCCTTATCTTGAATCTCTCACTTGCCATGGTGAAAGTCAGCTTTTTGGTTATGGCTTTTACAGAGTGGTGGGAACCAGTTGACACTGGCACCCAGCTGCAAACCTGCATGCCCAAAAGCCTTGCATGTGGATACGCACATGTAGATTTTACAGGTGTTGGTGTACCAGACCATTAAAAACCATGTGTGTAGCCCAAATGCATGTGCATTGTTTATAAGTACCAGTATATTGGAACTTTAGTATTGGGGAGAGGCTTCCCAGTCATGGGATTTTGATATAAGTCCTTTAAAAACTGCCTGTGAACACCCCTGCACATGTTTTTGCAGTTGCCAGGCAGGGGGAGTCAACTGATTTTTCCCTCTTTCCCCCCACCCACCAGCACTTACAGATCTGCTGTGGGTATAGCATAGCCCCATGCAGAACTGCAGTGCACACTTTTTAACTTTCTGATGTTCATGAAGTCCTGGAGTGCAATCCTAGATACTTCACACTCTCAGGGTGAGAGGGTACAGCAGAAGCATGGTATGGTGGGTTGCACTGGGAATTGCATTTGGGATCAGGGAACAGATTCTATCACACCACTAAATAAATGTCTGCCAGTGCCCTCAATTATATGATGCATGTCATGTATAATGAAGAGCGGCACTACTAATTTGATGTAGATGTCAAATGTGTTTGCTAAACTTTTGGTAACGCCCTACCTGCTTATGCCTCCCTATCTGGACAAACAACTGATCAAGGTTTCTCCATTGGATAGCATCTAAGGATCTTTCTCTCAACCATGAGTGCCTGAGGCATTAAGGTTTATGATAAGCTATCGAAAATGTCTTAATGCTCATAAAACATGATGTATTAAGACTTTGACAGCCATATGTCAATTAAGACTTACTGACTTTAGACAGGAATCTTGTAGCTTTTAAAAAGCATTTGTAATATCAAGAATAAATTTTCAACAACCACAGCAGAGAGTAGAGGACAAAGGGATCTTAACATTGCATCCAGTTGACAAAGGGCTTAAAGCTCTTAAATTTAGTAATAGTACATATATGTTATGTGGCCCAGTACTTTTAATCAGCCTCAGGAATTGTCAAATGTTCATGGACTCTGAAAGCTCCATAGTTGTCCAGAACTTAAGTCATTTTGTAGAAGACCTAACCACAGTCTGAATCTGATTTCAGGTGATCACCCTGGACCAAATTACTGTGTTCTCTCCTTTACAGGTTTCTTGCTCCCTGCAGGCTTATTTAATCTTCTCAGTGATGTTCACAGGCATAGTATGCCTGAGTAGGCATCTCAAGTTGTTCTGAATTTGAGGGAAGAATATGTCAGTTGGACATAACTTTTAAGCAGAAATATTTGTAGTGTACTGTAAATGTTATGTCTGAAAATTTCTTTCTTCTGACAGTCATAGTGATTACTCAGAATAAGCCAAAATCTATCCTTAGATTTAGCTTTACAGTACCTGGGGCAGACCTGCATAATTCAAGAGCTGGATCAATAGTGGTACAAATGTTTGGTGTCATAGCTATTTTCATACCCCTGAAATAATAGCTATGGGTAAAATAAAATTATTTGCCACAACATCTGGGTAATCTGTCTCCATTTCAGTTGTTGCATGAGTTTAGCAGTTGCTGTTAGAAATAGCAGAGCTAGAAATTAATTTAGATTAGTGGTATTAAGCAATAATCTTAATAGTACTCTCCAGTAGTTTGTAAATTGCTGGCTGTTGAAGAACTTTAATTCCAGGGGGAGCAAATGAAGGTAAATTTTGCTAAAGCTCAGTGTTTTGTATCCTCTCAGGGCTAGAAATATTTATGTAGACCAGTCATCTTCATATTAGGTGTTCTTTGCGAGTAAATCAGTGAAAAAATTTCAGCTATTGCAGTTCAACTTAAAACAAAACTTGATTAATATTTGAAACACCGAGCACATTTATCTGTATATGAAAGACCAGTTAACAAGTAGACTCTTAGGTAGGATAATAAGGCCAGTTACAGACATTACACTTTTACCAGTATAAATGATCAAAACCTGGTCTATCTCTGTAACAGAACAGAAGTTCAGTGCCCAAAACTGGTCTATATTCATAACAGAACAAAAGTTTGGTGCACATAAGCTGGTTTGAAAATGGAAGAACCTAGTCTGATTGCCCCACCACCAAAGGGTGAATGTATGTTCTGTTCAGTGCCAATCTAAAGTATACCATTCACAGAAAACTTTGTAACTCGGGTTGGTTCTGCCTCGGGCTTCTTGAATGTCTGTACCTAGCTTTAGTCTAACCAAAACTGTATTTCCCCTATTGCAATTGAAAAACGCAAAATATATTTTTTTTTCCATTTCTAACATTAAATATTAAAGCTAAACTTAGAGTTTGGACTATTACTAAATAAGTAACCTACTACTTTTGTATTATTTGTGAATTAAGTTATTAGGCAGACTTTCTTCTCTTTGTTTTGGGGGTTTTTTGTTTGATTGACTACTACAATACTCCAAAAACTGACTTGGGAGTCTGACACTTGGTCTAGAATATGTGAGCTGGGAGGTGGGAAGGTGATGCTTTGCTTCCCATGTGGCGGGTTGTTTGTGGGAGTTTTCCAGGCAAAAAAACCATTCTGCTGCTATGGAATATTTCAGACTGTGAAGAAAATTGCCTAAGGGAAGTGCTAGAATTTTTATGTTGAAAGGGGGAGCAGAGCCTACAAATGCTGGTAGAAAGGGTAAACATTAAATTAATTCAAAAGAATTCAAGGAAGGTCAATTGACAGGTAGGAAAAACTTTTTCCAAGTTTCTTTCCTTTATGAAAAGGATACTGACTTCTTAATGTTTGTGTTTTATTGCAATTTCTTTTTGAAATATTGAAAGATTTTATATTAATATTTTTTTTAGTGCTTTTCCTAATCTCTGGTTTCTAATTTAGCTAAATTTTGTGCCTGTTCTTCATTTCATTACTCTTTATGGATTTGTTTATGACTTACCGTGATCCACATGACTTCACATATTTGTTATATTCTTTCTGCTCAGTATCATGCTTGGCAACCTGCATGATGAGAACTAATTCAAGTTGCCATTTTGAGCCTATTGTTAATAAGTATTAGCCATCTTATTGAAACATAACAAAAATATGTTAGCAACCAGTCAATAGCAGTTAAAGCAGTTATAAACTGATTCTCCATACATTTTTTTTTTTTTAAGTATCTGAATTTAAATATTTGAGGATTTAATGTTTTAAATTCTGGACACCTTCAACTTCATAGTGAATGGGATGCATTAAATTATGACAGGATATGCAAATTAATGAGAATTTTTTGTCCAGTTGTGGTGACAGAGGGGGATGGGTGTTTCCTTAGGGGGGGGTTTCCCTCCCAAAATGCATCCAAATGCATTGGCTGTTAACAGTTGTTCTTTTTAAGATGCAATTATTTAATGACTCTTACACAGAGTATACAGATAGCTGTATCAATTCTATGCCTGCATACTCTCTGACAACTAGTCATGCTATTGATTTGTGATTCCTTCTTCAACAGCAGCTAAGTTCAAGTGCTTATGTAGGGATGGGTGTCTGCCTCAAAGTCTAAATGTTTAAACAAAATGTAATTAAAATAATAATCTTTGTCATTATTAAGCTTCTCAAGTGGGAGTGAGAGAACTGGTTGCTTAAGAAAGGGAGTCATTAGAGTATTTTTTTCCTTGGATGTCCAAAAGCTTTATCAGTCTGTTTAGACTGTTGTGAGAAGTATAATAAATGATCTGTTGTCCAAGCATTGTAGTGAAATCCAAAGTTTAATCTAGTTCCTGTTTTAGTGATGTGAATTGGCACAGCTTGTTACAAGAGTTTAAAATCAATCTGTGTACTGTACACAGTACTAAGGAAGCTCTTCGGGACAAGACTAATACTTTCCTTTTGTACCAAACCTGGCAAGCCTGTTCCAGAAAATAACCCTTTTCATTCTAAAATATTTTTGTCTTTTGACTCCACCTTCCAATAAAAGTAAAGGATAAAAAATTCTAATTCTGAACTGATGGTAATTCTGGTTTTGATGGTTTGTTTTACAGAGCAAGGTCTTCTAGAACAAAATGTTCAGACTCCTCCTCCAAGTCCTTTTTCAATACAAGCGTTCAATAAAGGGACAAGCTGTAGTAACGGGCAAGGATTTGATTATGGCCTGGGAAATAACAAAGGTAAGTTTGTACCCTCAGTGTTTCAAAACATATTTTTGTGCATCGAACTTCTGCATATATGTTTTTGCTATTTATTTTCCATTATCTTCTTGCAGTACATCAAAGCCATTTGAGGCACCAGCCAGTGCACCCCAAATGAGCCAACTCCCTAAATGTATTGAAACGAGTTGCCCCAAAAGTATATTTTATGTAATTATGTAGATTATGTAAATTTGAACATAGTAAATTATGTTCAAATTTCTGCATTATAAAAATTCTTAAGTTAGCAAAGTTATATTAAAGGTTCATTACATTGAGGTTCTGTGTGTAGCACTAGGGTATATATTTACTCAATTCCAAGGCAGGTCTCCCACCCCTTACTTAATATGGCTCTGGCTCCAACCCAGGCTTAGGACCAAAGTCCCAACTGCTGCCTGCCCCACTACCTCGTCTCCCCCTCTCTCTGTCTCTCACCCTCTCTCTCTCAAATAGCAAATTTATAGATTTTCCTGTACATAATTTAGTTATTGATGGGTTGCCTTTAACTCAAGTAAATATTTTAATTATAATACAAAATAGTAATTGCATATTAATTGCATGGAAAAAAAATAATAACTCCAAAGTCTAATTTGGAGTTCAGAGATCTATTTGAAACGGGTTTTCAAGGGAAAGCCATGAGGATTTCACTGTCAGCCTCTAAGTAAGCTTTATTTTTACATGCACACACATACACTTCTGCATTTGATGACCTGATAGAAAGTATAAGAGTCAGTATTTTGATTATAGACAGTAGTTAGTGGCAAGCATTTTTTTAAATATTGACTCCTGCTCAGCTTTTGTATTAAGGTAGGTTATTAATATAAAATATAATACAGTGATATAACCTTTCTGCTTATAACAAAGATGTTAAAATAGGCGTACCTGATAACCATCTATCCTTCAAATATAGAAATGTCCACTGGACACTTGAAAAATAAGCACCTAATTAATGTTGTGGAGAAGAGGGAACCCAGATATTCTCGCTGTGAAGCATGCCTCATTTCTCCTCTAAGAAATAAAGATGTATAGGCTATCTGCAGCAAACACAAATTGTACCTATTATTCACTCATTATTTATATGAAAGAGGTTATCTGAACCAGGAGATTTTATGGCAAGTTATGTGCTCTTAGTGGGGAGAATTGATGAAATATGGATCTTTACCGTGCTAGTATTATGTGTAGTCTAGGCAACACGTATTTTAGGAGTATTGTTTGCATAATTTTTATTTAACACTAGTTCAGATTGCATGCCCACTTTTAAAGAAAGGCTGTGGACAGATGTAACTATTCTTTTTAAAGGGAGAAGAGGACTTCCTGCTTGGAGAAGCACTCCAGCTGTTCTGATGCAACTATTACATCTGTCTGCTCCCTGACCAGTATAAGAAAACTAAATTGTTGTAATTATAACCCATTATTAAATCAGGTTCATGATACAATATGGGTTCATTCTACTTAGGCTGCCACATAAGCAAACAGACATAACAGTTATACTGGAACATCCTATGCCTGTACAATTTGGTATCAGTATATCTTACATCTATCCACACCCTAAAATAATTTAGGTCTGGCCTTTATGAAGTTTTTAGTAATTATAACTTTGTTTTAAAAAAGGAGGGGAAGAGAATGAGGAGGGCTTTAGCTAAGCATTATGCATTTCTTCTGTTGTTTTTAATGTTCTAATGAAGACTGTTTACATCAGTGTACATTTTTTACATATGTTTAACACATGACCAAATACATCTGTCTGTTTTCATAATTTAGTCTGTCACTCCTCCAGTCCCTGTTTTCTTTTCAGATGAGAGGAGTAAGGGAAAAAAAGCATTTTTGACAACATAGTCAAAAAATTAAGCTTTGTTCACTGTATTTCCTAGTTCTGTATTGGAAGCAGAAGTCTGTCTTGTTTTGTGTGTTTGTAGCTGTTTTAATGGCATATGTTGTAAGAAATCATTACCTCTTCTTAGCATTTTTTTAAGCTTTCTATATTTTTTTTTTCCCTAGAAGACAATTTTTTTTCTGTTTAAAATACATTTTCCCTGGCTCAGTCAGCCACATTTCAAGAATGCTGATTGAATCCTGAATAAAAAATGTACAAAGTAGTCAACTTTTGAGTCAGTCTTGGGCAGAAGGTGCTGGAAGAATGAATCTGCATACTGCTGCTACTCTTCCTGAGCCTGGCACCCTGTGCAGCTAATTCCTGCAGCTGAGCAGGGAAGGGGCATCTCCTGTGCCTGCATCAGCAGAGGACAGTGGTGACGTGGCATGGGTTCCTTACAGATCCTGCTCCCCAGCTAGTCGGAGGCTTGAGGAGGGGAAAGAACAGGTACAGGGAAAAGGAACACACTCACTACCTTCCCTGTCCCTAGCCAAGCCCAGCATCCCTCACAGAGGCTCCCTGCAGCAAGAGCAGGTCAGGATCAGCTTTGGGGCTTCCCCATGCCTTAGTCAAGTAAGGGCCTCAGTGGAGGCAGGTGGGTCCCACTCCTTTCTGTGTCCCCTGCTGGCCTAGAGGGCTCCAGCTACAGGAAGCAGTTATGCAGTTTTTCAGGCTCGGCTGGGAACAGTGGCAGCAAAAGGGGGATGTGACCATTTCTCCCCCCTCAGTCCACCCCATTTTCATATAAATAGATTGCACATAGGTTGATAGTGATTAAACTTCCATTCCTGTCCTCATTATTTTGGTTTCTGTTTGGAGCCTGAGACAGGAATAGAACTGAAGGTATACAGGGATGCTTATTAGGAGAAATGGCTTTTGTTGCTAGAAAAATGCTGAATCATCAGCAGGGATCCTTGACTTTCTCTGCTTTTATTTTTTTTTTTTTTTAAATCCCAAATTTTCAGGTATTTAAAAAAAAAAATCACAGATTCACATTCTTCCATGATTAAAATGAACACCATAGATAATTAGATAGATAGCTAGATATTAGGCATGTGTGAATATAGAAGTATTCTATTTGGATTTGGCTGATTTGGAGGACAGTGATTCGATTCAGATCACTGTTCTGAATCGATTCAGCCAAATTGGCTTCATAAGATTTGTTAAGATTCGATGATTCAGGTTGGCTGGGGAGAGGTATGCTGATTATGTGGAGCTGCCCTGCCTATGTCCTTAGACCAACACAGCTACAATCAACACCCTTGTAATAATGATGGTGAGCGTCTTTAGAATAGTACAGCAGTCACAAGCGCATCTGTAGTCTTTGCAGTAGTATAGGCTAAGATTGTATGTGGCCAAAATACTTACTCTGATAATCCTTTAAGACTGCAGCAC
This sequence comes from Caiman crocodilus, assembly GCA_030014935.1. Taxonomy (NCBI): domain Eukaryota; kingdom Metazoa; phylum Chordata; order Crocodylia; family Alligatoridae; genus Caiman; species Caiman crocodilus. The sequence goes on from JAGPOW010003316.1 coordinate 123,726,418, forward strand.
AGCTTTAACATTGGAATAAAGCCAGTCATTAACACCCAAAGGTGCTTGGATATGGGATGCTTCAGTTACTGTTCTTTCGTAGTTATTTTGGTTTTGTATTTACAAAACAGAGAGAGGAGAGAGAGAAAAGAGATAAGGGAAATACTAGATGTTGGCATTCCTTGATATTTTGGGGAACGTGGACCTCTAGTATTTTTTATAGTTAGAAAAGTGTTGTTAAATAATTTTAAAAGTTTACAGCTCTTTATCTGAAGTTTTAATCTTTTAACTTTTATTTTTCTACTTGTACATCTCTAATACTATAGAGTTATCAGATGTCAGAATCTGTATTTAAATAAGGGTCACTGTTAAAGTTAGGCCAAACTTGAGATATTATAAGTACCTGTAACTCATAGTACTCAGCAAACCTTTTATCTGCTTGTAATATCCAGATAATTCTTTTATTTTACTTTTGAAAATGTGTAATAGATTCAAAAATATCAACCCTGAGGGTCCTCCAACAATAAAGCAACTGCATACACAGTTCTGCTCAGGAAACAAATGCAGTTTCAGGTTTCCAAAGGATAACTCTAAACAGTGAGAGACTTTTAACTGTGAAAGCAAGCAAATACTGTCATATGCATATATATATATAAATATGCTTGCCAAAAAACTAATTGCATTTATTATCTTCATACTCATTTGATTTTACTCATTGCTACTCTGCATGTTCTGTTGCATGTATGTGCTACTGTAAACGCTAGGAATATTTTTGCTTGGCCCCTTTTTTAGCAAGACAGGTCTCTCAAATAGCACTTTTGAAATGTTTTAAACTGTGTGAGAAATATCCATGATTCTCAGAAGCTCTAGTCTTTAGCAATTGTGTCATGATTCATGGGATGAAGATCTAGCTACACACCAAATTATATGTGGCTAAATGATTTTTATGATTGTAAGGACTCTTTTTTCCTACTTTTATAAAACATGTGGTATACCTTGAATTTTGGAGTGAAAGCAGATACAGTATCAGAGATTAGTTGAATCTGTCAGTTGTGTCTTTGTTCAGTCTTCATTCAGCACAGTTTTTACTCTGCCTTTTTGGAGGATGATGAATAACAGGTTGTAGTTTTGACTGTTTTGCCCACTGCAGGTGACCAACTGAGTGCCATACTGAATTCCATTCAGTCACGGCCTAATCTCCCAGCTCCTTCCATCTTTGATCAAGCTGCAAAACCTCCCTCTTCCCTAGTCCACAGTCCATTTGTGTTCGGACAGCCCCTTTCCTTCCAGCAGCCTCAGCCACAGCTTCAGAGTAAGTCTGTCAGCCTTACCTGCATCATCAGTCCATTTCTGAAGCTTTGCCATTGCTGTAACAGTCTTAGTTGCTTGCCAGCTACTAATCATCCATCAATGCACCTTTTTGGTTCTGTTCTCTTGAGTTACTTTTTCATGATTCAGCAGCAAATGAGGTAATGCACCCAAAGTGTAGTATTTGTTCTCTTTCTATTTAAATATGTAATTAGTATATTGATTTTTGTATGTACTTTACAGTGTAGACAGCATATTAATTCATGAAAGCACATTTCTAATATAGTATATAACCTTGAGATTAAGGTAAATATTGCATTTAGTTCAAAATGTTGTTATTTTGTAATATCAGAAGAACTTCTGAATATATTAGATGAACATTTCAGTTTCCTATCTTTAAATGTTTCTTACCTCCTAAATTCTCTTGTCATGGTTTATCACTTGCACTTTTAAAACTTTGAATTGGGTTAACTTAATGCATGATATAGAACCACTAATAAGAAAAACATTCATTTAGTGTTGGGTGACCATTGGCATGTTCATGACAATTGGCACCAAAAAGTTAATAGCAATTAACCTAATTGCTGATGGGCTAGAGAAGAAACTGTTTAGTTTTTGTTTTTATTTTTTTTTTCGCTAAACTTAGTGCTCATGATGGATGGCAGATTTGACAGCCCTGGAGAATGAATTCCTCTTTATCCACAGAACAGGTATAGCATGGGTAGCAGTAGTATAAACCTCCTCCTACCTTCCCCCCCAAAAAACTGTCCTTCACAGGTACCTCAGATTTTTCAGACCACCTCAATTAGTACAGTCTCTTTATGCCTGGTCATCCCTTGGTCTTTTCCACTTGAATACCATCAAGGGTTCAAATTGTGGAGGTGGTCTTTGACGTATGCACCCCACTTAGAGAACTAGACTGAAATCTGCTGTTTGTTTCATAAAAGCTTTCAAATATATTCAGAGAGGATTGACTTTTCATTGGCTGTGTTAGAATCAAATTGGGAGGTGTACTATCCACTAGACTAGAAACTCTCAACCATTCGATACCAAGGAAGAATTTAACTTTAAAATTGATGGCTTTAGTGCAAAAAACAAGTTTTACATTTTTTTTAAATATTTTCCTTTACTAGACATGAACGTCTTTTTCTGTATCTCATTGAAACATACTCACCTTTAATCTATATGGTAAACTAATTGATATTTTTCTAAAACACCCATCCATAAACTTGTTCCTGCAATTAGCTCACTGTGTGCAGGTGAACCACTACCTCTGCACAGAATCTTATTGAAGTTACACAAGCTACACAGTGGTCTAGGGAACTGCAAAATTAGGATCTAACTTAAACTATTTGTCTATACATTTTGCATTAGCTAAAAAACGCATCTAAAAAGAGAGGTTAATTTCTCTGAAGTTTTATTTTCCTGAAGAAAGATGTTCTTTATATACTAGTTTGACTATGTAGAGCCAGACCAAAATCAACTCTTTTCCCCTCTTTTTCTTTTTTCCATTTACCCTTTCTGTTGGGTCACAACTCCCCTACTGAATGAAACAAATCCTGTTAGTATCCTTATATGCACCTGATGCCATTTATCAGCTTCCTGCCAGAGGTACTGGCCACCATGTGGTGCACAGACAGTCCTTTTCATTGCTGTGCAAATCATGTAATACGGGACAAGGGGATTCCCTTTTCACTCTAGATTTCCTTCTCTGTTTTTGCCTGCCTATTTTATTAAAAATATAATCTTCCTCTTTCCCCACAAACTCCATCCTCTTTCCCAAACATCATTCAACCTACTGAAGTTATTCTAAAGGTTTCCTTGACATAATATTAAAAAACCTCAATGAATTAAAAAGATAACTTAAAATATGCTTCCATTAACAGTGTTCCAAACATAACCCATACATGTATAAGAAGCAGAAAAGGAAAAAAAAAACCATAGAAGATGGTTGCCATTCTATTCTAGTAAGTTGTCACTAGAAAAGCAAATTTGTTAGGAGCTGGAAAAAACAGAGATACCCACACAGGGTAGGCATGTATCTTCTGTCAGTGTTTTAAAAACATGGGGAAATTTTGTGAACTACATTATGCAGAAAAATGAAATGCTGCCCTCATCCAAGGATAACCATGCCAAAGGACTGTAAAGACTGTTAGAGTTAGAGTAATTTTAAACATAGGCGCTAGCATGCATTTCACAAGCTTCCTTTTTAAAGATTACATCTAATGTATTTGCAAAGGAAACAAATCTATAGCTTTCTGTCTGTAAAGCACACCATTAAAAAGAGCACTATAATATAGACCCTGAGCAGAGTGACATAATGCAAAATTCTTAAAACCAGAAGAAATCTCTCCCTTTTCTCATCATCAACAGAATGGAATTCAAATGATTCAATTTGTATCAAAATTCTTCTCCTTTCTACAGATATTTTAAAACTAGTAGAGAATACCTAGTTACCCAACCAGGGGTGGAAGGTCGCAGGAGAATCTTGCTTACACTTTTGGCAGCCCTTGCCCATCACTTACTACTCAGGAAAGAATTACTCTTTCTGTCTCCTCGGAGGCATGAAATTTTAAGCACAGTTTAACAGGCAAAGAGTCTTTGAGATCATAGAGAAGATGTTCATTTGAACAGGATAAGTTTTTGCAAGCATTCACATTATTCAGTAATAAATATAAAACATCTAGCCAAGACCTGTACAACAATAAACTATTTCTTATCTGTTTGAAATATAGCCAATTCTGGCTTCTTTGCATTTCATTCAATGTCTTTTATGCTGTTGAATAAAATTAAATCAACAAGGAGATTACTCGAGTACTTCATAACATGCCCAAAAATATACACCATTTAAAGTAAAGTTGCTCTTAACCTTAATGACCATATACTTTGATTGTATTCTTTCCCCACAAACCCAGAGCACTATGGTTACTTAACTGTAAGAGAAGTTGGTTATTCTGAAAAAGTTGCAGTCTTTTATTTGTTGACAAAATCCTCCTTAAAGGATCTACTTGGCAACGGATACAGATAAGTGGTAGTGGCTAAATAGTTCACATATAGTTAACCTTTGTTTCTTTAGCCTCTTAAGGATTTACTGTCAGTTGTAAAGTAGATGTTTCTTCCAGACTCAGTCACTGCCTAGATGTATCGTAATTCCTTAAAAGGAAAAAGGGAGGCTGAGTTTCTCTACTAAGTACTCCTCATCGCATCTGTTCAAAACACCGCTTCAGACCATTTTGCTAAATTGCATATTATATTTATTCAGATGGAGCTCAGAATCCTTGATCAGATTTGAACCTTCTTTCACTATATGCTTCAGTGTAGTGTATTATTATTACTTTAGGATGTTTTTTAATGTTTTCTGTAAAAGTTGCCTGTAGTACAGCAGAAAATATTCAGCGTATCTCAGTGACAGACTCTAGGCCAATACAACCTTTTACTGTCATTTTTCCTTAATAATCTTTTCATTTTTAATTCTGAGATGTTATGCCTTCTTTGCCTATCTAAATCCATTTAAAAGAAATATTCTTTTTAGCAGTGTCTTAACTTTTGCCATAGAGTTTTGGGAGAGGAATGAGGAGGGTTTGGGGCTACATGTAAATGTTTTAGGTAATTTGATCAAGTGGAGTCTAAGATATAAGCAGGGTTTGGGATTTAAAAAATTCTGCTAACTCTCTCATCACAGCTTACCTGACATAGTGCGTGCATCTACATGTGCACGTGACTGCTCAGTAACCACTGTTACTGCACAGTCCCAGTGGCACACAGGTCATTTCTGACCCTCCCGCACAGTAGCATCAGCATCAGTTTGTGCCTACCAACACTGTCTCCATAGCAATGAGCTACGTCGCCATAGCTTGCAGCTGTAGCAACATAGCATCTTGTGTAGATGTGCCCAGTATGGCAAAAAGGCAATCTGTTCGTTTTATTTAAGACTCCTTTAGATAAGTTCTGTCAGAGCTATGTAAAAAGGGGACTGTATAGTCCTATTTTAAGATGACCTTGCATGTTGAGGTTTTTTTTTTTTGAAAAGTATTTTTTTTTTCTAATAGATCAGCTAAGGATGGAGGAAATCCTTGAACTGCTGTTGCCGTAACAAAATGACACAGGACACTCAAATAACCAAGGAAAGGACCCAAAGGATTAAATGTACTAACAATACTAAAAAACGTTTTTCTATACCAAAGATAATTTTGCCCACCATACTATCTAAAATGCCAAGACAATACATTTTGAGGCAAACATTTTTAGTTAAATATAAAAGCAGTTTCCATTTAATAAAGAGGCCCTTATTAACAATTCATATTTAAAGTACAGTTTTTCAGATTTTGGATTCAAATTTTGTATGATGTGCAGAACTAAAATAATTATTCCAAATAGGCTTCAGAATCCAGTTTTCATGATTTTTGAGGAATGTTTGGAAAGAGGTAGTGGGGTGGTTCTATGGGGATTTTTGGGTAAGTGTTTATTGTGTTGTTGGACAATACTATTTTTTTTTTTTAATGTTTTGGATTCCAATGAAAAATAGCCAGGGGTCCAATAGAACTCTGCATGGTTCCCTCCTTAGTCACCTTGTGGGCTGTTTCCCTGTCTATGTGGCTTTAGTAGTATGATGTGCTACCTGGGATGCCCCAAAGCTGGGGACCCCCAAGGTTTCCCAGCCATTTGCATCCTCCAGTGAAGCCAGTGGTCTGGAAACCTCAACGTGACCCCAGGCTTTTAGAGCTTCTGAGTTCTTTGCCTACCTGAGCAGGAATTTGTCTGCCACTTACTCCAGTGGATCAAAGCAGGGAGATCCCTGGGTACTGTAATGTAGCAGCCATTTAAGTCAGTGCTGTACATCTAATAAACCAGGCACTGCATGCCCCATGGGCTGCACCAGCACAAGCCACATCCTGCTGTGCTTTGTGCACAGGTGTCCCAGCCTTAACCTCAGTTTCCCAGCTGCAAACTTCCTGCTGCACTGCAGCATGGGCTCTTCTAGCACCACAGGCTGAGCTGCACTGCCCCATGTCCTGCAGTAGGGGCAAGAAATGGAAGCCAGGGGAAGGACAGGGGTGAGCCTTGAACCCTGGCCACTGCTGCAATGGGAGGAGCAGAGACAGGACAGAAGCCTGGGGCAGCAAATTAACTGTTCAAGGGCCATATATGGTGCCCAGGCTGCCAGTTTGGACAGCCCTGATCTAGGTCATTGTGGGCCTTCCATATGTGAGATGAGCCCATCGCTATGATGGAGCAGGTGACCATATATGGTACCCTTTTGAACAGTAGTGAAGGTGACCCTGTGCGCCACCCTTCAGTGTCACCTAGTGCAGTTAAAGTTATATGTAGCCGTTTCCTCTGTATAGTATTGATCCTAGTACAACAGTGGTTTTCAACCTGTGGTCTGTGGATCCACAAAAGACTGTGATCAGTCAAAAATATGTGAATACCCACACTTACAATTCAAAGGGGTCTGCACCTCCATTCAAAATTTCCAAAGGGATCTGCACCTCCACTGAAAATTTTTAAGTGGTTCACAAATGAAAAAAGGTTGAATACCACTGTAATACAATATTGATCCCATTATAGGTCAGTCCCTTTTTTTCCAGTACATCTCAAGGTCGGATCATATTCATAGACTAATTCCCTCCTTTTCCTTCCACGTGTGCTGTCACTTTGAATTAAGGCACAATCTCACCATATCTTTTGTTCCTGAAATGGTACAAAGCAGCTAGAGAGCAGTGGCTAATGTAGTTGTTTTTTGTAGGTGCTTTTAACACCCACCATTCCTGAACAGAGGAACTAGTATATTTTAAACATTTTCATGTGGGGAAAAAAAAACCTATGCTTTGGAATTACAGATCTGTTTGGCAATGTGAACTTTGTATTCCCTTTGTCCAATTGTGTATATCTCAAGGCATCTGGATGACTGGTAGTGCAGTATAAATTCCATTAAGTTCAGTTAGGTTTGAGCTGTAGTGTACTCAGAAATTACAGATGGGAAAGAGACATTGGTGACTTTCTTTTTTTCTAACCTTCTGCCAGTTTTAGAATGTTTTCTGCAGTATATACATTCAAAAAATTTGTATGGATTCGAGTAACTCAAGTGATTATTTTCATCATTACTTTTACCCAAGTTGTTTCAGCATTGTTTTCCCATTGGTATTACACTTCAGTTTTTCCCTTTGCGCAAAACTCCTCTTTCCTTTTCCACCCCCTCCCAACATTTCTCAAGGTAGTTACAATAGCATGAATCGGAGCACATGCTCAATAGGGCATATCCTAATCACAGTTTAGACCGTTTCCTGTGGCAGCGAGGAAACTAATTGGGTGGCTGTGACTTCTTCCTCTATAATCTCCCTCCCAAACTTGTTGCTTACTATGGGTTAGATTGTGAACTGCCAATTTGATCTTTAAGGAAATGTTAAACTTCAAACCTAAATGATTGGATGTTGGGAAAGGTGCCAGTTCATATACAAAGATTTTTAGTAGAAACTCTTGCTTAGAATATTGAAAGCTTTATGCTTGCATAGGAAATGAGGGGTGCACTGATAAAGATTTTGGGGGCCAATACTGACAGCCGATATCTGAGGAGTCATGTCAGCCGATACCGATCCAATACAGCTGCTTCCAGGTAAGTCTGTTGTGGTGAAAGGGAGGAGGGAAGAAAGAGGCATGGAGGGGCAGATCATCACCCCCTGCGGTGAGGGAGTGAAGGGGCAGGCATTGCCCAGATAGGGCAGGGTGTGGGACAGAGAAGTGGCTCATGGGGGCAGCAGCTCCCACTGCTGCTTGCACCCTGGGTGAGGGGTGCCCTCCAGATTTGTGTAGGGCAGGTGGGCTGGAGTCGGCACTGCGTGGAGCTCCTCAGTGGGGGCTGGGCTTGGAGCGGGCACTGGCAGGGCTGGGAGGGGCTGCAGTCACCCCAGATGTTGCCAAAGCTCTGCTCTAAGCCCCATACTGCCAGGCACAGCCTGACTCTATGTCCCTCCTCCACCAGCACACTAGGAAGAGCCAAGACTGCGCTGTAGAGCTGTGGCGAAATTTGGGGTGACCGCAGCTCCCTCCTGCGGTCTTAGTGCTGCTGGTGTCTGCTTCAAGGCTCTTCCAGCATTGCATGGGGCTCTTCTCAGTGGAGGTGAGTTCAGGGTGGGCACTGGGAGGAGCCACCCCAAATTTCGCTGCATCTCTGCTCCCAGCACTGCCACCAGCTGCCCAGCACAGGGTCTGCTCTTTCCAGCACATGAGTAGAGGTGGAATGTGGAGCTGAGCTGTGCCTGCTGGTGCGGGGCTAGGAGTGGAGTTGTGGCAAAATTTGGGGTGGCAGCAGCCCCTCCCAGCACCGCCAGCACCAGCCGAGAATAGCCTCGCTCAGTGTCGGCTCCAGCCTGCCTGCCCTGAGCAGATTGGGGGCAGCTGCCCTCCTCTGTGAGTTGTGCATCTGTCCTGCACCTCTGCCCCCCCGAGCAGCACCTGCCCCTGCCTCCTCATGTTCCTTTCCTCCCCTTCCAAGTTACCAGCTGGAGGCAGCTCTCCGTGTTGCTGCTCTTCTCCCTGCTGTGCTGCAGCTGTGTACAGCACAGGTATTTATTGGCCAAATTATCAACCCCATCAGGCCGATTTCCAATACAGCAAATTTTCTTTATATCAGTACCAGTCTTATATCAGACCAATGTATCGTTGCACCTCTGTAGGAAATTGAAGTATTTTATTTCTCTAAATAAAATACTTGACCATAATATTCTTAATGTATGCTTTCCTTCTATAGCTTTATAAAATTGTTGTGTTTAAGCTGTGGCATCTTAGTTATATGCTGCAACATAGTTTTTAGATAAGGAATAAACTAGGATTAGACATGGTGTCTAACCCAGTGATTCTCAGCCAGTGTACTGTGCAATATTAGTACTGTTAGATGTGCAAACATCTATGCCTAATTCACAAGATAAACCCAGATATTTCAAACAAATTCATAGTGCAGTGATTCTCAACCAGGGTTCCAGGGCAGCCTGGAAGCTTTGTGGTCTTCCTTTCTTGAAGCCTTTCAAGAGTGCTATGGGTTACCATACAGTATTAGTACCGTTAGGTGTACAGACATGATTGACAAAATAAACCCAGATTTTCAAATAGAAACCCATAGTGTTAAACCATTTTAACCTGTTGTGGTCTTTCTAAGTTCTTTGTAACAAGAATTGCTCTATTATTGTCCTTAGTCAAAAACAGAATGAAAACTAAGAGCTGGGATTTTCTGAGGGGAGTCTTGAATCTAAAAAAGTTAAAAACCACTGCCATCATTTCAAAAATGTTCTGAAATGGTATGATCTTTCTGAATTCTTTACAATAGAAAAATTGCTCTGTTGTTTTTTCTGTAGCCAAAATACAAGTGAAGACCTAAGACCTGGCATTTTATAAGGTGTGCTTTCAGTCTAACAAGGTTGAGAACCACTTATCTAGGCATACAGACATTACTTCTACCAGGAGAATCTCCTGATAGAAACCACAAATGTATAAGTGCTCCTTCCACAGGAGGATCTCTTCTGCGTGAGTTTCTCCTAATAGAAGGCACATCCATATGCTCTTCTATCCAGAGACCAGGAGTTGAGCAACAGGAAGATGCTTTCCAGGACAAGGGTCTCCCCAGTGTGGAGTCAGTATGAAGAGCAGCTGCTGCTCACCTTCTCCCAGGAGGAGTCAAGTGGTGGAGAAAGGCTCCCCTGACTAGGGTTACCCCAGCCTAGACAAAGCATAGAGAAGAAGTGACATTGCCGTGCTCCTCTTGCCCCTCCCATAGAACAGGAGGGGAGGAGCAGCTTCCTTCAGTCCCCTTTGGGAAAGGAACAGGGGGCTTTGCTTCACTGGTCCCCTCCCCTCCCCTCCCAGACATGTCTGAGTGCAGAGGGCAAAGGAGGGGAGCAGTCACCACTGCTCCTTACTTCTTCCCCAAGCGAGGTGGTCCCCACTAGGTGGCAGATGTGGTGATTTCAAAGCCCTGGGGGAAGCTGTCCCCAGGGCAGTGAGACAGTGATCCCTGCGCTTCCCCAGACCAGGATCATCGCACTCTTGGGAAGGCACAAGAAGCAGGAAAAGAGCTGGTGGCTGCAGGCTGAATGCCAATTCTGTTCCCTCTCCCAGAAACATTTGTAGCAATGGAAACTTCTTAGAAACTTCTGCTTCTAGAAATGAACATTTGTTTGTGGCCCTGATGACACAAGAGCAGTCTAAAGTAGTACAGAATATCCTGCAGGGGACATGCAGGCACTTAATTGGGTACTAATATTTATCTCAAGTACTTTTCATGCTTTGTTTCTGTCTGGAAGAATGGTATTACTGTTTCAGATGTCCAAAGCATGTGTGCACTATGCACAAGACTTTTAAAATGTAGGCCTGGAAGTATTTGTACTTCACTTATTAAAGCATGTAAACAAATTAAACACCACACACAATTAAGTTCATGAAATTCACAGGTCTTCAAATGCTCTTACCTCTTGTGTTTGCACAAAAAAGCCTTTCTAAAGTATGCTATTTTCTAGTGAATATATAAATTAAATCTCTGGATTGCTTTAATAGCAGTTTGATTTAACTTTAGTGTTGGAAAGTGAAAAGTTAAGATATAAATTAAAATTAATCTAAAGGAATACAGTAAAGTTGAGGCTAAAAAAACCTCCATGTTAACATTTCACTCTTAGTTAGCCCTTTGTGCCACTCTTATTGAAATTTAGACCTTTGCGATATTATATGTTCTATGGGTTGTAATGCTAAAGCTAGAGTAATAGTCCTGTGGTTTGTAGATATTTCCAAGTTGCTTAACTTGGTGGAGTAAATTCAGTCCTGGTATAACTGCATGCTTAATTTAATTGGAGTTTGACTTAATGGACCATATTCATTATTGCTATAACTCCAATCAACTCAAGTGCAGAGTTATACCAGGAATGAATTTAGTTTATTGCTCTTAAAGATGTAATTTTGTTCTTTACAGTTCTAACAACATTGTGAATAAAGGGTCTTTCTCAGAAAGTGTGAGGGTTGATGTATCAAATGTTTGTTATTCTATTAAATAAAAGCCCTAGTGAACTGGGTTTTTTTTCTTTTTCAACCTGTATATTTAATTTTATTTGAATCTGTTTTGTTTTGGCTATGTCATTCTGTAATATTGAGTAGTTAAAGTTCATATTATGCATATTGACATACAAAAAGCATATTTTATAGCTAAGTTATATTCTCTTATGTGGCATATAATCAAAAAAGTCAGTCAAAACAACCCGTTTTTAAAATGTAAACTTTTTCATCATTAATTGTAGTGATTTTGCAGTTTTCCAAAGACTTATCTGTTTCTGTTTAAATATTGCTCTATAAAAAGGCCATATTGTAGTTCTAAATAAATTATTAGCATATATTTGTAAATTATCCCAAATACGAACACGAGTGCAAAACTAGTCACTATCACTGTCCTTATTTTAGAATAGACCATAAACCCTGTTATTCCACAAATAAGATTTTTGTTCAGTTTTCACTGATATTCATTTTTTTGTTGCATGTAGTGAGGTCATAAAATTATTTTTTTAGAACATTAATGTAAATATCAGAGAGGTGGTTTTTTTAGAACATTAATGTAAATATCAGAGGTTTTTTTATTTTAAATTGTAAGTTTCTCATTTCAAACACCTTTAGGAGAAGGTATCAACAGTGAAATTCAGCATATTAATCAGCGTAGATTGCATATCATTCAAAATGCTTATTTGCTTATTTTTATCTTTGCTATTTTTCCATTGAATCTGTGCTGCTTCTGTGCCACTGTTTTCCACTGTAGAAACTCCATCCTGCTGCCTTGCTTCTCGTGAGCGTATTTACAAAACTAGTGATGTAGCTGGGCCTGCCTCTGCTATTTCATCCCTCTCTCACAAACTAAAGGGTGGGTATGCATGCAAACACAGCTAGGTTATTCATATGTTAAATTGAAAATGGCTTTTCTCCTTCAGTTCATTTTCATCCCGTACACTTGGTGAAATCCTGTATCAGAATTTCTTTTGAGTTTGCTATTTCTTGGTGTACATTTAATAGAACAATTTAGTGTTTATTTATTGGTAAAAATGTTCTGGTATGTTTCAAAACAAAATGTTAAGTTTTAATGTATTTGTCATAAAAGTTAAGGAAATTAAGGTCAATATTTACAAAGCTAATTGGGACAATAGTATCCCCTTACAGAGCTGGCCTTGGGCAAAATGGCGCCATGGGTGAACTTATGTTTTGGTGCTCCCTGGCACCCGCCCCAAGTCAGTGACACTGCTTCAGGCAAAGGCAGGTGGGCAGGAGCTCAGGGCACAATCCAGAAGGGAGGTGGAGCAGCATAGTGCACCAGGCAGGTGGGTGGGCAGGCACCACTGCTGCTACCTGCACTGCCTGGCCCAGCTCCTCCTGAGCAGTGACTGGGAGCAGGAGGCAGGCTGGGCTGCTTCTCCTGTGACCCTGAGGCACTGCTTTTCCTGCTTGGGGGGCATGAGGGAGAGCACTGATGTGAACACAGACTTCTCACGTATGCATTTGTGTGCCACCCCCCTGACCACAGCACCCCTAAGGCCAGCTCTGTCCCCTTACATCTAATAGTCCAGTACTTAATGCCTTTGCCCAAGCTGTGATAGACCTGAGTTCAATTGCTGCCTAAAGATATACTAAAGTGAGTCTCCTTCAATCTGTCGTATTAGATCTGTTTTTTATTGTGTTATGTCATACCCAATTTTTCAAAGAACAAAACAGCTGGTAGTTAGAACATTTACCTGGGAGATAAAATGTGGATTCCAGTACTTGTATGCAAAGCAGAATCACATCAGCAAAAAAGTGTCAGTGTCCTGTGCCAGAATATCCTTTAGTGTGATGGTGAGATAAGTGGGAGGTAAGCAATATGAACTCAATCCCTCAGAGAGGAAGAAGAAAGGAATACTGGATCTCCCACATCCTAGGTAGTTGCTTCAGTCATTAGATTGAATAAGAGGTAGACATCACCACCCCTCTACTGGAAAAAAAAAAAAAATTCTAGCCCATAGAAGACAACAAATTCAACAAACTACTGTATTTTCAAAAACAATTTGACTATTTATGGTCTTTTTATTTCACATAGGTCATTCAGGTCAGAAAAACTAATATTTTATTGGTAAGCAGCCTAATCTGCACACTGTACTGGAACATGTGCTTCACTTGATTTCATGAGAAATCATTGAAATCACTTAAATTAATTGAGTAAAGATTTGTAGCATATAGCTGCTAAGGGATAGGCTTGGTACATTTATTAATTTGTGATTACATGGTAGTTTGCCAGTACTATTTCACTATTTTGAAATTACATGCCTTCAATTTTATAAATACCAGGTAATAGTGAAAACTTAGTTTATCCATTCATGGGAAATTATATGGAGACCCATTGTTTTGTTTTTTTCTTGTGAGTTAACTGTTCAGCCATATATACTTTATACAATTTTTTTTGCATAGTTTTAGTTGTTCTGCCAGCTGATTGTCAATGAATGAGTTTATGCAGAACAAATTGTTCTGCATCAAAACAGAAGAGTTACTGTATTTCACGGTGTATAAGTCACGTTCTGAAACCCAATTCTTAACTCATAAAAGTTCAACCTTAACTTATAGACTGTATCAATACTTTTGACTACCACCTCAGCCCTGGCCAAACCCTGGCCTGGTCCCAACCAGACCTTCTTCACCTGCTGACAGCATCCCTGTCACTGGAGGCCATTGGGACTAGGTCCAGTCTGAGTGCGGCCTGTGGGCCTTGCTCACTGTGGGAACTCTGTTTGGCCAGGCGCAGAGTCTGTCCCCATCCCCTGTGAGCAGTTCTGCCTAGGCCCCATGCCAGCCAAGCAGTGAGCCTGAACCTATCCCCTGCAAGCAGTGCCCAGCTCAGCACTTGGCTGGTGCAGTTCATGCAGTGTCACTCACAGGGGATGGGGACAGACTTGGTACCTAGCTGAGCAGCATCTCCATAGTGTGCTTGCAGGAGATGGCGCCACGGCAGCTGAGTGCCAAGCCCGGCGCCGCTCACAGGGGAGAGGGCCGGACTTGGCTAGTGCAGCCCAGGCAGTGCCGCAGCAGGGGATGAGGCCAGGCTCGGCTGGCACAGCCCCATTCCCTATGAGCAGCACTGCGGTATGTGTCAGAGTTAGGTTGGCTTATACACTGGATCTATGAAATTCACAACTTTTTGGATCAGAAACATGGGGTTGACTCATACAATACCTCAACCTGTACACCATGAAATACAGTAGGTAAAGTAGCACTGTTGTTTAAGGGTCACAGTGATTGGAAACATTTTAATATTCAAATTCTTGCATAGTGTAAAATAATGAAAGCTTTCTCTGAGTGTCTGAGACTGTGACCATTATCTTGGCATATGTGTGCAAACCTTTTATCCCAGTTTTACTTGTGTATTTTTGGTTATTTTTCTCTACATGGAGATGTTATTGTTTTCTGCTTAAAATCATAGGTTTAAAGGTAATAGTAAATAAGAACACTCATACTGTTGTAATACATTTTATTCTAGCTTCCAAATAAGCAGGTATTTGTTTTTTCCCCCTTTCTGGTGGTCAGTGAAAATAGTGAACTCAAATTCACCAGATTTTGAAATCCTAGGTAACTTCACAAGTAGAGCACTTTCTATAAATATGTTCTGGTATGTGCTTTTAGATGTGCTTATTCATTTCTATGTTTGTGGACCTATTGAAAAATCCTCCAAAAAAGCCTCTCGAGCTCTGTTACCACTTAAATATTAGCAGAAGCACCTGGTTGAGTTGCATGTTTTTATTGAACACTGTGTATTTTTACATATATTTTAAGGATACTTTGGATGTAATGTAATAATTTAATTATAAAATGTGCCACACAGGTGACAGAATGAATTTCACAGCTGCTGCTAGACCAGTTTCTCCAGCAGGGAAAATGGATATCTCATCAAAACACAGGGCTGAGAGCAGGTCACCCAAGCCCGACATGCGTGTGAACAGAGCTATTGTTGATCAGAAGAAACCAAGGAGTACAGAAGGTTTATCTGCCAGTGAATCTCTTATGTTGAAATCAGATGCTGCAAAGTTGAGATCAGATTCTCACAGTAGATCGTTATCTCCAAACCATAACACTTTGCAAACAACATTAAAGTCGGATGGGAGGACAACTTCTGGTCTTAGAGCTGAATCACCAGGGCCAGGAACCCGGTCATCATCTCCAAAGACAAAGACACTTACTGCAGGTAGACCTGGAGCTAGTACTCCCCGATCATCATCTCCACAAGACAAGGCACTAGCTCAGAAAACTTCAGCTCCTGTTAAAACAAAGCTTGATCCTCCTCGGGAACGATCCAAATCAGACTCTTACACTCTAGATCCAGACACGCTTCGCAAGAAGAAAGTACCACTAACAGAGCCCTTACGTGGAAGGTCCACTTCACCCAAACCAAAAATTATCTCAAAAGATGTAAAACCTGTGACTGAAACTGAAAATAGAGCTCCTTCCCCTCACGTTGTACAAGAAAATCTTCACAGTGAAGTTGTCGAAGTTTGTACTTCAAGCACTTTAAAGACTAATAGCATCACAGATAGCACATGCGAAGATAACTCTGAATTCAAAAGTTTAGATGATAGTTCTAATAAAGTTCATTTCAGCATAGGAAAAGCGCCCCTAAAAGATGAACAAGATATGAGAGCTTCTCCAAAAATAAGCCGTAAATGTGCTGGTAGGCACACAAGACCAAAAAAGGAAAAATCTGGCTTTCTTTTCAAAGGAGATGCATCCAAACCTATAGAGCCAGCCAAGCAAGCTATGTCACCTTCTGTTGCTGAATGCGCTAGAGCTGTCTTTGCTGCCTTCCTGTGGCACGAAGGAATAGTCCATGATGCTATGGCTTGTTCATCTTTTTTGAAATTTAATCCAGATCTTTCTAAAGAGCATGCCCCTATCAGAAGCAGTCTGAATCAACAACCTACAGAGGAAAAAGAAACTAAGTTGAAAAATAGGCATTCATTGGAAATATCATCTGCTCTTAATATGTTTAACATTTCACCTCATGGACCAGACATATCTAAAATGGGCAGCATCAACAAAAACAAAGTCCTCTCTATGCTAAAGGAACCACCTCTCCAGGAGAAATGTGAAGATGGAAAAATGGAAACTACCTCTTTTGAAACATCCAGTCATCACCCCATGAAATCTAAGTCTCTTCTTCCCTTAACACTGCAGCACTTGGTAGCCTTTTGGGAAGATATTTCTTTAGCAACTATCAAAGCAGCTTCCCAGAACATGATTTTTCCAAGCCCTGGTTCCTGTGCTGTATTAAAGAAAAAAGAAAGTGACAAAGATAATAAGAAAACCAAAAAGGAAAAAAAGAAAAAAGAAAAGGTTGATACTAGGCCAAGGGGAAATCTTTTTGGGGAGATGGCTCAGCTTGCCGTGGGAGGACCTGAGAAAGATACCATCTGTGAGCTGTGCGGTGAATCCCATCCATATCCAGTGACTTATCACATGAGACAGGCTCATCCAGGTAAAACTAGCTCTTTTTCCATAACCAAATTCTTGCTCAGAATATAAGACTAAAAGCATATTAGAACTTCTTAGCCATACTATGAATTGTTTGAAACATTTAAAGAATTAGAGCCTTGATTTAAGCACATCATTAAATCATATTCGCCTATAAGCCTTAAAGTTGCTTATGGGCTTAAATAGCTTGTTAAATGGTTTTAAAAGGTTATTATAATAAACAGATTTTAAGAAATACAAATGTGTGAAGTCTTAGATATCATTTCTTTGCTCTCGGCTTATTGAATTACAAGAAAATCAAGAGGGGTAGGAAATTGGGAAAGCAAAATGACTTCAGCATGTTTTACAGATGCAACATAATCTTCAATTCTGAAAAACCTATTATTTCTTTCTTTTTTTCATTATCTCAAGGTTGTGGCCGATACGCAGGTGGCCAAGGTTACAATAGTATCGGACACTTCTGTGGAGGATGGGCTGGTAATTGTGGTGATGGTGGTATTGGAGGAAGTACTTGGTATCTGGTTTGTGATAGATGCAGAGAAAAATATCTCCGTGAAAAGCAAGCAGCAGCAAGAGAGAAGGTACTTTTATCCTTTTCTTTTCCTCCCACTTTATTGATATTAGTAATTCCAGTGTGCTTTGGTAATAATTTAAGCTATAAACTAGTGATTTTAGAATTTCAGAGAAATTTAAGGCCATAATACACTCCCTTATATTAGCAATGTTAAGAAACCGTAGATAGAAAGTTTGATTAACAATTCTGGTTTTGTAATCCAAATCTAATTCATTACCAGGAAAAAAAATCCATTGTAGCATTTTCTCATGTAAAGTATACACATTTTTCCCAAAAAAATCAGCCTTTCCATCTCCTCTTCCAACACCCCTACACCCCAAAAAAATTTGGGTCAATTTATTAAATAGTAATGCTGATTTTCTACCCCGGATAGAAGCGCTTTGCTTTGATTCTGCTTCACAATGTTTGCCATTTGTTGTATTGCTACTTAGGCAGCTGAGGGAGTCAGTTCACTTAATGGCTCATTGTTCTTCACTCCAGAAGTGTTAACAAAAAGCTCTGCTTTTTAATGGGCTTGATGTTCTCCTAATCAAGCTAGCCTTTCTTAGGGCAGTTTTGCTGCCTGGTAACTGTTACAGGTCTCTCTTCGCATATTTTACAGCATTGGAGACGCTTTATTTTTTTCAAAATCATAGAACCACCCACATCTTCAGCAGCATCTAGGGTTTCAGGTTCAGTTAAGCAGGAAAGAGAGAGAGAGAGTCAGCTGAAGATTCGGCTGTGTCCCTGCTCTGTACAGCCACAGCTCTGTAAAAAATGTTTTCTTTATTCTGCCTTTCAGAAATAAGGTGTATATTATATTCCAGGGGATGTTGTATCTAAGAAGATGTGGTACACAGGTGTTATAAATCCCTAATATATTTTCAATGCAAGTTACAGATATTCAGATTCAAATTTAAAAATGAACTCTTAGCTTATTCTAATAAAATTTTCTTTTGTTTTTAGAGGCTTATTCTATTTAGGGCAGTTTTTTATGACAACAGTAAAAAGCAAAGATCTGTCAAATACTAAATGTTTGTTTCAGATCACAGAGCTATTAGAGTGTGTTTGTGAAAAGTTACAAGAAATTTCTTGAATACAGGCCAAACAGTGTTGGCTTAATCTTGTTTTCAGGAACAGGTGGACTAATTTTTTCTGAAACTTTCCCCAAAAAATTAACCTGAAGCAAACATAGAGCATGGAAAACTTCAGCCTAAATTGTTGATTTAGTAAAGTTACCATGGTATCATAATTACAAGCATTAGACTATGGCCATTAATACCAGCATTCCCAACACTTATTATTTTCTCCCAGGTTAAACAATCCAGGAGAAAGCCAATGCAAGTTAAAACTCCTCGTGCCTTGCCAACCATGGAAGCTCATCAAGTGATTAAAGCCAATGCACTGTTCCTGCTGTCTTTGAGCAGCGCTGCTGAGCCTAGTATCCTGTGCTATCATCCTGCAAAACCTTTCCAATCTCAGCTTCCCAGTGTCAAAGAAGGAATTTCTGAAGACTTTCCCATCAAAATGCCATGTCTCTATCTACAGACTTTAGCAAGGTAATGAAAGCCACTCCTAACGTTGATTTGGACAGCTGCTATTTGTAAGGTTTGAATAACAATTGCATACAAAACTAAAATTTGTATATAAAATCAATACTGCTCTGAGACAGAATCATGAGAAGTCATTCTTCTCTTGAGTTTCCATGCTTTTGTCATGTTTGCCTAGATTGGACCTATATTTCTGAGATGCCTAAACTAACTTTTGGATACTGTATATGTAATTTTAAGGCTAAAGCTCCAAGCATACGTGGACTCTGAGAGAGAAATCCATAAATCAGATTCTCAGTTTTGCCTTCAGCCTGTCCCAGTTCCTTTGCTAATGCTGTGAAGGGATGGGAGAGAAGAAATGGGAATGATTTTATGGGAACCATTTTCTTCTATTTTCAAGTAGCTTTTACTTGAATATGTAATGTTCATGGGTTCTAAAATGGGTCAGAATGAAAACTGGCCTACATCTTGAGAAGCTCTGTTACTGTTTGAAAAATTAAACAATTTTCTGTACGCGCACATGCACGCACACACACACACTATTATTTACCTTGCTTCTTTAGAATCAAACTGCAGTTTGTATTCTGTTACTGCTTAAAGGTCCCAATTAGTTTGTACCTAAATGGACTAATTGAGGGTTCTGCATCTGGAGGCCCATGGGCTGCATGCATCTAGCAAGGAGTTAATGTGTGGTCCCTGGGCTCTCACTTGGTTGCCACCCCTGCCACCCCCCCATGGCAATGGTTGCAATAGCAGCCAAAGTTTTCAGGCTCCCCTTTTCTTCCTCTGGCTGCCACTTTGTGTTCATGCCAGGGGCAGGGCAGGGCAGCAGCCTGGGAAGCTGAGGTTGCATCCAGGGCCACATGCCCTAAATGAATAAACCTGTTGAATGATAGTGGCTGCTGGCTAGTTGAACTAAGAAGAATTTGGTTCCATAAATTTATTAAGGTTAGCATTGATTTTGATTTAAATATCTAATTTATTGCAGGCATCATCATGAAAACTTTGTTGGCTATCAGGATGACAACCTGTTTCAAGATGAGATGAGATATCTTCGTTCAACTTCAGTACCTGCACCATACATATCAGTCACTCCTGATGCAAGTCCTAATGTCTTTGAGGAGCCAGAGAGTAACATGAAATCTATGCCACCAAGGTAATTCCCTATAGCGTTAAATATCAGTTGGCTATAATAGTAGCATAGCATTGATTTGAGACTAGACCCTTTAATTCTTCAGTAGAAGAAAACCCCGTGCTTCCATGATCTCCTGGACTTCAACATTGAAAAAGTCATCCAAAAAACTATGGGAGTACACACACTTTAATAGATCTGTACGTTTCTTTCACACCCAAAACCACCATCTTTTGGCTTTCAGTGATCAGTCTGGTTTGGTTTGAGGGCTTTACTATCTTTTCAAAATTGAAGCCAATCTGCAAGTTGTTTTAAGGCTGCTGGCCACAAATAATTGTAGTGATATGACTCAGAAATCTACCCATGTTTTGGTTAATATTTTTCTAGATACCTCTAGATCCGCAGTTTTTTTATAGAATTCTGTCCTGTCCTGAGCTGTGTTATAAAGCAAACCTATGGGTCTTCCATTTCAAGTTTTAACCTTGAAGGAAGTCTTGTTGGGTGGGGAGCAGTATTACCCTTTTTAACCCTCACATTGTAAAAGTTGTCAGGTAACTCCTAAGGAAGGTACAAGTCCTAAAGACATCGCTAGTTACATATTTTAATATAATAGCATGTATATGTGAATGTATATGTTGAAAAAGCTTGCAAAAAGATTCCTTGGACAACGCTAACGTATATTTATTAAGACTGCAGATGACAGATTTTCATGCATCAGTGATACTGTCATTAACCAAATATGTGCTGTTTTCATTAATATTTATGTCAATTTTCATGTTATTTCCCATGTAAAAGATTAGGGGTTTTGTTTAAATAATAATGTTGTAATTGAGCATGTTGTTGAAGGATGACATTGTTGTTGAAATCCTTTTTGACCTCACTCGCATCTTTTTCTTTGTAGTTTGGAGACCAGTCCAATAACAGATACAGATCTGGCAAAGCGCACAGTCTTTCAGAGATCATACTCAGTTGTTGCATCAGAATATGACAAACAGCACTCAATTTTACCTGCACGGGTCAAGGCCATTCCTAGGCGAAGAGTCAACAGTGGAGATGCAGGTAAGAGCACAGACATCTTTTAACACCAGAAACATATTCATAATGTAGTAAAATATCTTTTTCATTATTAGTAAGTTTTATAATTTACCACTGAAACTGTAGACTTTTTTAATAGTTTTTCTGTACTTATATCCTAATAATTTTGGACTTCCATTTATCGCATTTAACTTCAGACAAATAACCAAGATATAAAGAACAGCCCAGGAATTACTGAACTGCTGAAGTATATTCTGGGGACTCTTCTTCTTGGTTTAAAATCTTAAGTAACATTTCCAGGGGTTTTAGGGTCATATTCTCTGAAGAGAACTATCACCTTTTCATTTCAGGCTTTATTGCATATATTTTGAGGAACAATTAAATCATTTTAGTGTTTTACATTTTTATAGTTACAGTAAAAACAACTACACTAAGATCTAATATATACATATTTTCTGTTTTTAAATAGAAGTGGGGTCCTCTCTCCTGAGACATCCGTCTCCAGAACTTTCTCGGTTAATCTCTGCTCACAGTTCTCTTTCTAAAGGAGAGAGAAATTTCCAGTGGCCAGTATTGGCATTTGTAATCCAACACCATGATCTTGAAGGACTTGAAATAGCAATGAAACAAGCCTTACGGAAATCTGCTTGCCGTGTCTTTGCTATGGAGGTAATAATGGACCTGGGAATAATAAAAACGATGCATTAGCAATTTGTCCTTTCATTCAAAACAGTTATTTATATAGAATTAAATACTAATACAAAAAGAAGGTAGGATCTTTCGATAATCCCAAACTGTGACTCCCAGAGAAACGTAAAACTAATCCAATTAGTAAGTTTACTGAATCAAAAATAAAGAAATAGAAGAGTTAACTTAGTTTATAAAGTTGGCCTATATTGAGTCTCGTGTAGATAAGCATACATTAAAAAGGTATCATTAGGGTTGCAAAATTAAGCAAGATATTTCCTCATTCCATTCGTGTACTCATGTCTAATTTACTGCACAGTATTAAAACCCCATTCTGAAGAGTTATTCCTTTCCCCATAGATGTCCATGGTGTTCATCACTAAAGTATGTGAGTGTTTCACAAACATTATTGAACTATTTTCAAAGCATCTGTGCATTATCACCATTTTTGAAAAAGTGAATGAAGGCACAGAGAGTCCTCTAGTTTTGGATACCTAGTTTGACATGCCTGGACCTGACTTTTCAGAGTATTTAACATTATAAACCACTGTCTGTGCATAACCTTTTAACCTCAGCTGCAGCTTTGAGTGCTTGTTACATCTGTGACTTGAACACTAGGATCTTAAATGGACATCAGTGAAATGACAGACATGCAAATAGTAATATGTGAAAAGTCTGCTTTAAGGGACTTGCCTATCATCACAGCAGGATGCTATCGCAAAGGAAGGAATAGTATCATGTTCTGTAGGGCAGCATTGCCCTCCCTTTAACCTTACTTAACTTTTCTCTTCCTGCTTTCCCTTGCCTTAATTCACACACATTTTCCATCTTTGGCAACAAATGAAGTGAATCTGAGAGACCACTATCTCTTTCACTACAAAATATTTATTTGTTACCCATAACATCACGCACCTGTGCACTGAGTGTGGCAGGAGTCCTGTAAAGGAATAGCATGTGATCACATAATTGGACTGTATCATAATGCATACAAACAAGGGTGCCAAATCAAGGTTGTATGGGCTACCTGTAACTCTGGTATTTCCTAGATTTTGAGCACTTGACTCTGCATGCTTAGGGTTCCATCAATTTGTTTTTCTGAGTACTGAAATAAATAGTATACTGAAAAAACAAATTGACATGTATGTTCGTCAGCAGGATGGGAAATCTTAGTTCGTGGTACAGACCTGCCACTTGAGCTAGCAGAATAACTGATAGCAGAAGTAGGCTGTTACCCTGCACATTGACCAAATTGGAATACCTTGGCTTTTTGGCTTTCTATACAAATTGACCCTAGTTCTAGTTTCTTTTCCATTCCCAGTCTCATTTCTTACCGGGCTATTGCTAGCTTCCACCCCTACCCCATGTCTGTTTCCTCTTCCATCTGTGTTCCTCATTTTCATTGCCTCCCAGTATCCCTGCACTTTTCATCCAACCTCATAGGTCCTCGCCACTGTTGTCCCAATCATCCAGCCAGCTCCAGTTCTTCCTTTGTGCCTTTTGTTAAATCTGGCTTCCTTGCATTCCACTTATTCTTTGCTCTGATGGTTCCTGTTTGTATCTAGCTCCTTATTAATCTCAGTACCTCTTCACATTCCCCATCACCCCCTCTAGCTCTTCATCTTCCAATTCCTAGTCTTTGCCATTGTGTCAACCTCTATTTCCAGTTTTCAACTCCCAGGTTTCCCTGCACATTGCTATAAATCTTGCCCTTGTCATCCTGTATTTCAATCTGGTGACTTTCTCCTGAGTGCCATTGAGGTCACAAAACAGGATACTTACTCTCAATTCATACCTAACATGATTCCAGCCCAGAACAGCCATAAATAGCAAATGGCCATCATCAATCCTTTTGTCCTGGATGGGAGGGTACACTGTTTTATAGCATGTAAGATGTCATTGAAAAAGGATAAATTTCTGTGGAAAAGTTTTCAAGTGAATTTGATTTAAATTAGACTCAGTTTTCATTTCAGTTATGTTGTTACATAGCTTTAATGTAACAAAATATGGAATGCTTAGTTGTGTTGTGGGATGATATGTTTGCCATCCTGTGACTCATAGGAGCTTTATGTGAATTGAGCATGCTCTACGAGATCAGCATGTGTGTGGCCTGGACAGCACTAAGCTGTGAGAGGTTTGATGAGGCTCAGTGAGGATAGAATCTTTAACTAAGGTCTAGCAAGCCTAAGCATTTATAAGATGGGGGGGGGGGTGTTCCAAGGCTTTTATAACAAGGCAGACTTTAGGGGGGCATTTTGCATGGCAGGCAAAAAGGCCCACTGTTACCTAAAAGCCCTCATACAGCTCAATTTCAGTGTCTAGCTACAAAGGATGAGAGCGCTTGAGCTTTCCAAAGAAAAGGTCACCAGCATTTTTGTATAGAATATATTTTTCACTAGGCTAGTTTCTGGAAGTGACTGAACCTTTTTTACTATATTTTTTTCCCAAAAAATGCTTAGCCTTGGTTAATATCAAGCAAGGAAAGTTCAGTCTAAATGGTTATAATTTGGGAATGTTAAAATTACTGAAAATAGAATATTCATAATGGAAAGTATCAGGCAACTCTAATAAGAGGTGGCTCTTTATTATAATCTTTGAATATACATAAGAGAATTGTTTTCATCATTCTTCACATTAACAGTTTTTCATGTAGCGTGTTTGTAGATTAGTGTGCTGTTTTCCCTGCAATATATTTGTATCATTCTAAGAAGTGGTTTCTGGCTGAAAATAAATATTGCTTTTGTAATGGTCTTTACATCAGTGTTTGTGATTAATTTACCAAAAATATTTATGAATCTTGCATGAATTATTAAAATTAATCTAATAATCTAATTAATCCATATCTCTAGCTTTCTTTAACAAATATATAATTCTATACCTAAATTTGTTTTAGGCTTTTAACTGGCTCCTCTGTAACGTCATTCAAACAACTTCTCTTCATGATATTTTATGGCATTTTGTGGCTTCCCTGACTCCTGCCCCTGTAGAACCTGAGGAAGAGGAAGATGAGGAGAACAAAGCAAATAAAGAAAATGCAGAACAAGTATGTGAGACTTCAGCGTTCCTTTCCTAAATATAGTATCTCATAAAAATTGCCTATGGTTGTGCAACACATCCAGAAATACCTTCAGAAAGTCTAAAAGTAAAAGTTTATCCTTTATGTGGCTTTTAAAGTGAAACCATCTTAACTGTGGAATATGAAATTCTAGGCCCTACTTTGATCTAAGATTTTATGTACAGTATTTATCAGCTTTTTTGTTTACTTTTTTGATCATTGCTCTTAAATGTAATGTGCTTTTTATTACCACCAAATTAATTGTTCTGCTTATTCTTTCCAATCAGTGTAAAAATAACATATTTACTTAATAAAAAATACAGTTGAATCCCTAACCTCTAATTTAGCACTAAATTTCATGTAGCTCCCTTAGCTGTTGCATGTACAACTACTTGAGTTGTTTGTTATAAGATTGTCAAGTAAAAGCTGTGTAGAACCTTGGGAATCTGAACAGAATGCCACCTTAAAATTATTCATAAATCGGTTTTCACCAGAATGCTGGAATTTCTCATTGAGCGCTGCTTCTATCCAGGCTTCCTTACCCTCAGCAATTTCAGAGCTTGAGACCTTTAAAAGCACTATAAAATGCGTCACGATGGGGAAAGTATGTTGTTTGCCATGACACACATACCTCATTGTTCCTTCTCCAAAATAGAATCATTTCTGCTCAACATGGTGTATGGAATATTACCTTCTGGTAGGAACCTGGGTTGAAATTATTGAAGTTTGAAAAAGATGCATTTCAGAAAGCAATAAATATCTGAAAAACAGATGGAAACTATTATGTTACCTCTAGAACAGTGGTAACTGGTCTTTTTGACAAAAAGAGGCAGGCTTGCAATATTCTCCTTTGGCCATGTGACCAGGATGTGTAATTTGATGGTAGGTAAGTAATTGGCAGAGAGGTTTTTTTTCCTTTATGTTGTTAAATGTGGCCTAGATGGGGTTTTCTACAAAGCTCATTTGACCTCAGCTTGGGTCCTGACATGCATTTGAATTATTTCTTGTCTTTAATTGCTATTTTAGTGTATATTTTCATAGTAACAGATCTGAGTCCATCATGGAAAGATTAGCATATATTTATATTACCTGACTTAATGGCTCTGATATTTTCTCTAGAGTTATGAATTTGCCTGTACACTTGAAATATTCAGATGCACATTAGATTATTTTAATGTATGTAAAAAAGCCCAGTAGATCCATGGAAGGACTAGGATGTGGAAAACAGGTTTGGTGGCTTTTTTAGCCTGAGAGGATACAAGCCTATATTTTTTTTTTTACCTCCCAGAAGAATGCCCTTACCATTAGGCTGCTGTTGGGAGCACTCTTCCTTCCTGTTAAAGATTGAATTCTGTTTTCAAGAGGGCATGGCCCAGACCTGATCCAGCCATGCATGGGGAGAGACAGTGCAGGAATTTGTTAGCAAGGGCTGTATTAACAGCCATTGTTCCCCCACCACTGAGTTTCCTGACCAGTGGGGAGCCCCACAGGCCAGATGCCATGGGCTGCAGTTTGTGCACCCCTGATCTAGACCGCTTCAGTGGTGAAAACTTGAGTGTTTTTGTACTAAGGGCTTTAGATGAGGGTTTTGAAGATTTTGCTTTGGACTTACCTAAATACTGTTCAACTCCCCCTCTAGATGCTTTAGCCATTTTTGGCCTTCATGCTTTAGTGAGTGAGCAGGCATAAT
This sequence comes from Caiman crocodilus, assembly GCA_030014935.1. NCBI lineage: Eukaryota > Metazoa > Chordata > Crocodylia > Alligatoridae > Caiman > Caiman crocodilus. Next base: position 123,752,908 of record JAGPOW010003316.1, read on the forward strand.
TCTGTAATTCCAATTAAATTAATTTTTGCATTTTAAAACAGGGATTCAACCACTTTATTAAATTTATTTTCTCTCTCCACCAAAGTAAGGCACTTGTGCCCCCAACGAGGGACACCTCCTGTTTTTGAGGAATGAAGGGTAGGGGGAGTTCTGTTCATGCTTTATGTGCCTAAAACTCCAGAAGCTAATGTTTAGCTTGCCCTCCTTTTCCTACTCTGGCCAAAGTTACAGTTGTGACCCTTTGAAATGTCAGTAGTTCTTGGCTGCTTTGCCAAAAGCTGAAACTGTAGCTGCTGTGGAAGACTGGACTTCATGGGCAGATCTAGGATTTTGAAAAGAGCTAAGTACAGTTTGCAGGGCTGTGAAATAGAAGACAGACCAGGAGTAGCTAACAGGCAACAAAGTTGCTGAAGAAAAATAGCTTGATTAATGGAACATCAAGGCCATTAAAAGGAGACTTGTTGATATCTGTGGAGTGAAAAGCAGTTATCAGGAATCAGGTAGATTATAACAAGCCATGAATTAAATTGACTGCTTTTAGTCTGCCTAAATAGACGAGGCATTGGTGCTGCGGTGCAGTTGGTGTTAAACTTTGTGTGGAGCGGGAATCAAAGGGCTGTTGACTGCACCTGCCTTGCTGCTCCTGCTGGAGAGACAAGAAACAAAAAGCTATCTTACAGTGTCTCTGTTCATCTGTTCTAGGCAGAGAATCTGCTTCCTCTGCTTAAGATATGCACTTCAGTTTTGGAAGGCTAATTATTATTTTGAGAAAGGTGCATGTACTATGCAAGTCAATAGAGTGATTTTAAAATAATCCTTAAAAAAACTGAGTTCTAACGTTAAGCATTTCCTATTCCTTAAATAACCGTATGAGAATAATTAGACGTTCAGAACCTCCCAGATATTTTAAAAAGTAATCGAAAATGTAGTGCATCTGAAATAAAAAGCATGCACTGAGTACTTCTGCTCTTAGAAATTAAAGCAATCTTTTTTTTAATCAGTATTTTCTGATAGTCTTAGCAGGATTTTTTACTAGCAGAGACTGATGTATTTATTACCTTCTAGGGAGAAGTCCATAAAAAACTGTCCTATTTCAAAATGGTTGTCATTTCCAGTTTCTGTGAATGGAACTGAAGTCCTAGGCTGACCTCAGGTGGCTATTTTATGAAACCTCCCATTGTTATCAATGGAAGTAATGACATTTAACTGTACTAGACACAGTGCTGTTGTGGACAGTAGCAAAACCCTTTAACATGGGTTTAGTTATACCAGTATAGAAATGCTTCTGATAATGCAAGAATCAAAATAAAACAGTATTTTATAAAGCATCTTTTTATACTTCTATAACTGATTTTCATGGGACTTTTGCCACTACACCTGTTGGGAATGGGAGGAGCAATCTCAGTCCTAAACAATATAATTTTACTGGCAACTTTTTGAAAATTTAGATTAGGCTCTGTGTTCCTTTCCAAGTCCTGGCTTCACAGGAAGCCACTGTCTTCCCACCTTTGTACTCATGGGGAACAATTGGAGTTGGCAATCATTTAAGAGGGCAGCAATCTGTGACCTGATTTCCTTTGAGAACAATTGAAAATGGTGGTCATTTTGAAATGAGCTGTTTTTATGGGTTTCTCAGAGAACAAACTGTTCATCAGTCTCTACTGGCAAATATGAACGATGGCAAAAAAGATAATTTTTTTCCATTTTCTAAAGCTATGTTTTGTACTAGGTACACTGAACAGGGTGGCAAGGAAGAAATGGAAAAGTGCCTTTACAGAGGAATATGGGTGAAGGAGTGAAGGTGATACTACATGCATGCAGGAAAATGGAGAGGCTGGTTGAGTGGTAGCAAATTGAGGCATAGGTGGGGGTGGGACATGGAAAATAAGAGTGTGAGGTGATGGAGGTATTGTGTTCATGGGGTTGTGAACAGCTGCAAGGGGGAAGGACAAGTTGGAAGCAGGTGTATATTCTAGTTCATCTCTACTGTTCGGATGAAACAAAGCAGCTATAAAGTTTACTTAACTGATTTATGTTCTGATTGCTTTTTCTGCTTCAGACTGACATAAAATGTAGTGATAAAAGAAATCAAAACTTGTAAAAGATGTGGCATCTTGTATTAGACTAACTAGATATTTGCAAACAAATTATTGTATTTATCTGCAGGCTTTTTAGGTACACTCACCCTTCATTTGGCATAGGAGAGAGCAGAGATTGTAAAAGTTCTCCTAAGTAGAAATGAAAATTCATATTTCACAGGAGAGCTGAAGGTCTGGTAAAATCTCCTGCTTGGAAAAGTTCATTTTGTCCAAGTTAGGCACAGAAAAGAGTTGAAACAGTCTTTTTACCACAAAGTTGTCTGGTGGTGAGTTGGTAGAGGCCTTCAGGTTATTTCCTTCAGGTTATGATATTTCATATTTCACAGAAGAGTGGAAAGATGGAAAGTTCTGCTGGGCAGGAGTTTAAGTGATGAGGTATCTGTGTTCCTTTGCTCTGAGAGATGCAAATTCACTCAAACAATGGCAGGAGCCTGGGTTTAGCAATTCAGATGGCAAAATGCTTCCTATTTGTAAAATTATGAACTTTTCGTTTAAAAAAAATGTAGTGATGAATGCACTCATGAAAGTTTTTAATTTTAAAAAATTATCTGTGGTACTATTTTATATCTGTCACATCATTAGAATTATCATATTGAGTTTCTTAAAATATTCATGTATGACATTTTTAATTGAAAACTCTTGGAAATTCTATGGTAAAACTTATATCAAGATTTACATCAAAAATCATATTCCAGGAACGTTGCAGTTATGCCCAAACCAAATATTGCAAGTGACTTTGTCTGCAACAATGCAATGGTCTATTTTCATGAAAGCATCTTTTTTTTTTTTAATAGTCATAATACATTTTTCTTTCTATCTTAGGAGAAAGATACAAGAGTATGTGAGCATCCACTGTCAGATATAGTGATTGCTGGTGAAGCAGCTCATCCATTGCCCCATACTTTCCATCGTTTGCTTCAGACCATCTCTGATCTTATGATGTCTCTTCCCAGTGGTAGTGCATTACAGCAAATGGCCTTAAGGTAAGTACAAAAATGGGGGAGTCAGAAATGTAAAAGGCTTAAAATACATCAGCATGTTTTATTAGCTAATTTTATTAGAAGATTCTCAGTGTATTTTAGAAGTCTGAAACACTTGAGTATGCTACTTTAAAGATTAAAAGTAAGATGTCACATATACCTTTGCCTGCAAAATTAGCTTTCCAGATTCAGAGTATATGTTTTAAACAGGGAAGCTGATTTTCTGCCCAGACTAGCAACAGTGTCATTTCTATTCAGACAGCTCTGAGGTAGCTAATTAACATCAAAGCTTATTAGAATCTGCTTTGTTCCTGCTAATTACTCTTCACTCAAACAGGTGTGTTAGTGGTCTTGATTTTCTACTAATCAAGCTATACTTCCATCAGCGATTTGGCTGAAGAATTTGCCAGTTAGCTATTCCTGGGTGCTCTCTTTCCACAATTTTACAGCCTTCAGATTGTGAATTTCACACTTCTTTTTAGTTCTTTTCAAAATCGTAGATCTGCCCACAGAGTCCAGTTTTCAGCAGCGACTATGGTTTTCTTTTGGCAGAACAGCAAAGATCTTCTGGTAATTCAGCTATGGAAAGGGTTAAAACTATAGCTTTTTGACTAGGTACCCTCAAAAAGCCCAAAGCAAAAATCAATCTAAGTTCTGTTGTTTTCTGTAAGCAGTGTACTTTAGATCAGTAGCAAACAAAGCACATGTTCAACCTTCAGTGGGGAGGAGAAGGGGCAAATCTTAGACCAGGTTCCACCATTTTGAAGCCAGTATATATATGCTGAACTTCGGTTCTGTTATGGGTATAGACCAGTTTTGTGTGCCAGCCTTCCATTCTGTTATGGGTAAAGACTGGTTTCTAGTCGCTTATACTGGTAAAAGTGTCATGTCTGTACCTGGGCTTTGTCCGAGCAGGAAAAGAAGCAAGCTGAAGATTAGGCTGTAGGCTTGCTTAATGTAGCCATAGCACTAAAAGAAAAAAAACTCTTCAAAAAATAGTGTATTGTATTGGAGAGCATGTGAAAATAAAACAGTATTTTTTTCCTTTTGCATTCTGTACTACATGCATCACTTTAACATTAAAATAGTATTCAAGAATTCTTTAACGTATCTAATATAGTTGAATATCAAAACTTTCTGTATTCACTTAACTCATTACTGTAATCACCATAAAGGAATATGTTGAATTATTATTATTATTGCCACTCTTATAAAAATAACTTTCACAGGTATTCCTGCTTTTAACTTCTGCAATGCTAAGGGATGTTACTTCCTGATTTTTCTCAAAATAATAGACAATATAATTCTGATCCTGAGTCTCAAGATGTCTCAAGATGTTTTATAAAGCTATTTAACATAATATTACTGTTGCTGGCAAGAGTATTTTCAAATTCAAAATACACTTGGTAATGTTACCTTTGATTTGTTTTTTCAGATGCTGGAGCCTCAAATTCAAGCAATCTGACCACCAGTTCCTACATCAGAGCAATGTCTTTCATCACATTAACAACATTTTGTCCAAATCTGATGATGGTGATAGTGAGGAGAGCTTTAGTATTAGTATACAGTCTGGTTTTGAAGTCATGAATCAAGTAAGTCTTATATCACTAAATAGCAAAAGTAGAAGATCAATCTAAAACAGTAGATAAGCTCCACTCCTAATCAAACTGTAGCTTTCCAGTTCTTACTCATCTGATATTTTATTAAATATGTATTTATGAAAGTACTGAAAATATAAAAATGTTGTTTATAAAAAAAATATTTGCATGTATAGATGCCTTCATTTTCCAGTCCTCTCTTCCTGATATTTAGGTTAAGGTTTTTTGATGCTGACATCCAACTATCCCTTAAACTAAGTCCACATTCCAATCCAAAATTTGGAATATTGGCCAACACTCTTTTCTATCGTAGTTTTACATGGGCATGTAGGAGAACCTTTCTAAGTTGAATTTAAATTATTTTTTTTAAAAGTTTCTAAAATTCATATTCTTCTGTGTTTTCGCTACTTATCTCCAGTCTTCTGTCCTTGCAACACCTTTCTTACTCCTTCTGTTTTTTTGAAGACACATATTGCTGCTTTTTTAATGAGCATCTCTAAAACAAGAGAAGAGAATTGAGTAACAGAAAAGAAATTGTGCATTATTTGCGATTTTTTTTTTTTAATACATTGTAGCTACTGACTTTAATTTTCGTATATTTTGCTTCATTGCTGTAACTCAGTCAAGTAGGAAGTGTAATTGGGTGATTCAGCATCATTGCACATGTTTCTTCTTTTAATTTAGAGAGTTTATTCCTGTTAGTCCTGTAAAAAGCAAATAGGTGTGTAAGATGTTTGTTTTTATTGGAACTACTTTTCTAAGATACTTTAAATCTTGTTTGTTTTACAGGAGTTGTGTATAGTAGTTTGCCTGAAAGATCTAACCAGCATTGTTGATATCAAAACATCAAGCCGACCTGCAATGATTGGCAGTTTGACAGATGGGTCTACAGAAACCTTCTGGGAGTCGGGAGATGAAGATAAAAACAAAACTAAAAGCATCACAATTAATTGTGTAAAAGGAATCAATGCTCGTTATGTATGTGTTCATGTAGACAACTCCCGAGATCTTGGGGTAAGAGGAAATACCAATTTGCTTATCTTAAAACTCATGGTACTCTGTATATTCTTCAGCCACAGACTATTTCCCCATTTTCTTGTTGAATTTGATTCAGCATTCTGAATCTTATTTTTAAAAATTTCTAATCCATGAGGATTAGAAAAAGCTTCTTAACATAAATGTGGTGGAAATTGATTCATTGAAACTTGCAGGCTATACAAAGCATGAAAGGAAAATTGAAGGTGCCCATTGCTTTATTCTAAGTGGTATATTAACTGTGAAACATAATCAAGAAAATGTAAATGTCCACAAAATTGTTCCTCTGCTAATCCTTGTGTATAAGTATATAATTGAAGAGTTTATTCCACAGTCCTAAATTGTGTCCCATGCCTCCAAGTACCACAGAGACTTCCATATATACCTCCCCTTTGCCACCAAAATTTCTTTATTTCCTTCTAACAGCTTCTAAGATGCAATAGTACATTGACTGTAAAACTCAGACTGTTCAAATGCTGGGGAAGTATAAAATATATTGAATTTAATATAAAACTAAATAACAAGGAATGCTGATCCTGTTTGTTAAAAGTTAAGGCTTTTAATTAAACCTGAAGCTGCAAAGTAGGTCCAGTATACTCAGAATTTAACAGCTTTGTAGTGGGCTCTTACATGAAGTATATGTAGCTATACTGCTAGATCTGCAGTGTTTCACATCTATCTTTATAGCCACCTCAGTTTGATGAAATGAGAATTTTCTGTTCCTTATCAGATTTTCAATATAAATAAAACTTTTTTCATTATTTGTATGTATGTTTCTTGTTTGTATTTTTTACGTAACAAAACCTTTATGCTGCCTTGAACAATATTTTTCTTTTAAAACATGAAATATACAGCTTCATTAATTCCATGTAGGCATGCACACCTTCCTCTGTCTAAAAAGATAATCACGTAATGTTAATATGGAAGAAGTTACCATACTGCTACTTGGCTTCATAATGAAGTTACTTATTTTTTTTGTTTTGCTTGTTTGTTGCAGAACAAAGTGACTTCAATGACTTTCCTCACTGGTAAGGCAGTAGAAGATCTTTGCAGAATAAAGCAGGTAAATAATTTTATCTGTTGCTTCATGTAAAAATATCATGCCTTGACACAGTGTTAATAATCTGGTGACTGCTTAGACCAAGCCTGTTTGAGTGAGTAGTTTACAGTTGTTCCTATAAAGGCACCTCTAGGCATACAGGTAAATAAGTAATAGGATGTATGTGTGATCCACACAACTGCCCCTCCTGCCATGCAATATGTGCATGGCAGGAGACATGATTGTGGGATCTAGCATCAGATCTTTTCACACCTTATTGCTGGTGTATAGGGAATCCAGGATCGCAATCCCAGGCTTCCCCTGCACCAGCTCCCACTGTGTGGACAGGAGACTTGTCAGATGAGGAGACTTTGATTCAGGAGCTCCCAACTTGCAGGTCTCGGGTTCAGTTAGGAATATGCTAAAGAAATTTGCTGTTAACACAACATTGGGATATATTAATAACAACAAGAATTCTTGTAGTGTAAAGGAAGCATGGTATGACCTTGAAAGCTGAATTAATAGAAATGGAAATTAATTAAATCGTCCAGCTAAGGACTAATAATAATTTCTGCTATAAACTAGTAGAAATTGTCAGTTGAACACAGAAAAAGAGAAATACTGTTTATTGTTGCAAGAGGGGAGGAGACAAGGTATATTACATCAAAGATGCAAGTTCCATATTTGCCTATCTTTGAAAAGGACATTGTAGTTCACATTTGCATCAGATTGATATTTGTAATAAATGAGGGTAGTATTAATGCTGTTTTAGAAAGCACTGGTGAAACCTTGTTTGGAATGCTGTCTACTAATCTGGTTGCCCACATTGAAGAAGAAATAATTCAAGCAAAAACAGCTGCAGTGAAGGACTGCTAAGATGTTTAGGGAAAATTGGAGGCTGAAAGAACTTATGACCAGCAGAATGAAGGATAGAATTTCTCTGTATAAATACATCATGGATTGAGCAACAAAGAGGAATAAGAGTGATTTAAGCAACAAGACAATGTTAGTACAAGAACAAATAAGTCTAGCCTTGCCACCAGGAAATTTAAGACTGAAATATAGGAGGAGATTTCTAACTATCAGAGTAGTGAGGTTCTAGATAGCTTTCTAGCAGTTGTGAAAGCAAAAGAAAAAAGCTAGTTTTAAGACTGAGTTTTGATCAGTTTATGAAAGATGTCACATGATGAGGTTTTGTGCATTAGACTAAACTAGTGATTCTCAACCAAGGTGCTGCAGTCTTAAGTTGTGAAGGTTGGTGGTTGTTGTAATAGGAGTTATCTTATTGTTTCACATGGACTGTTGGCTATCACTCGCTTATTTTTAAGCAATAACCCACCAGGTGCATTTGACTCTTAGCCTTATTTTGTTATAGAATTACATTTTTATGTTCCCATTTGCCAGGTTGACTTGGATTCGAGACACATTGGTTGGGTAACAAGTGAACTTCCTGGTGGAGATAATCACATCATTAAAATCGAATTGAAGGGTCCAGAGAACACACTAAGAGTCCGACAAGTGAAAGTTCTGGGATGGAAAGATGGTGAAAGCATTAAAATAGCAGGCCAAATCTCTGCAAGTGTAGCTCAGCAAAGAAACTGTGAATCTGAGACGCTACGAGTGTTCCGACTTATTACATCCCAGGTGGGACATCGTACTTAATCGCATCACTAACCAACAGTTCATATGAAAACTACTAAGATTTGGCGACATGATCCTTTTAAAAGAGAGTATGTTTTCCCCTTTTTGTCTGGTGATGGTCAAGTGATAAGTAGCTCTGCCAGAAAAGAAGTTAAAGGAAAATTGCAGTGGTTAAAATTATTGGTGAAGTAAAGCTATTTCTGTCATTTTATTGTTTTGTTGTAAAGTTACTTACAAACGTGTCAGTTGATTAGCTCGTCCCATCTTTCTCTGATTATACCAAGGATTCATACTGCTTTCCGGTACCTCCCCATGTTTTTACATCTTGCTTCTCATTGTCATTCTCCTTGTGTTCTCCCTACTATTTTAGCATCCTCTGATATTTTTTTAAGTCTGATTTACCTCTTTCCCCTACCTTTTGCTTGCTTTGTCATCTTAGATTGTAAGCTAATCCAGGCAGGAATTGTCTATTATTTTAATAGTGTGCCCGACTTAGAGACCCTAATCAGAATCTAGACCCAGTTACATATTAATTGAATAAAAATGTAGGTATTTTGAATTGCCTTCATGTTTACTGGTAGTGGGTGTCATTATAGAAAAAAAAAAAGATTAGACCCAGCAGACTGGCAGATTTTAAAGAGTAACTACATAAACTTCTCTAATGTATTATCTAAAAAAATTGTGCACCCAAGCCTATTTTGACCTTTGTAAATTTAATCTTTGTGATTTCTGACAGGTGTTTGGAAAACTCATCTCTGGAGACGCTGAGCCAACCCCGGAACAAGAAGAAAAAGCACTGTTGTCTTCCCCAGAAGGAGAAGAAAAAGTACACAATGTATTTATTTGTATTCTATAATTATTATATACTGAAAAAGTTATCCAAGACATTTTTCAGCAGTTGTTATAGCTACATCATCATGCATCTTTTTGCCATAGATAGGCTTCACACCAAAGCATCCTACTGTCCATACCTGTTTTTAAAAGATTTTTTTATCATTTTCATTTTTATTAATAGACAAATCAGAACTATAAGTGTTTCATGGAGGAGTTGTTATGGGAATGACTTTTGGGAAGCCATAATGAAAACCAATTTGGATAAATGGCTTCAGTTTCCAGCAGGATCAGTTCATTATATTTCACAAGTCTAATTAGGTCGATGGGTATTTGAAAGAGAGAAGAATTCAATGCTGATGTTGGAAAGTAATCAAGATTTTTAAAGAAAATAATATTGAATTGTCATACAATGATCAATTATCCAGTCCTGATGGTTATAGTGAATCTTGAAAGAGATGTCTGAGTTTTGTTGCCTCTGTCATTTAAAGTCACATGTTATAAAATGCATAATATCTAATCTGATTGAGATTGTTCCCTAGAAAGATGCATTTAATTTAAAATGAACCAACACTGGAAAAATTAATTAGTATGAATTCACTTAATCTAAATAGATCATTTGCTTTAGTGTGAGGGTGGAAAGCTGAATTCACCAGAATGGATCTTGGAAGACTGATTTTTATTTGCTTGAGTTTGCTGGCTAAATACTTGAATATTTGTACTCTAAACTTTATCCTTTGCATGTATATTAAGAAAAAGGTATAAACATGCTTTACATGTCTCGGTTTATCTTATACAAATACATTACAACAAGATGTGCACACTTTTAATATAAAATAGGTTTATATTCCAGCTCTCATCTCTGTTTCTACAGCAGTGCAGAAATGATTTTAAAATCTTTATCTAATGGTATTTATGTTTTTTCTAAAGGCAACATCAGATGCAGACCTTAAAGAACACATGGTGGGGATCATATTCAGCAGAAGCAAATTGACAAATTTACAAAAGCAGGTTTGTTTTCAGCAAAGTTCTTACAGTATTAAAGTGTTCACCTTATATTGTCCTTTTGCTCTTTTCCAGGAAATACAAGATTGATTTGACATGTTGTTTGACAGAGTTGTTGCAGTCAGGGTTTTGTTTTCTTATAAGTCAAGTTTATATATGTGTTAACTGGATTTAATATTTATGGATCTTCATGTAAAATAATATTTAAATGAATTACAAGCAGTGCTAATTAGTGTTTACTGTATCACTGTTTCATATGAGACAGCCACAAAGTTTAGATCCTTGTATGTGTGTGTTCTCTCGCTCTCTCTCTGGTGTTAGGGAGGGTCCTTTTTTTTTAACCCTCCTTGACACCAAAATCTATTTGGGTTTTGTAGATCATAGATAACAATCATCAGGAAAATGAGGGTCTGGACTCTGAAATTATTTCTACTTACAGAATTCACGATGGTTTGGATCTGAGGTTTTAGATCCAAACACATAAAAGCCTAGGCAAATGAAATACAAAATTTTTTAGTAGTTTCAGAAGTATATAATGCATATAATTCTGCTAAAAGTTAAATCACCATGTGCTGGGTAGCATAAGATGTATATGATCTATTTTTTTTAAAGATGTGTAATTGTATGCCTTATCCCTGATTTTCATTAAATTGAAGCATCCTTATGTTTGGCGCTCACACTAAACCTTTGTCCTTTATTTGTATATATGTTGGGCAATAATATAAAAAAATTCAGTTAAATTTCCTATGCTTGTTTGACACAATCTTGAAGGTGTTAAGTGTTTTAAAACCTAAAAAGATTACATTTTAATACATTATTATGTGTGGCTTCTACTTGATTAGGTGTGTGCTCACATAGTCCAGGCAATCCGAATGGAAGCAACCCGCGTGCGTGAGGAGTGGGAGCATGCCATCTCTAGCAAGGAGAATGCCAATTCTCAGCCTAATGATGAAGATGCATCCTCTGATGCTTACTGCTTTGAGCTACTGTCCATGGTTTTAGCACTGAGTGGTTCTAATGTAGGTCGTCAGTACCTGGCTCAGCAGCTGACTCTGCTTCAGGATCTCTTCTCGCTCCTACATACTGCCTCTCCCAGAGTGCAAAGGCAGGTGAGTGTAACTGCTCTTTATTTGTTGCAGTGCTTATCACAAAAGCCTTCTACTAGAGGTTTAGATCATCCTAGGTTTAGTGGTATAGAATGTCTATGAACTGATTTTTTTTTTATTTTATTTTTTTTAATGGGACGTAGCTGTATTTCTTGTTTCTGATTTTCATTTTTAAAAAAATATAAAAATCAGGGGGGCAAGGATGTTCGGGGGTGATATCCATACAGTTGGTCCAATAAAAGATGGTGTAGACTTAGAAAAGCTTTCAAATCTACCTGACTCTGGATAGCCTTTTTTTTTTTTTTCCACACTACAGGTAATAATGACCTTCTTCCATTTTCAGAAGTCTTGATCCTTCCACTCACCAAGCAGTCTTTTCTTCTGTGATTTGCTTGTCTGTTACCCTTGGAAATTTTTCTCTTCTCCAATTTCACAGGCCTGTGAACAGTTTTAGTTGGTCCAAATGGAAGAGCATGTTTAAATAGGTAATGGTAATACGGAAAAAGAAATTACAACAAAATCTGTATTTCCAGTTGTCAGCTTTGTTGACAGCAATACGATATATGTACAAGGATATAAAAAATACCCCACTATTTTATTACACTTTTTAAAAACTAAATATTTTCTGGGAGCAAAAAAAACTTCTATGAGAATTGACACATCTTGGAAGTGTTATTGTTTTAATATTCATTGTGATTGACACACAATTCCTTTAGGGTTGTTGGTTGTAGCTGTGTTGGTCTAAGGACATAGGCAGACAAGGTTCTTTGGGTAAATGTGATATATTTTATTAGACCAACTAAATAGTTGGAAATATTGTTCTTTGCAAGGTTTCGGGCACAAAAACCCTTCTTCAGACTGTCTATGCCTGAAGAAGGGTACTTGTGCCCGAAAGCTTGCAAAGAACAATTTTTCCAACTATTTAGTTGGTCTAATAAAAGATATCACATCTACACAAAGAACCTTGTCATACAATTCCTGTTTCTTTAAAATCAGTTTACACCTCGTAAATCTAAACTAGTCAGAAGCTTCTCTCTGGCTACTTCTGAATAGTAATCTCATTTTTAGGCCCTCAGCAGACATGCTATTTGAAGCCTCTGGAAGCTCCAGAGTGCTATGGGGCATATGGAAATTCTTTTTCTACAATTCAGGGCCTTGGAGAAGGGTGCTGCTGCCTATCATCATGGCCCCATTTTTAAGTGCTTCAGGAGGGGCATGTATCTGGAGTACCAAATTTGAAGCACTGTAGATTTTGGAATACTTCCAGATATATACCTGTTCCCAGCTTTTCTCTTGCTCTGCAGCCATTCCTTTCTTACCCTGACAGTTTCTGATGAGAGCCATTGAAAGCAATATAAGTTGTCTTGTTGAAAGGCTGTACAGTGGGGAATTCTCCACTGATGGTACCAGGAGTTGGAGCAGCCTATACTTTGCTACATGAGAGGCTCACAGAGGAGAAGATAATCCTTCTTCTAAATTAAAAAAATGAGTATATGTTAATTTAACACAACCTTTTCTTTGAAGAAGGCTTCATTTCCACCATTTCTATTATTTTACTATTTATATTGTGAAAATGACATCTTATCCATATGAAGTGACACAGGGAAATGTACACAAATAACAAAAGAGAAGTGCAATGTAACCTAAAGAAATGTCTCAAATGAATTGGCAAATTCTAACAAGCACCAGTTCAATTAGACATTAAAACTGAGAGTCAGCATGTATTAAGAGAATTTGAGATGCTATTTATGGGGACCTCATTTTCTGCACCTCTGGCTATACCTTCATAATGTAATCCCTGCATCACCACTTCTATCCAAAATGTGACTGCATTCCACTGATACTCCTTTCAGGCTCTCCTAGAAACATAGAAATAACAGGCTAATTTATCCTGGACTCCAGGTTTTGAAACTTTTTTCTTCAGAAGCATAAGAGCTCTTAATTCTTTAAGACAAATGCTCAAATCCTGAAATAGGCATAGACCCCACAGTGGTTGTGCCGTAATCTGCTCTTGTTTTTGAACATAACAAAAAGAGGGATCCGTTTAAAAAAAACAACCTATTTCATTTGTCTGCTTTACTTCTCTGAATGTGTGTATTCTTTATTCCAGAACCAGAGACTTTTCTTTGCAAAATATGAGAACCATTACCTTTGCTATTAAAAAAAAAAATCTAACTTTACTGCTTTAGCTATGGCTCAAGTTTGAAAGCTGAGATTTTTGCATGAGAGTAGTTGTGAAAGGCTGTGCCTTTGCTAGATTTGGAAAAGGCTACTTGTGAGCTTGCCCAGTCATTTCTGAGCATGTTTAGTTGATATTCTTATGACTTTAGCAAATTATAATAAATACCTTCCCTTTCACATCATTCCTATATAGGTGTTATCAGACGGTCTTGAAGTTCCGTACCTGTTTTTGCTCCTTTGTGCAATTATAGCAACAGGAAAATTGCAAACTTTTTTACCCTTGCCCTGCCATCCCCTCCCCACCTCCAATTACTTCCACAAAGAAGCAGCTATCATAGGATAAATAAATGTGTGCTTCATTCTTAACACTACTTAGAATTTCAGTTATTTAATATCTAATATTCTTAAGAACAGACAATATTTTTTTTCTGTTTAAAAGGAAAAAATTAGTGCATTGCAATGTGTAAGGCTGCCCAGTTAAAATTTAGGAGTTCAGGAAATGGAGGGGTGTTACGGTTCCAAAAGTAATATTAAAGATTATAAAATGCAAGCTGAAATGTATTAAATTATTCGTTTATACAGAAAAGTAGGAATACCTCTTGTGTTCATCTTGGCCAAATTAACATTGCTGGGCCAATCTATTTTTATTTAACTATTCACAAATTAACATTGCTGGGCCAATCTATTTTTATTTAACTATTCAACCTAGTATTGCATTCAAGTTTAGGGTTTTGAGTGATTTGTCTAGTGGTCTAGATATGGACCCTGAGGGCACCTACATACATGCAGTGAAGCTTCTTCTACGTGCAGTAATTACAGTGCATCACAGTCTGCTGAAGCATAATAATTACCACAGTCCAGCTGAAAAATGGTGGTGGGGCACTTAAACTAAATTTTGTGAACAAGCTTTAGTTAAAGTGCCCCCACCACTATTTTTTAGCTTGGGAATGCTGATATACATGGTGCTCCAGGCACTTCACTTGGAGCAGCTTTAAGCTCCTCTAATTAAAGCGCCTCCACTTCTCCCCTCATTCCCACCCCCACCGCTAGAACATATGTATAAACGCCCTGAGAGAGCAGCACCAGCATGCAAAAGATATGAAGTGTGCAGTGTGAAAAGTAAATTTTTCAGCAAATCTTTTTTAATTGTTCAAGTGCTATTTCATACATATAGTCTACTGTGGGTGCTTACACACCCATTGACAAATGCAGAGACTTTTGGCTAATAATATCCAACTCAGATTTTTCTCTTTGTCCATGGCTTGAAAAGAGCTTCTAATGTCCAAGATGTTTTCTTAATGTGCCTGTTTTTCACCAAATCATTTCAAAATTTAAAAAGCTAGTTCCTGCCTATTTGTTCCCTAGATTTTTGCTAGTTTTCTGGGAGTCTTCCTTTCTCATTCTTTGTATATTTTCACTTTTTTCTGGGCAGGTATCTTTTCTGCATGCTTAGAATGTTTCACCCCTAAATCAGGTGCGTCAAATTCATTTGGCCCCTTGAACTGGATTGAGCCATGCCAGAAACAGCACAGAAGGCCAGTTTGGTGTGGGGCATCACATGCAGCATGCTGTCCATGCTGAACCCGTGCTGTGGGCCAGCCCTGTTCTGGGATTTGCATTGCAAGCAGTGCGCAAGCTAGACCCAGTACTGCAGGTACCACCTGTGACCTCCCTAAGGGGCTGGCACATGGTTTGTGCTGCATGCAGCACCCTAGTGGATTAGCCCCTGCACAGTGGCTTGGTGGTGTGCCGAGCAAAATGGCCTTGCATGCCATGCTTGGCACACCACCGCCAGCCCAGGCTCTAAGCAGCTGCTGCCAGCCGCAGAGCCCTGGCTGCTCTCAGCAGGCAGCTGGGAGGCTGCAAGACCTGCTGCAAGTAGATGGGGCTCCATGGGCTGGCTGAAGCCAGGAGGCTGCAAACAGGTGCTCTGGGCTCCAACGTGTTGGCACTCTAGCACCTTCCAAGATAGACATTGTGTTTTTTTCGGCACTCCGACCAAAAAAGGTTGCTTACTTATATGCTAGACTATCTGTGTATGTCAGCCAGTGTGGGGGGCTGGTCTGGCAGGGCACTGCATACAGTGTGACCCCTTGACCTGCCCTCTGTGCCGCAAACAGCACCTGCAGTACCTGGTGCAGATTGCACACCAGACCAAGTCAGTCAGAGACACATGGGCCAAATTATACAGCACCATGGCCCAGATATGGCCCATCTGTCATACTTGACTTAGCCCATCTCAAACTAAGGTGTATTTCCCCTGCTGGCTCCCTCCCCATCCAAGCTGAAAACTTGTATAGAGCTCCTTCAAGCCAACACCTGACCTTTACAGTACTCAGTCAATCACATCTTCCTTTTCAAAGTATCCAGTAGGTATACTGAATCTCTAATCTTTTACTAATTGCTAATCCGAAGGTAAATAACATGCAAGTTTGTTTTTTTAATGAAGTCTTAATTGCTTCTTTGCTGCTGCAACAAGATGACATGGTGGTTTGAGGGAGCACAGTATTGGCCACTGGGTACCAGTATCCAAGTGAATAGGTTCATCCTGAGTTGTACCAAGACCCTCTGTACAGAGGTCTCTGCAAGACCAGAGGTGTCTGTTTTGGCCACCACCACTAGCTCTGCCAAATCCATTAAAACCCTGGTATTGCCAATGTGGACCCTAGGCTCAAGAGCCCAGTCTGTGCAACAAATACATTAGGCATAATTGCCACTTTATAACTTCCCTGACATCTGACTCCCCAGGTACCTCTTTACTATTTGCCAGCTCTATTCATTCCACTTTTCCCCTCCCCCCCAATCTGGCTCCCACCCGCTGACTTGTCAATTTATGTCTTCACTGACTGGCTTTCTTGCATGCATACCAGACTCTGTCGTCTTTACTATTCATTCCATTCAGGAAGAGCACTTACCAACTGCAAATACTTCCTCAGCCTGGTGAAGAATATTTATACCTGAAAGGTTGCCAAGAATAATTTTTCCAACTATTTGAATTATCTAATAACAGATATCAGATTTACCCAAAGAACCTTGTCTGCCTAGGCATAATTGTGCACTTTACGTGACATTTCAAAGGATTCTGCAAATGTTACAAAATTCCTGAGAGGTACATTTTTACATAGAAAGTAAATTATGGAAATACCATACTGAAACACTCATAAATTAAAGTTTTTCTAAAAATTTAATTTCGGAATATCTCAGCTTTTTCATTTGGTTTTGTGTTGCTCTTGTTGTTCTGCTAGGTAACATCATTACTACGCCGTGTTTTGCCTGAAGTGACCCCTAGTCGGTTGGCTAGCATCATAGGAGTAAAATCCCTTCCACCAGCAGATATCAGTGATATCATTCACTCAACAGAAAAAGGAGATTGGAATAAATTGGGCATCTTGGACATGTTCCTGGGATGTATTGCCAAAGCACTCACTGTACAGCTAAAGGCCAAAGGAACCACAATAACTGGAACAGCTGGCACTGCTGCAGGCAAAGGAGTTACTACAGTAACACTTCCAATGATTTTCAATTCCAGGTTGGTAAAAACTATATATTGACAAGCTGAACATACAGACAAGCCAGAGAATTTAAAGTAAGATGCACTTTTTATCTTTCCCTTTTATAATCTGAAAATAAATAGTTGTGCATTGCTTTTAAAATGAGTTTCATTATCAAGTAGTATTATATTGATTTAAAACACAAGCACTGAACACTTGTAATATCACTTTGGATATTTTTGGAATTTACCAATGGATTGCCTTTATTAATTTAATTGGTCTTATTTATTATCTGTCTACAGCTATATTCGGCGAGGTGAAAGCCATTGGTGGATGAAGGGTTCAACTCCTACACAGATATCAGAAATCATTATTAAACTGATTAAGGACATGGCAGCAGTAAGCTTCCATTCTCTAAGTGTTTGATATGAAATGCTTCTGATTTGTTGAACTGTTTGTTTTTCTTTTCCCTTTCTCACAAGAACTTTGCTTCATTTGATAGTTTGAAATTGTAAATTGGGTAGGGGGTTCAGAAAAGGTCTCTTTTTTTTTTTTTTTTATTAAAACACTGAATAGGAATCCATAAGAACTGGGTTCTATGTCTGTCTTTGCTACACGCTATCCGTATGATGTTGGATGAGTCACTTGGACTCATTTTTCAGAAGTAGCCACTAATGTATTTTTCTTTTACTGAGTGACTAAATTAGACACTCAGCCTAACTTTAAGAAATGTTTAGTGCTCAGAACTGTTTGCACTCAGCAGAAGTCATAGTTGTTCAGAGCTAAATAGTCCAATTTCCTACACTTTATGGCCTTCACTCTGAATTTTAACTTTCTGAATGTTTCACATTACAAACATGAAAATGTACATTCAAATAACATTGGCAGAGGTGGAGCTGATAGTGCTGCGGTCATTTAGATGGTCCAAGATTTCTTATCAATTCTGATTTTTAATTAGATTTCTTATCAATTCTAATTTTTAATTTTTAATTCTGATTTTCTTATAACAGAGATGGCAGACATAGCTGTGGGCCCAATCCAATCCATAGAGCCTTTTGATGCAGTTTGTGAGGCCCCCAGAGGGGTTGGGAATTCAAGTGTAGGGTGAGCAGGGCTGGGGTCTACCATCAAATTCCCAGCTATGGAGCCCTGCTGGGGACATGTTTTCAGCAGTGAGGTCAAGCAGCAGGTGTATTGGCCCCTGCACCCTCTGCTGTTACTGGGTCTGGACTCCAGGGAGGCTTGTGGTCTGGAACTAACCTGGGAGCACTGATGTGTTTTGACACCCCTGGTTTATAGCTGCAAAGTTTAACTATTTTTGGAACAAAATTTTCTATGCCAAGTATCTACTGGCTGAGTTTGAGGGAAATGTATACCAGAGAAAAATAATCTATTTAGTAGGAAGGCACTATATTTTTTTCCCCCCCCAAGTCAAAAGAAAATCTTGCTTTCAGGGAGAAACTCTGGTACCTCTACAGTTTAGAACAGGAACTTAAAATCAGCAAGAGTTATTTGTGTCCTGCTTCTGCCCTTGGCTGTTCCTTCATAGTTAATGAATCATTAGGAGCACTATCCCCAAATCTTCACAGCAAGAATTACAAATTAGGCTCTCCCTCACATAGCTTTAGCAGGACAAATCTTGTAGCATATTCTGAGCATACTTAGCCTGATGTCAACCGCACTAAAAAGAGCTGGTTAGGGTGGCTTTAATCTGTGTGCCATGGCCCATCACCCAGTTTTGCTCACACTTGGGACATTCACCTGGGGTACGGGAGACCTAGGTCAAAATACCTACTCTAGAGCAGGAGTTTGAAAATCTCTCTCATATCCCAGGCAAATGCCGTAACCATTAGGCCTGTGCAAAGCGGCAAGTATTTGCTTTGGATTCAGATTCAACTGATTCAGAGGGACAGTGATTCAAGTCATATAACTGTCCTGATTTGAGTCGGCTGAATCGGAAGATTCAGTACTGCTTCGGAGATTCGGCCATAAACTAAAGAGACAGCAGTCCTCAATAACGCTGGACACAGCTGGTTGTCTTTAGCTGGTAAGTCTGTTGTGGTGGGCAGAGGGAAAGGGTGTGGTGGGGGGAGCAAATCAATGCTCCCACAGCAAGGGAGGGATTGGGACTGGAACAAGCTGCTCTGCTGGGGCAGGGGGTGCTGGCAGAGCCATCCCTAGGGGTGTGCAGGGCCCAGGAGGTGGGCATGGTGAGCAGCTGGAGCTGGGTTGGGGGGAGGGGGCATAGAGTCTTGTACAGGCCTCACCATGCACCACCACTGCATGCCGCCAGCTCTGGCTGCTTCCCCTCACCCCCCAATTCCTATAGCTGACCACTCACCACCCCCTCCCCAAGCCTTGCACATCCCTAGGGATGGCTCTGCCTGCACCCCACCCCAGCTGGGCAGCTTGTCCCAGCCCCAATTCCTCCCTCGCTGTGGGAGCGTTTTTCTGCCCCTGCCCGCTCACCCAATCACAACAGACTTACCGACTGGAGGCAGCTGTGTCCAGCATCCTTGATGACTGCTGCCTGTTTAGTCTGTGACTGAATCTCAAAAAATGGCTGAATCTTTCCTGAATCAATTTGGAGACTTCTGAGTCAATTTGGAGCTTTTAATTGGTCTCCCGATTCAACTTGAAGATTCAGCCACTAAATCATACCAAATCTCCTCCAAATCCAATTGGCTATCAAAGTTTTGCACAGCTGTACTAACCTTGAGGACAAAAGGTACTTCAGGGTAACTGGCTCTATCTTCCTGTTGGGGGCAGTTCCCCTTTATATCAATAAAGTACTCAGAGGGCTTTTATTCCACTTCTCAGGTAAAGCCCTAACTGCTGGGCTATTGGTAGTTTCTCTTTGTTTTCCTTAGAATACATAATGTATTCTAAGCAGAACAGCTTCAACAAGTGAAGTTGAGAGGAACAAATCCCAAAAAACCTAACAGACTAGTATACAAGGCATTTTCTTGGTACGTGGAGGTGTGGTTTCAAATCCCTGCTTGGTATCAAGGATTTATTCAGGTCCCCTGCATCCCGGAAGATTGTTCTTACTATTAAACCATTGGCTAATATGGAATGGTGCAATTTGCTTTCTTTGAAGAGGAGAAAGGCTTTCTTTAGAAACTTAAGCAAATAATTCTAGGAGATTGCAAAGGAAAGTACCTTAGCCAAAAATGCAGGCATCTAACACTGGTCAGTCAGCTCAGGGTGACAACTGAAGCTCTGTACTCTTTCCTGCATTTTATCTCTGGCTGTATTTTTGGGCTTCCCACACAGATGGTTTCTGAGTATCCCTTCCTTAATACTTGCCCTTTGCTATTCATTATGTAGAGCACCTGAATGCTTTAAGGTGGAGGATTCTGCTGATTCCTCACCAAAACGATTCTGAATTCTGTAGCAGAGTATCCCAAGAGTCCATACACATAGTAGATAATTTGGCATTTGCCAGTAATTATTGCATATTTGAAAAATAAATGTTTTTTCTTCTAAGCCTAGAGAAGGAAATAATCATTATCAAATAGTGTATGCTGGAACAGGTTGATTTTACTGATGAGCATTGTACTTAAATTCTGTTTATTCTTACCATTCCTTTTAGTCCCTGTAATTGAAGTTTCATTTCTATTTGATATTTTTAATGGGGCAAATGATAGCAACATGTAGTTAACTTGCAAAATCCATTGTTATGAAAGATAGTAGAGGCAAATAGCATAGCCATGTTCATAAAGGGACTAAACAAATTCATGGTTTATAGCTCAATTAATAGGTATTGAACAGAATGGTTGAACATGTTTCCTTTGACATCTCTAAACCTATGATGGTAGATGTCAGAAAGGGTAATGGGGATAATGACTAGGAGATAGATAATTCCAGAGAATAGTCAGTTCAGTACTCTTCCTCTATAGCATCCACTTCATCCACTGTTGGAGACAGGATACTGCCCAGATGGACCATTGGTCTAACCCATGATGGTTTTTACATTCTTAACAAATTGAGTTGGATAAACTATATAGTCTTTTTTTTAACAGGGTCACCTCTCTGAAGCTTGGTCCCGGGTGACAAAGAATGCTATTGCTGAAACCATCATTGCTCTGACCAAAATGGAAGAAGAATACAGATTGCCAGTGCGATGCATTGCAACAACCAGAGTAAGAACCATATGTTTAGACTCGCATCAGCTTATTGCAAACATATAATTGCAGCAATCTCTTATCAAATAGGATTCCCATATTTTAGCAGTGTTTGGTTCCTCTCATCTCAGTAGGAAATACTTTAGACAGAAAATGGAATTTACCATCACTAAATTCAGCACTACCCTAGTTTTGCTTGAGATGCATGGTTTGAGGTATGCTAACTACTCAAGGAAATCTCAGTCCATTTTAGGTAATTCTCATTTTCTTTAATTAAGGATTATCAACATGGTGGAATTTTCTGCATTACAAACATATCTGAAGAATTGGAGTGCAACTCTGAACATCTCCCAAAGAATGAAAAACAAAAATTATGCTGTTTCATTGTTCCTTCCTTAAAATGATTCTACTTTCAGATAAACTAATTTACTTTAAAACTTTATTTTTGAGAATTTCTCCAGAAAAGAAGTTGAGTCCTTCTAGGTCTCAGTTCTCCAAACTATCATTTTTTTTTACTGGTTTTACTCACAGATCATCCACTTCTATATTTCTAGACTCCATTCAGTAACAGAGTCCCTGGGGCAGCCAAGCCAAGAGCTATCTGTATTTGCCTTCACCTCCAATAGCTACAAGTATTCTGCCAATAAGAACTTGTCCACCTTAAATGTATTTTCTGTTTCAGCACCTTTCTCATCTGTTCTTTGCCCTGTGGAAGGCACTAGGACTTTGACTACTATCATGGATAAAGAGGCCAATTAATGCCCTCAATTTCTTTCTTCACTCAGGACTTAGATTAGATCCTAACATCAAACTTCTTTCCTGGTGAATGCTAAGTTCGCTAGTTCTGTTAGGGAGTTTCTGGATAAACTAGCTGAACCTGCGCTTCACTGTGGAAGATCAATTTGATTTTTTTATAATCTTTTGTCATAATCATCATTTTCTTCACTTTATGGTTTATGCATCATTGCCTGTTTCAACTTCATAAGCTTTCAGACCATTGTTTCCATCTGGTTTCTTCTCTTGTAGACTGTATTTGAAATCTTTTACATGAGTAAGCTAGCAACCCCCTGCACTACCCCCAACTTGGAGGACCGGACCAGACCAGAGCCCCTTTAACCGATGTTTTCACAGTTCCCTGGAGACCTTCATGGCACTCTAAAAACGTAGCTGGTATCTAGGCAACATTGAATCTTGAGCGAAGCATTTACTGAATGACCCTTCATTGTTATGTCACTATGACTTGTGCAGCCAGCACTGCACATCACAGCGAGGGGCACAGCCTCTGTGCAGCTGCCTGTATTGCCAGCACTCCCAGCTACTCCTGTGTAGCCCATGCACTCGCACAGCATGGAAGGAAACCCCATGTGCTGGAGCCAGGTGTCTTCCCTGCTGGGTCTGCGCAGCATTACACAACACTGTGCAGCATCTGCTGTCCTTGTGCAAGGGCTGCGTGTGAATGGTGGGGAGCGCCAGCAAATACAGGCAGCCACATAGAAGCTGTGCCCCTTGTTGCTATGTGCAGTGCTGGCCAGAACAGTGTCCCACCAGGCACCTGCGCCCTGAGTACCCTGCCTGTTGCTACGCCACAGGGGGAGTGGGACGGGGGGAGGTCCCCACACCCCCCACAACTTCCCTCACACCCACACCCCCCCCACATATACACTGGGGGGTATATACTCCAGAATAAGAGATTTAATTTATATAGATGATTCACCATTAGATGCCTCTTTTCATCTCAGAATCAAAGCTCATCTTCTATTTGCTGTCCTCAGTCCCTGCTATACAAGGTGATATACAAGATCTAGGTGAACAAAGCAATGCTCAGACTTGGAGTACCCAGATAGATTTTTTTTTTATTTTTTTTTTTCTGTTTCTTGGGGTTCTTAGTTGGAGCTATTAAAGTGTTAACTTACCCAAGTCAGTCATAGAAAACAACTTTTTACCAGCAACCAGTCTTTTTGTAAAACAGCGGATGACAGCCCTGCCCATACTATTTTGCAAGTTCCTGTTATAGTAGTAGTAGGTTGTTTTTCCTATAAATTGTTTTTGTTAGCAACATACATTGACATTCTCTGTTCCTGCTGAGTTATTACCCGAGTTGATTCACGCCATTGTTTAGTCTCCCAATATATGTTCATGTTTCCCACTATACATTTTGCAATTGACTTTCATTTTCTATTGTGTCTTGTATAGTTAACTGATACTTTTATAAATTTAAGGCAGGGAAAGCTAAAAAGTGATAAGTTTTAAGTGTTAAAACTTAACACTTAAGTGTTCTCTCCTACTTAAGGTAGTTCTCAGATTTATACCCAAAAATGCAGTGACTATTTTGTTTTGGGTTTTTTTTAAACTGGTTTATTTGATAAAATGGGAAAATCTCATATTATCATGTAGACTGGACTCTAAAGTAATGGAAATACCATTTGCAGGCACAAATTGTTCCCATCCACAACAATTGCATTTATTATAGTTGGGTTTGTTTGGGAGGATTAATGTCTTCCTAAATGATTTCTGCATCCCTTCTTTCCCTTTCAACAGCTCTGGTTGGCCTTAGCATCCCTCTGTGTGCTTGATCAGGACCATGTGGACAGACTGTCTTCTGGAAGATGGATGGGAAAAGATGGGCAACAGAAACAGATGGTAAGACTTGGAATACAATATATTTTCTAATATTTTAGACTTCAAATGGTTTTTTAATAAACTTTTTAAACAAGCAGTAACAAAGCCAAAGATGACTACAGAAAATGGTGTAAGAACAAGTACATTTTTAGATATACCAGAACAATGAAATCTGCCAGTGGTTCCATTGGACTGCAAAAGACTGAAAGAGGCAATTAAAGGAGGGCAGGGCGTTACTCAGGGGTTATATAATTTTCTTTGCCTCTGTCTTGACTAGGAAGTGTTTCCCTTTGAATCCTTTCAGACAAACTGTTAAGTTAAAAAGAAGCATATTATCAGGCCCAGTTGGTATAAACTCAACAGTTTCAAACAAATTTAAGAATGAAGAGGCCAAACTGCAAAGAAAATATTGTGTATTGGTATTATAGAAGGGATTGAAATGTGCTGCTCCTCAAAAAGGCCATGCCAAGACCTGAGAAACTGCTTTTGTACTTTTGTATTCTTAATTCCAGTCTTACAACAACGTAAGTTTAGCTGCATTGTCTATTAAAGGTGAGTCTTCTGAGTCCCATAAGCCAAGACAACTTTTCTGTCTTGGTGGCTGAATTTCTCTGGACAGATATGTTTGATGGATGATAATCCTAAGCAAGAGAAAAGGCTTTATAACTAAAAGGTGGAAACAACATATGTTAAATTTGGTAAATACATAGGTGTTTATTGACTGAAAGATACAGACTTCTAGCCTAACCTCTAAAATCAGATTGGAGAAAGCTAGTTTTGTCCTTGTTTTTCACTTTAAGGACAGCTTGTGTTTTAACAGGATTGCTTGCTTGCAAGTAGATCTGTGGTAGTCTGGAACACCATTTCTGATGTGCATTGGGACACAGAACATAATCACAAAGTTGTTTTTCAGTCAAAGGCAAATCCTACTTTATACTTTTGTTTCAGAGAGTCTTCTTAAAACAAAGCTATTCATTTTATCAAACAGGGCACTGATTATTCTGTTGACACAACTTGCTGCAGAACTTTTTATTAAAAAATCTTGTTCCCTATAAGTGGCAAAAGCCTTCAATGAGTAAACAGATGTCCAACAGTATGGGCTCCTGTACACAAGTGCAGAGCCTGCTTCAATGCTGTAAGTACAGTGCGTCAGAACAGACTCAGTTAATCGTGTCTGCTGGAGCATGGTAATTACTGCACTCCAGCATCCTCCTGTGTCTCATGAATCAGTGTTCCCATGCTTAAAAATGGTGGTGGGGGCACGTGAACTAAAGCTCGTCAAATGCATGGGGACGGTGATACATGAGTTGCTGGTACTTTCGAGTGGCTCTCATAGCTGGGGCCCCTATAGATTCCATATCAATTTTGTTTTGGAATAAGCGATTTTTGCAGTAGGTCTGCTCTAGTGGGGTTTTTCCCCTAAATTTCTTATAGTTAATTAAGGTAGTCACATGTTTGTAAATGTAGACATTCCAGAAGTGTTTATTCCATCTTACAAAAGGACTGTTTCTGCCTTGGAATATGACTATAGCTGTCTCTTCTCCCCTGTTTTCACCAAAAAGAAGAGTTAATTGAATTACATAATATGCTGTCTGCACTATTCCATGGAGTCCTGCAGCTGGGGATTAGGGAGTTAGTAGTCCCTGCAGGGAGGCAGGTTAATTGGAGCATTAGTGCATCAGCCCAGAGCCTGGACAGCCAGAGAGAGCTGAGCTGTTGAAGCAGCTCCCAACTAGCTTATCCAAATAGAAGAGTTCTGAAATAAGTCACTTGAACAATATCACAGGAACCAAGGTGTGATGGATATAATTAAAATCCATTTTCAAAGTGATCAGTGAAAAATACCTATGTAAATATTTGCAACTTGCAAGCCATATGGTATGTATTATTGTAGCACTCGCAATGGAAAGTAAAGGTACCCTGTGCCAGTAGAGTAAATGAATGCTATGAGTGAGTTACCACAGGAATTGTTCACGTTGTCAGGGGCTATACAGGGTTTTCATGATGTAGTTAAACAGAATAGGCAGCATGTCATAACACTTGAGCTCAGGTATTTTTGCCAGTTTGACACATCTCAGCAACAATACCTGTAAGTTTTTTATCAAGTTGTTACCAAAATAAAGTAAGTTGTCAGGTAATGATACAGAGATTTTTGATTCACGATCTGTTGGAAATTACTTTCCCAATTTCATTGGAGAATGAGCTAATTGTTATTAAAAAAAAAAAAAAAAAAAGCAAAGCTGCTGGCTGTAGCACTACTTTTTGTTCAAAAATTTGTTGCCAGGCACGACTTTTTATTTATTGGTTATTCCAAAGCTAACAGTTAATAGTCTAAAACAAATTCTTAGTTGTTCTTCAGAAGTTTTCTGTCTTCCTTTCAGGGAGACAGAGTGCAGGGGTATTGACAAAAACAGAAAATTATAGTATAATAATTCCCTTTATATTTCTTTGTTTTTTAGCCAATGTGTGATAACCATGATGATGGTGAGACTGCTGCAATCATTTTATGTAATATCTGTGGAAATTTGTGTACAGACTGTGACAGATTTCTTCATCTCCATCGGCGAACAAAGACTCATCAGAGACAGGTATATGCCACGTCTAAGGATGTGCGTTTCAGTAGATGTCAGTTTTCCCCTACTGATCAATCCCATAAGTGTAGTAATCAGCAATTTTACATATTCTCTTTTTCTGTATACCTCCAAAAATGAATTAATAAATTTGCATTTCATTTTGTAGTCAGTTTTATTTAATTTTTCTTGGCCTTGTAAAGTGTTCTTATGAACAGCATGGTAATACCAGCCAGTAAACTCCATCCCTGGCTCTTATCTGCTTCCTCCTTTCCTATTCTAACTTCATTTAATTTCCAAGAAGAAATCCAAGGGCCACGTAGACATGTTAATTAAAAAAATTGTCCTTTTGCTGTCTTGGAAATTTGCTCTATTTACCACTGGTCTCATGGGAGGTCCACACTCATGAACCCCATTCATTGTATGTTCTCACTGATGCAGTCTTCAAAGCCCTGTCTACTCCCCGCCTTTTTTTCTTGCTGAAGACTTAATATATAGCCCTCTTTCTTTTCCTCGCCCTTTTTCCCTTGTAGCTCTTCCCTTTTCTCAAGTGATTCTCTTAAACGCAGTCCTCCTAAAAATCCCTCCACCTTTCCCTCTTTCTACCCTTTCCATTTTGTTTCATTTCCATCTTTCTCTTATCCTGTCCTGTTTTGTGACCGCTTCCTCTGTCATCACATCCCTGCAAGCTTCTTTTCTTCAGATACAAGTGTATGTTATGTATATAGCAGCATCCCTGTACACACACCCACCAAAAATACTCTGATCTTACTTGTCTTTAGCTATGGTCACAGTGTTCTTCCTTAAATTCTTTGAATTAGGTTTCTACAAGTTGACACACACATTTGTATTCCTCTGACTCTCCTGTATTTATGGCATTGTCTTTTAGTCACTTCTCTGAATTGAAACAATGCTCACTGAAGTCTGACTACTTTCTCTTGTTGCCTCCCACTCCTTCCTCTTTCTTTTGGCATATGTTATCTTGAACATGTGTTTGACACAGTTGTTGATTACTCCTTCTCTGACTTTCCCTTTCTTCCTTTTGGCTTTTGTGTATTTCTTCTTTCATAGTTCTCTTCTGACTTATTTGTACGGTGCCTAGAATAAATGGTTCCCTAGACTCTGCCTTGCAGGAAATGTATTTAATTTAATGTTTTAAAAAAGCTTATGTTTCAGCTTCTCTCTTGACAGTTTCTCTTTTTCTGCCTCTGAAGAGGATGGCCCCATGGGGGAATTTTCAACCTTTACACTATATACCTTGGACTTGTCATCAATCTTAAGAGTTTCTTTATCTTAATGTTACTTTAGTCAGTTCACCCTGCTGGTCTGTCCTAGTCCATTCAGTCCTGTATATCTGAGTTAGTCTCTATGGCCAATTTAGATTTCATATGGCCAAACTAGAGTTCCTTATTTGTCTTTTTGTAGTCTCTTCTTTTCCTTTCTTCATTACTTTTGACAACAGTCACTTTCTTTGTTTCTCAGGCTTGTAATCTGAGGTCATCTTTGATTCCTTTTTATTCTCTCCATTCACTTAAGTGTGTCAAGAAATCATGTTATACATATCTCACCATCATCAAAGGGGAAGTAGAAGTGCTCAGCAACTTTGAAAATGACTGCTTCAACTTACCTGGTTGACTAGAGGTGCAAGAAACTACTTCAAATCTGAATTTTGAATCTTTTGCCTCATTTCATCCTTGAGTTGTGCAGTTGGAATACAAAGTATTTGAAAAATAATTTTCTAAAGTTAATTCTTCTTTATTCTATGGGGGTATATATTTACTACTCGATGTGAAGCTCTTTGCACACGGATTCTCTGTTATCACTGACCATATTTTCACGCTTCACGTGTGCAATGATTTGTCAGTTTATAACGCTACAAATTGTGAATAGGGCCAACATTGAAAGGCATTTTTTGTAACGCCAAAAGCAAAGGATAAATACTTTATATCCTGATGCATCATTTAATTTCACATGTATTATAAACAAGTCCAATATATATATATTTTCTGTGACTGGAGCTTATAAATCTATACAGACAATAAAGTCCTTTTTTATTATATTACATGTCAGATCAATTTTAAAAGAGCCTTCTATAGCAAAGGAAGGAAGAAGAGCAAACAATTTGCACAAATCCATTAAGAAACTCATCCATGTTTTTTGCAAACTTATTGTTCCTCAAAATTATTTCATTTGGCATCATTTTTTGCAGTCTACAGTACTGTTGACATTTTCCTTTTCTCTTTATTCATATCTCTGCTAATTAAATATAAATCTTCTATCCCTCTTTTCTTTTACAGTTTGACCAGACCATCCCACTCATCTTACAAATTCCAGAATCCATATTTTGTTAAATTTGCAATACAAAATGTCTGTCATCTAGCCATCCTTGACAAAAATCCAGACTTGTAGATGAAACAAAAATAATGTTTTTTTAAATTGCTTACTGCGTCCATTTTTTTTATAAGAACATTGTTTAATATCCATTTGCTTAAATTGGCAGGTATTCAAAGAAGAGGAAGAAGCTATCAAAGTTGATCTTCATGAAGGCTGTGGTAGGACCAAACTTTTCTGGCTAATGGCACTTGCAGACTCTAAAACTATGAAGGCCATGGTGGAGTTTAGAGAACAAACAGGTAAAATGCAGGTGTTTTGGCTCATTTCTTTTTCAACTTGTTAATTTTTAAGATTTTCCAAAAGAGCACTTCTAAAAGGAGAACCTTTTTATTTTTCATTTTTAATGCTTTATATCAATTTTGGGGTTTTTTTAAAGCAAAACATTGAATCCTGTCTTGTGATACTGCCCTACTTAATTGCCTTGGTGATAGAATGTTGATGACACCTTGAAATACCAAGTAAATGCAGGCAAATAAGTGTTTTAAATGCCATAACTGTAGTCTAGGTAGTGACTGCATCAATCCCCACTATTGAAGTTGGGCCACTGGGCAGCCAGGCTCCCAGAGTTATTTCCTTTTTTAGCTAATGACTGTTGTAATTTAAAATGCACCAACAGGTTCTGGGAACAGGGGTTGGGACTCATGTTTCCTCCCTTCAAAGGGAATGCCCTCTTCACTAAACTTACAAAAGCAGGTTCCCTCTTGCTTTTGTTGTCCTTATGTCTCCAAGAAAAGCCCAGGAGCATAAATTTCTACTGCAGGTAACATCATACTTTGTTCTTGCAGTTTTAATTCCTACATTTCCGAGGGGCCACCAGCATTTTGGAAGGTTTCACAGACAACGTGCTGCCCACAAGCATGAGTCACATAATTATGCAGGCTATGTAATTTGATTGTTGGTTCTGTTGTTGGTGTATTTTTTATTAGGGGAGACTCTGAATTTTTGTTTGCTTTTTATGGGCCCAGGCAAACCTACAACCAGCAGCTCTGAAGCATGTCGTTTCTGTGGCTGTAGAAGTGGAACAGAATTATCAGCAGTAGGCAGCGTCTGTTCAGATGCAGACTGCCAGGTGTGTATACAAATCCAAAAACCAGCTTTGTCATGAAACTGAACTGTTAGGAATCACTAGTCTTCAACTAGCAATTCACAGTAAAAGTCAAAGGCTGTGGTGTCTAAATCTGTGGCGGTCAACATCCACCTTGTGGCCAAGATCCAGTCTGCAGAGCTGTCATTTGGCCTATGGGGCTCCCCACAGGTCCAGAAATTTGGCAGTAGGAGAGTGATGGCTGTGTTAATTGCCAAATTTGCAGACCCAAAGAGAGCCCTGTGGGCCACATAACATGGCCCTGCCCCAGCATACAGGGTCAGTCTGTGGCCAGATCCAAACGTACAGGATAGAGCTGGCATGTGGTGGAATTGGGTCAGTGAATGACCACATGTGAGTGTTTTTCTTCAGTGTCACACTCATGGACCAACCCCACATGCCAACCCAGAGGAAGATCCAGTAAGCAGGTTGGGCACTACTGGTCTGAATCATTTCTTGGGAAGATTCCTTATTTACACCAGTGGTTCCTTTTAAATCAGTAAGTTCTATCATATGAGTAAGACTGAATAATATAGGCAAAGAGTTTATAGGATTGAGCATCCAGTTCCTAAGTGTTTAGTTCTCTAGACTAAAAGTATTGGTTCTCAAATAAAATGTTAGTTAACCAGTTTACATTGGTAGCTGCTGAGAACATCTATGTTACTAATATTTGTAAGAAAATCTCACTTCTGAATTCCAGTTTGACTGTTATAGCATTAAATGTTTACAGACCATGGGAAGTCTAGTATTTTTGAAACTTTGGTTAGATTAGTTTTCCATTGAGGGTTTGTTTCTTTACGTAGTCTGATTGATGCACTTGAGATTTGAGTCTTGAGCAATAACCAGTTAGGGCACACTTGTGCTTGGTATGTTCTTGTACCCTATACTGAGGGTACGAGGGGTAGAATGGGCTACATGCCACTTAGTGCCTTCTCACCACTTCTGGTTTCAAGATGTAGCTGTGCTGATTAACAGCAGGCTGACGCAGTGTCTTTTTATTTGGGGGTAATTGTATATCTTGGATAAATACCAAGGATAAAACAGTGAATCTGATTATACAAAAGTTTCAATACAAGTGCAGAATACAGAGACAGAAAGAATATATTTTTTTACTTTTTTAAACTATTTCAAAGTTAAGTTTTACCAGTAAAAAAAAAACCTCTAAGATTTTAAACAGAAACATGGGTAAGTTGATGATAAAGACTCTTCAGCTATATTTAATAATTTTCTCCATTTTCTGGATTATTGTATAAAAAGCTCATAGCATTATAAGGAAGTAGGGTTGGAAGGGACCTCACAAGGTCATTTGGTCCAGTCTGCTGCTGAAGGCAGGAGCATCTTTGACTAAACCATCCCAGCCAAGTATCTGTCCAACCTGCTCCTGAAAATTTCTGGGGCTGGAAATGCCACAATTTTTCTAGGCAGCCTGTCCCAATACTTGACTACCCTTATTTGTCAGAAAGTTCCTTCTGATCTCCAGCCCAAAATTCTTCTCTTGCAGCTTCAGTCCATTGTTCCTAATCCTGTTCCCTACAGCCACAGCAAAAAACCTGTCTTCATCCTCTCTATAATCACCTTCAAATATTTGAAGACTCTTATCAAATCCCACCTCAGTCCTATAATTCTTTGATCAGAATCCTTTTTCATTTTGACTCCCCACTTCAGGAAATGCATAATAAAAGCAAATTAAAATATTTGGTTTCATTTCAAGATCATGCAACTTGAGACATCACACCAGTGCAGTTGGGAATATGTTAGAGGACAGTAACAAAAATTACCTACCCCTTAGTTATGATTGCAATAAAGTAAAGATCCCACAAGAAGCAACATAAGAGATCTAGAGCAGGGATGGCCAACTTGTGGCATGGGCAGCTGTGGCACACACCAGATCAAGAAAGACAAGCAGCACAGTAGCAGATAAGACAGGCAGCAAAAAGCAAAGTAGATGTGGTAGAGAGCACAGGAAAAGAAGCAAAAAGCAGAGGCAAAGATTGGATAAAGAATACTGAGCAGATGCAAAGCAGCAGATCAAGCAGGAGAAGTGGATCAGGGTGGCACTTAGGGAAGGTGCAGGGGTGGTTTGTGGCAGACCTGCCAAAAAAGTTGGTCATGACTGCACTAAAAAAAAATAATTGTGTTTAGGAAAAGGATTGATTATATAATTCCTCTTTGACAGGAGTATGCCAAGATAGCTTGTAGCAAGACACATCCTTGTGGTCATCCATGTGGAGGTGTTAAGAATGAAGAACACTGTTTGCCTTGCCTGCATGGCTGTGATAAGAATGCTACAAGTCTGAAACAAGATGCTGATGATATGTGCATGATCTGTTTTACTGAAGCACTTTCAGCAGCACCAGCAATCCAGGTTTGCCTTTCTTACTTAAGATGCTAATCTGTTGCGGCAGTATTACGTTTTTAAAAAATGTAAAATATAATTTGTAGGATTGCATTGGTGCACAAGTTACTTAATGCTTTCCTTGGGTTGAACAGCACTGCTCTATATTACTTGAGAATGCAGGTAGGGTTGACATTTGCTTTATTTTGAGCCCTTGTAACTGAAAAGCCAACTCAGAAACATTCTTAAAAGTTTCAAATCACCACCTCTTTATTTCTGTACCACTTTATCATGGCTTTATGCAGTTAGTATTGAAGTTATTCCCATTTTCTTACCTGCAAAATAGAGCGTATTCCTTGAAATGCATTTGCATATATCTTTAAAGGGTATATGTTTGTCTGATAATTTTACAGATGTTAGTGTACTAACTAACTAACCATGGTCACTCTTGATGATTTCATATGTCCACTGTTAGTATCATGCAAAAGTTTGTTTTAGTTACTGTTTAATAGTCTTTATTTTCATTCTTGTTTCTTTCTGTTACAATGCTAATAAGTGAATTTGCAGTGTCATTTATTGTTGTTTAAGCAAAAACTCAAATATAATGGTGTCTCATTACTGAATTATTGTAACTTGCATTTACAGTACTACTTATCATATACATCTTTCTTTTCTTTTAAAGCTGGACTGCAGTCATGTGTTCCACTTGCAATGCTGTCAGCGAGTACTAGAAAATAGATGGCTTGGGCCAAGGATAACTTTTGGGTTTATGTCTTGTCCTATTTGCAAGGTAAGCAGGTTCTGTATTTGCTAGGTAGATGACAGAGTATTTATTATGGCTTTCCTTAATTATATTAGATTGTTCCGTTTTGCACATAGTGGAAAGTGTTACGAATGTTTTACTTTTCTTTCATGCTGTACCTACAAACATAGTTTTCCTTGAAAACTGAAAGCAGCGCAGAAGTCCTCTCACTTACCTATCTATGTATCGTAAGCTCCATCAATTTGTAATAACCAGGGATCTGGGTTTTCCATTCATGATGGAAAAATGTGTTAAACCCAGATTTTCTTATGTTAAGGAGAAAAACCCAGATTTTCTCCTTTAAAGGAGAAAACATAGGAAATGGTGGGTTTACCCTTGTAGACTGGCAGAGTTCCAACGTGCAAGGAGCTGGAGGGAGTAGGAGAGATGGTCAGGCAGGGGCGCCATACATCCTGGAAGCAGCTCCTGTAGGTAAGTCCGGTGGGAGGGTTGGGGGGGGGGAAGAGGTCCCCATAGTGAGAGAGGGAGGGAGTTGGGCAGGGATGGGGCCCCAGAGGGGAAGGCAGCAGAGTAGGGAGCCCCGAACCCACAGCGGTCAGCTCAGCCTTGCCCCACGCACAAATCTGGGACACACGTGCTCCCCCATGCTTCTCCCCTCAGTGCACTCAGCAATGGGGAGCCAATCACTCCCTCCCGAACAAGCCTCCTGTGCCTCCATTCTGCTCCGGCCTAGGCCCTGAAGCTGCACTGGGTCTGGCCCTGAAGCTGCACTGGGTCTGGGCCTTAAGCCTCTGCAATGCCCCAACTGAGCGGCACTCCCAGCCTCATCCTAGGTGGTACCATGGAAAAATGAGGATTTGGGGTTTATTAATCAGAGAATTTGCCATTTTTTAAAATCGGGGAATTTACAGTTTTTAAACAGAGAAAACCAGGATCCCTGGTAATAACCCAAGAGTTAGGCAGAAGATAGTCATTTCTTTCACCTTAGCTTAAATTATTTATCCCTGAGGTAGTCTTCAGAAGAAGACTAGGAGACTTTTAGCCTTTCAGTACCAGAAAAAAACAGAAATGAAGAAAAGAAGTGCTTGAAGTCTGTTTGCTTTGATGTTCTGTGAAGTCATAACCTCAGTAAGAGAGAGAAATGGGAGCTGCAAAGTTAGTTGAACAAGTATAGTAGCTACTAGAGCTCCCCTTTCCTGAAGTATCTGTTCCATGTTCTTTTCTATTTTTGTACACCACTCAGTGACTCAAAGTCTGACTGGGGCCTTTGTACTTTCCTATAATACAGATACTGTGATTATTATAATGAAGAGATGAGATGAGAGAGACTAAATGTTTTATTGATTACTCTTTATTTCAGAACAAAATTAATCATATAGTATTAAAGGACTTGCTTGATCCAATCAAAGAACTCTATGAAGATGTAAGGAGGAAAGCTCTAATGAGGTTGGAATATGAAGGATTGCACAAGAGCGAGGCCATCACAACACCTGGTGTTAGATTTTATAATGACCCAGCTGGCTTTGCCATGAACAGATATGCTTATTATGTTTGCTACAAATGCAAAAAGGTACGACTCAGTGCTTTTTTAAAAGAAATGGATGTGCTGTTGACAAAGTAACTTCTTAAAATATCTGACATGCATTTGGTAGACTATGTATTGATTTATAAAAGCAGGAAAAGTCACTGTGTATTGAGGGAAAAAAAGCACTGAGCCAGAAAAGATGATCGGTCTTCGCCTTTTAAATTTCACAATATAGATGGAGAGAGTGGTTTGGAACTCAAATTCTTCATATAAGCAGATAATGGTGCCTCTCAAAATGCAGCAAACTTACTGTGTTAGGAATCTCATCTTCACCTTACCCCACTTCCAGCCCACATTTTAAACAAGCTATCAGGTAACCGCTTTTAGGGCCATGTCCAGATGAGCGCAGCCATGTGGTATATCATGCCGCAGGCACATCTACAGGACCACATGCCACACATTCAGTTGTTCTCCAAGGTGCAAGGGAGCAGCACGGAGGGTTGGGTTTTTTTAACCCCTAGGTATCCAGAAGTTAAAAAAAAAAAAAAAAAAAAACCCACAGGGGAAAAGAAGTGAAGTCGCACATGTGGCAGTAACATGCGCTGCCAAAAGCCAGAGGCTGGCCAGCCGGAGCCACACTCGACTGCCAGCCAGGCTCCATGCAGCAGTATTGCTGCTGCTGCAACCATGGGAGGCCCCCAGGAGGCTGCTGGGGCCAACCCAGTGCTATCCCCAGCCTTCCCTACCCCACACAGAGTAACTTGCCACACCTTAGAGCGCACATGGCATGGGCATTCCACAGGGACAGCTAGCAGCAGTACAAGATGTGCCACGAGTAGTTGTCCCTGAGGAACCAAAGGAACGTGCACATTGTTACCAGATTTGCCGATCAACTTGGGGAGTGCTCATTTATTAGGGGTACATTTCTAGGGTATCTGTAATTCTATCTGGGCTGCTTGTGTTACAGCTCCATATAGAAACACAAGTATCTCTCCCTTCTGCAAGTCCTCACCCCCCAGTGAAGCTATCTTGCAGGATTCAATTTCAATGGGGCTAGGTTCCTCCAACCACCAAATCAGTCAAACACCTATGCATGTACACACGCAGATTAACAGGACACGCCTGAGCCAGGCCGGGTTATTTAGCACTGACAGGCTAACACCCTCATATGCCTTGAACTCAGTTCATCAAGGCAACAATAAAATGCAGTCAGACACAACCACACAGGTTTAATAGAGCGCATCTAAGTCAGACTGGACTATTCAGCATTGATAGGCTGACACCCTCATGTGCCCTGAACTCAGTTCATCCCTTATTTCAGCAGCACAATAATAAATGCACACATGTGCATGCACACACACACACATTTTCAGCTGATAACCTCATGTGCTTCAAAACTCAGTGCGTCCCCAAACTCTTGTCACAGTGGTCCTTGTAGTAACTCCCTTGATAAGCAGACCCCACTGTGGTTTTGGGCATTACAGAGATCTTTGGCATAGGTAAAAGAAGCATTGCTGCAGAGGAAATGGGGAGGTCAAGGGGAAGGAAGAGTATGTGAGGTTCAGAGAGAGAGTGTAGCAACCAGCTTGACCATAAAAAATTATTTATTGCCAGGTATATGAACTTATGATGATACCAGTATTAGTAGCCATACAGAAGAGACAAATAAAACAGTTACAGTATTACATAGTTTCAGTTAGGTATTTGGGGAAGTCTAGTCTGGAGCTTGCAGACAGGCAGAGTTCTGAGGATGATTACTGGAGGGATTGCAGGCAGAAAAGGAGGGGAAGTGGTGCAGCTTTTGGATCCAAGCCCCAGAACAGAAACTTGAGCTTGGGTAGGGGTTTTTGTAGAGAACTAACAATGACTCAAGAGAGAACACTAGGTTTGTTTGTAGGTACACAATGGCTCATGTGCTGGATAATAGGAACTGATCACTCCTGACTATGGGTGGCATTACACCGAGGGAGTGCACAATCAGACAGGCAGATTCAGTGTTTTGAGTACCAATACAGGAGTCATTACTAGAATTGGTCTGATAACTGCTGAACTGAATGTGTGTAGACATGGGTTGATTAGCATTTGGAGCAGGGATCCCCCATCATACAGTGCTCCCCTGCTTCTCTGGTCCCAGAATTCATTGCTGTCCTTGCCTTGGAATCTCTGTTCTCCATCCTGAATGCTAATGAAGGTGCATTCATGTCCCAGCTGCTATTCAAATGAGTTGTCATGTGGTTCCATCTTGGATGCAAATGAGATCAGGGGAGTTGCTTTACTCTTATCACCCTTCTTTGTCTTTTGTAAGTCTTTCCTCTAATCAGTTCTTGTTCAGGCAAATGTGGGGAGGGGGTGAGTCCTTTGCGAGTCAAACAGGCTGCAAACTGTACAAGCATTCCTCAAGAAGATGGAGCTGAGAGGTAACAACATCTGGACATGGCCTAGGAGTTCTACAAGGCACCACTTCCTTGAGTTTTTGCCATTTGAATTTCACGCTAAGATTTCATGAATATATTGCCACGTGGATCTGTCCTTTCCATATATTCTAAACCAGTTTGAAAGGGTGAACATCATGATTCTGTTTTGAAAAATACATTTTTAAACCATGATGCCAAATAATTTTGGGGCTACATTTTCTCCCCAGTGAAAAAACGTAATTCTGAATTTAAAGCAAGGCTTCAGAACATGCTCAGTTCTGTGGAATAGCTTAAACATTCCCCACGCACAGAATGAAGTAGTTGCCCCACTCTTTCCACTGCCACTTAAGATATTTTGTTTAAATGTGGAATGGAAGAACATGAGAGGTACAGGAACTTTAATACCCCTCTGTACTGTAAGCCTATCAGTAATGGTGCAGTAACAACTCAGGGGGGAAGTATGAACATTAATAAAACATATGGAAGATGGAAAGGGTAGGACTGTTTATTCTGATTTAATTTTTCAATTAGAGTCCAGAGGCCAGTGATAAAAGTGTCAGTGGCAAGAGACAAATTTTAGGGGTTATATTCTGGCTGCCAAATGCACCTGTATAGATGGTGAATTAAATGTTGCTTGAAAAGACCATAGATTTTTATAAGTGGGTAAATGCATTGTGTGCTTTTCCCATAATCTGTTCATTAAGTTATTTCCACCTGTGCATCCTTCCCACCCCACCCCCTCCTAGTTAGTGAATTTTCCTTCATTCTATTTCCTGCTGCTTTTAGACATATGCCATTCTCTCCAGCTCACCTATCCCCTACTTGGCCACCCACATCTCATTTCTCATTCCCCATTTGCTGCTTCCCCTCTTACAGATATTTTCACTTGCTTCTCTTTGCCCTGCTCCTCTCTTAACTTTGCCCCTTTGGAAATTCAGGCACAGCTCTCTGTTGATATAGAGTTACTTGAAGCAGCAGGAAGTAGTGTTTCCCTTACCCCCCCAGATCTGTAGGAGTATCTGAAAACACTTAGTGTATAAGAAAACCCCTCAAAAGTTGGCAGCCTGCCTTGAGGTGTGTTCATGCCCAGCAGGCCCTTCATTGAGTAAAACTAAAGAATGGGTTGCACCCACAAATCCAGCAGGAGTCTAACCATGGGAATGGATAAAACAGCTGTTCCTTACCTCCCAGCACCATTTCAAACTCCGCTCAGTAAAGTAGAGGTGGCACTTTACAACCTGTTGGAATAGGATTCTTCCTGCCCTTGAAGCTATGTCCCATGCAGACAGGTGAGAAGAAAGATGCAAGAAGCTTCTCCACAGCCCCAATGCAACCTTCTTGTTCCAAGACAAAACAGGCAAAAATTGTTCCATAACTATGACACACAGAAAATGTAAACAACTTGTCTTCAACTTACAGTCATTTCTGTGTCACATCTAGGCATATTTTGGTGGTGAAGCTCGCTGTGATGCTGAGGCTGGACAAGGAGATGATTATGATCCAAGGGAGCTCATTTGTGGTGCATGCTCTGATGTTTCAAGGGCTCAAGTAAGCCAACAATTTTTATATTTGTTTTTGTATAATTATGGGAGCTATACAGTGATTATATTTCTTTGTAGTCAATATATCTAAGTGTTGTATGATTTTAATATGCTGTGTAATAAAAAAAAAGTACATAGCTTTAATTGTTATAGTTTGGTTCTGCCACAACAGCATTACTGTTTTCTTCCTATGCAGATGTGTCCCAAACATGGTACCGATTTCTTAGAGTACAAATGCCGCTACTGCTGCTCAGTTGCTGTGTTCTTTTGCTTTGGGACAACACATTTTTGCAATGCTTGCCATGATGATTTCCAAAGAATGACCAGCATCCCTAAAGAAGAACTTCCACATTGTCCTGCAGGTAAGGTTTTTACAGGACAGTTTATTTTAATAGCCAACATTTCCTGAAAGTAATATTTGATTGACCTGTCTGTATTTCTAAAAATTAACAGAATTAAAATTAAAAATTATATCAGTCATGTAACATTTTAAGATAATTCATAGAATCATAGAAAATTAAGGTTGGAAGGGACCTCTGGAGGTCATCTAGTCCAACCCCCTGCTCAAAGTAGGACCATCCCCAACTAAATTATCCCAGGCAAAGCTTTGTCTAGCTGGGTCTTCAAAACCTCCAAGAATGGAGCTTCTACCACCTCTCTGGGTGACCTGTTCCAGTGTTTTACCACCTTTGCTCTTTGTTCTATCATCTGCCACCACTGAGAACAGTCTAGCACCATCTTCTTTTGAACCTCCTTTTAGGTAGTTGAAGGCTGCTGTTAAATCCCCTCTCAATCTCCTCTTCTCTAGACTAAATAAGCCCAGGTCCCTTAGCCTGTTGTCATAAGTCATGTGCCCCAACTCTCTCACTCTTTGTTGCCCTCTGCTGGACTCTCCAATTTGTGCACATCCTTTCTGTAGTGGGGGGGCCAAAACTGAACACAGTACTCCAGATGTGGCTTCACCAGTGCTGAATAGAGGAGAATAATCACCTTCCCTGACCTGCTGACAACACACCTACCAGGGGCCCAATATGACATTTGCCTTGTTAAAAAAAAAAAAAGTGGGGGGCAGAGGCACACTGCTGGCAGATACTCAACTGATTGTCCACTGTAAACCCCAGGTCCCCTTTTGCAGGGCTGCTGCCCAGCCAGTCAATCCCCAGCCTGTACCAGTGCACGGGGCTGTTCAGTCCTAAGTGCAGGACTTTGTACTTAATCTTGTAAGGTTCAACAAGGATTCTTTTGACCCAGTCCTCCAGTTTGTCTACGTCACTCTGAAGCCTAGTCCTACTTTCCATTGTATCTACTACTCCCCCAAGCTTGATGTCACCTACAGACTTGTTGAGGGTGCACTCTGCCATTTTCCAAATCATTGATGAAGACAGTGAACAAAACCAGCCCCAGGACCAACCCCTGGGACACTCCACTTGATACCAGCTGCCAACTAGACATCGAGCCATTGATTACTACCCTCTAAGTTTTCTATCCACCTTACATTCTTCCAGCCCGTACTTCCTTAGGTTGCCTGCAAAAATGTTGTGGGGAACCATATTAAAAGGCTTGCTAAAATCAAGATTTATCACATCCACTGGCTTTCCTGCATCCACAAAGCCAGTCATCTCATCACAGAAGGCAATCAGGTTGGTTAGGCATGACTTGCCCTTGGTGAATCCAGGCTGACTGTTTCTAATTACCTTCTTCTCCAAGTGCTTAAAAATGGACTCCTTGAGGATCTGCTTCATGATTTTTCCATGGGCTGAGGTGAGGCTGACTGGTCCGTAGTTCCCTGGATCCTCTTTTTTTTCCCTTTCTTAAATATGAGCACTGTATTTGCCCTTGTTCGATCATCTGGGACCTCTCTTGGTCGCCATGAGTTTTCAAAGATGATGGCCAGTG
The DNA here is from genome assembly GCA_030014935.1 of Caiman crocodilus. Lineage (NCBI taxonomy): Eukaryota > Metazoa > Chordata > Crocodylia > Alligatoridae > Caiman > Caiman crocodilus. The sequence continues at coordinate 123,793,182 of JAGPOW010003316.1, forward strand.
GCTCTACAATCTCATCAGCCAACTCCCTCAGCACCCTCAAGTGCATCCCATCTGGCCCTATGGACTTGTATATGTCCAGCTTTGCTAAATAGTCCCTAAAATAGTCTTTCACCACTGCTGGCTGCTCACCTCCTCCCCAAACTGTGCTACCTGGTGCAGAAGTCTGGGAGCTGACCTTGCCTGTGAAGACTGAAGCGAAAAAGGCACTGAGTTATTTGAGCCTTTTCTGCAACCTCTGTCACAAGGTTGCCTCCCATATTCAGTAATGGACCCACACTTTCCCTGATCCTCCTCTTGCTTATTGACATACTTGTAGAACCCCTTCTTGTTACTCTTCACATCTCTTGCTAGCTAGAACTCCAATTGTGCTTTGGCCTTCCTGACTTCATTCTTGCATGCCCAAGCAATATTCTTGCACTCCTCCCTAGTTATTTATCCAAGTTTCCACTTCTTATAAGCTTCCTTTTTGTGATTTGGTTTACTGAAGAGTTCCCTGCTAAGCCAAGCTGGTCTTCTGCCATACTTGCTAGTCTTCCTGTGCATCAGGGTGGTTTGTTTCTCTGTTCTCGGTAAGAATTTTTTAACATAGCTCTTCTAAACTTCTCTTCCCTGCAGAATGGCTTCTCAGGGAATCCTGTCTAGGAGTTCCCAGAGCGAGTTGAAGTCTGCTTTTCTGAAGTCCAGGGTCCTCACTCTGCTGCTCTCCAGCCTTCCTTTCCTCAGGATCCTGAACTCAGTCATCTTGTGGTCACTGCTGCCCAAGTTGCCATCCGCTGCATTCCCCACCAATTCTTTCCTGTTTATAAGCAGTAGTTCAAGAAGAGCACGACCCTTATTGGGCTGCTCCAGCACTTGCACCAGGAAGTTGTCCCTAACACTATCCAAAAACATCCTGGATTGCCTGTGCACTGCTGTATTGCCCTCCCAGCACATGTCAGGGAGATTTGAACTCTCCCATGAGAACCTGGGCTTGTGATTAGGAAATTTCCATTAGCTGTTTAAAGAAAGCCTCATCTACCACTTCCTCCTGGTCTAATAGTTTATAGCAGACACCCACTACAACATCACTCTTGCTGCTTTCCCCTCTAACCTTAACCAAGAGACTTTCAACAGGTCTTCTCTAGTTTCATACTGGAGCTCTGAGCAATCACGTGGCTCTTTTACAACTCCTCCACCTATTCTTCCTTGCCTGTCCTTCCTGAACAGTTTGTACCTGTCCATGATAGTGCTCCAGTTGTGAGCTATCCCACCAGTCTCTATTATTCCAGTCACATCATAGTTCTGTGACTGTGCAATGACCTCCAATTCTTCCTGTATTTTTAACTTTGTAATATTAATTGGGCTTTCCAAAATGAGCAGTGCTGTTGTCACAGTAAGATCAATATTATCATTGGTAAGGGGGTTGAATTACAAATTGCCTTCATGCATTCACCCACTTTGAACTGCATGTTCTGTCACACAGACCAAAAATTATAATAACTAAAATTGCCACAAGTCAGGATTTACCCTGATTTATGCAATCTGCAGCTTTAAACAAAAGCATTTGGAACTGTTGAACCCCAGCTTCCACTTACAAAGTGTGTATGTTGCTCTGTGTAAAGTTCTTGTTGCATGTTAAGCTGTAACATTTCATAGTATTAATGTCCTGTTTGATAGAAACGTTTTCTTCTTTACAAAGTTATTGTCAGTTAATTTTCCTGAATTAATTTGGATTCACTGTATTTGCATAGCAATCTGTAGTCTGTTTTTTCATGTGTTGTCTTTGAAATGTGATCCTTAACGTAATGTTGTGTTTTAAGACCCAACAGTTCTGTTTTTTGCTGGACCTCATCTAACTGTTCATACTTTTTTTTCCATTTCATTAAAAGATTTTTATTTTTCATTGCCTACTTGAAGCCTATTACCTACTTGTTTAAATTCTGAATCAATTTTTACCAGTGTCATAACATCCAGCTAAGCAAAATGATTTCTCCATTTAATAGTATACTTTTTCAGATAAGCCTGATGCTTTTTTTTTTTTTTTTTTTTTTTTTTTTGCATCTCATCGCAAGTTGTGCAAGTGCATTTACCTTCCTCTTCCTTTCTTTCCCACTCCTTGTTTAAACTGGTTGCAGGTCCCAAAGGCAAACAGCTTGAAGGAACAGAATGTCCACTTCATGTTGTTCATCCTCCCACTGGTGAAGAATTTGCTCTAGGTTGTGGGGTTTGCAGAAATGCTCACACTTTTTAAATTAGTAATTTTTAACCAGAGCAAAACCATTGATGTCATCCCACAAGTGTCCTGAGCATAAACCCCAGTTGGGATGAGGATGGGACCATTTCCTAAACCAGGTAAAAGGAACAATTTACAGTGCAAGAAGGATGCCAAATACTGTGTACATAACACTTGCTGTGAGAAAAATGACATTTTTTTTTTTTGAACCAAGACATCAAACTTGTGAGGTGTTTGCATGTGGCCATTACAGTCATCGGCTATGAAGCGTTGGACATTTACAAATAAATACTTGCTATTAAAGGATTTCTGTGTCTGTGGACTATGAATGATGCTGGCTTTCAGATGAAGAAAGAAAAGAATATTGATTATTGTATACTGACTTTTTGTAATCCTGTACAATTGTAACTGCATCACAGGTGAGGGTGGAAAAGAGGAATATTCTGGTTTCTTTCCTAGACTGTTATAAAAAAAAAAAAATTGTGTTAGAAAGGCATAAATATAACAAGTATCGCGCTGTATATAAAGGTATCAATGTTTGTCCTGTATAAGAATTACTAAATTACAACAGCAGTTTCATTTAAACTTCTGGGTTATGTTTGAGCCTGAAATTTTAATGAAGTGCAATACTGAGTGTGCCTCATATCTTGCAGCTGTAAACATAATGGAATGTACATGTCAATAAAGCCACTGTACATTTTTATACAGTGAAAGTCTAATGAATGTGTGAGACCTTATCTATCTTTGAGTATCGTCTGTAGGTTCCTCCCCTACCATTGTGTTCTTGCCATGCCCGTAATTGTTTGGTCAGCCATGTCCATTGGGGTTGCACATTGTTTCCTGGGTGTCCTTACAGATTTGCTTTTTGAATACAATGCCAACAACCTTTTTCCTTTCTCAGAAACTGTAGCAGAAAATCAGAAGTTACAAAGGCCTGCAGTAATTTATCCTTTCACAAATTCACAGAAGTTTAGGGCTGGAAGAGACTCATGAGATCATAGGGTCCAGCTCCCCTGCTCTGGCCAGGAAAGACTGCTGGGATCAAATAATCCCAGCAAGATGTGCATGTAGTCTCCTTTTCAAGATCTCCAGGGTAGATGCCTGCACCACTCCCACTGGTGGTGTAAATTCCAGAGTCTGGTCACATGAACCATGATGAAGGTTTTTCCTTGTATCCAGTCTGAAACCTTCTTCTAGGAGTTATGACTCTTAGTGCTGATTTTTCCCTGGGGCGCTTTGGTGAATAGTTCTTTGCCTAGCCCCTGATGCTCACTGCTGATATATTTATAAGCTGCCACCAAGTCCCCCTGAAGTCTTCTCTTTTTCTAGGCCAGTCTCATATGTGTCAGTCTTTCCTCATATGGCTTGCTCTTCAAGCCTCTAATTATATGAATGGCTCTTCTCTCAAGCTTTTTGACATCCTTCTTGAAGTGTGGTGCCCAGAACCGGACACAGTTCTCCAGCTGCAGTCTCACCAATGCCAAGTACAGCAGGAGAATAACTTCCTTAGTTCTGCTAGAGATGCATCTGTTTCTGAATTCTTCGCAACAGAAAAACTGCTTTATTTTTCCATAGTCAAAAATGAGTTTAAGCCAGGAGCTGGCATTTTCTGATAAGTTCCTGGAACCTAAAAAAGGTTGAGAACCAACGATCTAAGAGAAAATAAGTGATACTGGAAGGCTGCCTAATGCAGATAGTCATAACAGGATACAGTTGCTGGATACAGCTAGAAAGCTAGCTAAAAATCTGTTCCAGTGGTTTAAAAAGTCTGTTGGCTCAGAAAATTAATACATTTGCAGAACAGATGTTATTTCTTTGACGGCAACTTTTTGTAAATTCATGTCAAATTCTCTGAATAGCAGTAGCCAAAAATTTAAAATTTAGAAAAGCTAAAATATTTTGTGTAATTTAGATTTGTGTTGATTTTTCCCAGTTCATGTGGAAAAATATAATTTTCAGGTTCACATGGCATGGGGTTTTTTTGTAATAGTTTTGTCACCAAACCAAAAATATCTTGGAATCATAGGAAAGAAGGGCTAGAAGGTACCTCACAAAGGTCATCTAGTCATCTTGTCTCAGTGCAAGCACCTACAATGGATTCATTCAAAAGGCGTTTGGATGCATATCTTGCTGGGATCATTTGACCCCAACTGACTTCTTGCCTAAGGCAGGGGGCCTGGTCTCATATCTCACAAGGTCCCTTCCAGCCCCTAATGTCTATGAAGTCTGTACAGCTCTGCTAATGAGCTCTAGAGTTAGCTTGAACTGTTACATAGAGACATACTATACATTTCACAAATTATTTTCTTGGGTTAATTCTGGAGTTCTAGGTATAATTGTTGTATATTATTATAGGAGGAAGTATAGGCAAACAAATGCAGATATATAATTATCATATGTAGGTATGTAGTTATCATAGTTTCCATTCCAATTTATCCCTGGATGCAGTTGTACTCTTTTTCTAAGTCCAAGATCCTCTGCAAGTAGCGCTGCATGTGTCAGCTATGGTGTTTTTATTCTGTTTCATTTTTGTGTATGCGTGTGGGTGTGTGAATGTTTTGGTTTGTTTTGTTTTTTTAGTTTGGCCACCAAACTTTCCAAAAACTGGAGATACTTTGGGAAACTAAAATAGACTGGGAAAAATGAAAAGGTGAAAACTAAAACCAGTGGATATTAATTCTATTGCAGTCAGTGACAAAAAGAAAATGAAGGAAGCAAAACAAAACCCTGGGAAATTTCAGAAATTCTGTCTTTTTTAATATAAAACTTGCTTTCAAAGATAGTTGAATTGTTTCAATGTTTTGAGTGTTAGGTATGTACATTTTATTGACGCATTTGTATTCCACCTTATTAAAATAGCTGCTCTCTAGAATGAGAATGAAGAACAATGTAAAAGACCCCCTGAGGTTCTTGATATACAAGGTCTTCATAAAGTCCTTGTGCACAACCTATGTTGTTTAAGTTTAAAAGTGCACAAGGACTTTTAGACCCTGTATTTAGCTATAGCTAATTCCTACTGACAAATTAAACAACATCAAAGAGATAAACAAGCCAAATAGATCATTTAAATTGTATCATTGTCAATAAAAAGAGGAAACTTCCTTTGTAAATCAAGATGGCAGACTGTGCTAGTTTCCTTAGGCTATTCCTAACTGTTATTTAATCCACACAAATGCATACTTGCTGCATTTTGTATTTTCCAGTATATATTAATCTCTGCTTTATGTATTCAGTAAAATGGGAAAAAGTGCAATTAACAGCTTAAAATCTGAAAGTTAGTTAAGTATTGTGTATATGTTGCACGTTTTAAAGGTGTTCTTTTGGCTTGATTTGTATAAATTCAGTCTGAACATAAAAGCCACTTAAACCTGAAGTACTATACAAGCTGATCTATGGATAACACAGGGTCATTTCACTCCTGTATTTACCTGCTCTCTCTGCAAACATGACTCTGAGTTATTGGTTCAGTAACAACTCCAGTATGAGCATCACTTACTGAATGTTATGTTTGTTCACTGTTTCATATGAGGATATCCAAAGCACTTTAAGTTAATTTTTTAAACTTGTTTTATCCCTGTGGTAAATATTTTTACACATAATGGATGAGAAAAGGCACAAAGGTCAAAGGAATTGCCCCAAGTAATATACCAAGTCTGCAACACAGACAAAGGTCTTTTTGCTCCCAGTTCTGTGCCTTGATCACAGGCAAAGTTCCTAATGCAATCTAAGACAGCAGCACCTAAAAGATTTAATTCAGCTATATTTTGAAGGCACACTGTTCATACTATTGACTACAATAAAAACAATGTTTAAGTTTTAGTCTAAGATGATTTTCAGTAACCTGTTCTGTGCCCAGGCTTGCCACTCTTAGGTAAAAGATATTGTCCCCCTTTGTTTATATGGCATTTTTTGCAGGATTTGCTTCAGCTAGTCAGTTTGCAGAAAAAACAGCATGAGATTCTAGTACCATCAAGATGGGTCAAAAGACTTCTGTATCTCCATGAAGGGCCCCAAGAACTTCACATCATGTTTCCTTCTCTGAATCATTTAAACATTTTCCTGCAGGGTCTAAGTGAGGTTCTGACCAAATTATTCTGTTTATCTTAAGATTGCTGATAATATTACAGCCTGGAGTAGTAAGAGCTGCAAGCAATCCAAAAATCCCTGGCTTCATGTGACTCAAACCATGCCACTCGGTGTATGCCAATGGCTGAGACCTGGCAGGAAGACTATAAGAAGACAACCTGCACTAGAGATTCACAGTTTTCTTGATGTGTCCAGAGCCCTTGAAAAAGTTGGAAAATAGAAAGGAAAAAATAAACCCACCAGGTTCAGGCACAGATGCAATGGACGCGACAGTTTGGAGGAAGTTGAGCAATGGCTTTTTGTGATGCTGATCTAAGCATTGGGAAGCAGAACTTCCCACACACAAATTGGAGTGGGAGTAACACAGCCATAAACAAATTAGACAGTAAGGGAGCACCAGAACAGGGAAAGGGGTACCCAGTAGTGAAGAACAACTTACTTTATTATAACTTGCAGCATTCAACCTTAAGAAAAATACTCATTGACAAACTAAGACAAGAAAATAAGCAGCTATGTTATGTCAAGCCTGTATTTGAGCATACTGTTTTAAGCATGATGAGACTGATATATAATGCTTTTTTTTCTGGTACCAAGTCTTAAAATTGTTTGATGTGGAGGCAGTGTTTGCTGATGGAAGATAATCAGTAGCTGACTCCAGTCATTTTTATTGCCAGTGTCTGAAATTACTACTGTCATTGTTGTAAAAGAGCCTCTGAAACTGGCAGACATTAAAAGGTGAGTGGAGCATATTATAATCATTATTGTTTACTCTTTTTGACCGTACCATTTATGCATGTTGCTTAGCATATGAATGCTGCCCAGCTTTTATAAAACAAATAAAATGATTTAGCCAGAATAAATGGTCTGTGCTTTTTCACTGAGCTATCACTTCATATACATTTTCATACTGATCATTTCTTTATTTAGAAAGCCTTCTAGAATGCTATTCAGGTTCTGCCAGCAAAAATGGCAGTAACAAAAAATGTGGCCAAAGACCTAGGGCAGAACCATTGCAACAAGTTATAAGATGGGACACTATCCCTAGTATAACCTTCAGTGCCATAAGTGGAGAGGCTTTCTGGAGCAAGGTTCTCTACCAGTACTTATAGGATACATTTCTCCACAGAGATTTAAACCATTTTAGAACTGTGTATTGGACTCTTCCCACCTCTCTCAGGTGAGAGAGCAATAGTTGTTAATAAGCAGTATTGAATACTGAACACTGGTTCAAGAGAATTGGCATGGATGTCTGTCCTCTGCCAATGGGAAAAAAATCATCCATTGGTGCCAAAAAAGTTCCATGTCCTGAGCTGAAAACAGAGTGCTAGGTCTAAAACATTAGCTAAATGAGCTGCTGGGTGGCTTTGGCTATCTTGTAATGATCTTGCTAACAAAGGGAGGTGTGACACTAGCCCCTAATTTCCTGAAACTGATGTTCTCAGAATGTTAGAGGAGTGTGAAGACAAAAAGAGCACTGACAAGTGTTCTTTTTGTAGTTCTACAAAGTTTGCAGCGCTTCAAAACAGAGCACTTCTGGCTGGAGCACAACAGAGCTGCCATAAAAGGGCTGCTCTCCTGCCAGAGGGTGAGTGAGGGGCTGCTACTTCACTCCCTTCAGGGAATTAACTTTGCCTTGCATAAAAAATACTTTCTCTTGTTAGTTTTAAATCTGTCACCTACTAATTTCAATGGGTGTCTCCTTGTTCTAGTATTCTGAGACTTGATGAACAACAATTCCCTGTTCACTTGGTCCACGCCCTTCATGATTTCACAGACCTTTTTCATATCCCCCCTCAGCCTTCTCCTTTCCAAACTGGAAAATCTCCCAGCCTTTTTAGTCTCTCCTGGTATGGGAACTGCTCCAGGCACCTTTATCATTTTAGTTGCCTTTCTCTGCACCTTAGAAACAGCCATGTCTGTCATATATCTGCCATTTTTGTGGTGAATTAGCCATTTTTACTGTGACAAAGTATGAATGTGTGGCCATCCACATTTTATTACACTAATTTCACTTGCAAAGCATGTAATGCCTGGTAGGCCCCAAAGATTCCTTCTCAGAAGTAATGCTTTAGCATAAATATATTTTTGGGTCAGAGTTTATAATGAGTATATTCAGATGAAATCAGAGGCTATAGCTAGCAAGAGCAAAAAAGCAATAAAATAGCATTCTATGAATACATTAGAAATAGGAAGAAGGAGAAGAAAAATGTAATACTCTTACAGAATGTAGAGGAATATAGAGGATGCAGAGAAGGCAGAAGTGTTTAACTTCTTTATTTTAATCTCTAATAATGGTCAACTATTGGATGATGAGCGCAGTTAGCATCAGAGATGGGTACACTCAGTCTTGAGTAGGGGAAGAACAAATTAGAGATTATGTAAATAAAAGATATTTTCAAATCAGCAGATTTTGATGAGTTTCATTTTAGAGTTCAGCTGAAGTAACTGCAGACCATTGGCTATTTTCATTGAGTCTTTGAGGTCAGGTGAGGTGAAAGAAAAATTAAAAAGGGCAAATACATTGGTCATCTTTAAAAAGTGGGGAACCCAATGAATATCACTGGAGCATATTATCAAATATCTACTTATAAGGACCTAGTAATACAGGACAGCCAAGGTAAATTTGTCGAGTGTGAATCAGACTTATTAACCAGCCTGGTTCCTTCCCACCACTAGTTGACAGCCCCTGTGGATAAGGAAGAGCAGTGAATGCAATGCACTCCAAGCTTAGTAAAATTTCTGATACTGTCTCAACGTCCTCATAAGTATGCTCAGGAAATGCAGCCTAGATTAGACTACTATTAAGTGGGTGCATAACTGGATAATTGCTCAAAAAATATTTATCAATAGCTCAATGTCACACTGGGAGGAGGTATAAAGTGGAGTTGTCCTGGGTGTGGAACTGCTCAGTATCTTCATTAATGACTTGAAGAATGAAATTGAATGTACACTTAATAAATGTGTATGACAGGATTAGGATTTGATGTGAACAACTAGGGAAAAATTTAAATCCATGAAAAATTACAACCTATAAAAATAATCAAATGTACACACATAGCATGACTGGCTATGTGTAGTACTGCAGAAAAAAGACCTTGGGGTTATGCTGGATCACAAGACGAGTAAGAGTCAACAATGATTGTTGTAAAAAATGCTAATAGCATGCTTGGATGTATTAACAGGAGTGTCATATGAAAGTAATGTGGAGTGATGCTTCTACTCTATTATTAGGCCTCATCTAGAATTCTACATTCAGTTTTGAGCATTAGAAAATTGTGGATAAGTTGGGGAAAGTCAAAAGGAGAGTGAAAAAGTATCTAGAAATCTAAAATAAAAAACACAAACTAAGATATTTGGAAATTTTAGAAGAATCAGGATTATTTACGCTTGACAAGAGAAGATTGAGGGGGTATTGTCTAGCCATCTTCATATACAAGCAGAATTGAGAGTCCTTCTAAATCACTGAGGATAGGGGAAGTAGCAATGAACTTAAATTGAAACGAGGCAGATTTAGGTTGGATATTAGAAAGAACTTCCTAACTTTGAGGCTGATGTAAACACAAAAACAGATTACTAAGAGATTACCGAATCTCCATCATTAAGTACAGGTTAGACAAATGTTTAGGATGGTTTAAACAGTCATGATCCTGTTTTCAGCATGCCCTGGGATAGAAGAGCACTTTAATCCCATCGAGTGCATCTACACATGTATTAACACACTTCAGTTAATGCGTATGAAATCCACTGTGAGGTATTAGGAATATGTGTGTTAGCTTGTCTTAATGCACATTAACTAAAACACATGTTTTTTAAGTGCTGCTTAATGCCCCAACACACACACACACACACACACACACACACACACACACACACACACACACACACACACTATACAAAATTAAGACAGTATTTTGAGCTATTATGCAATAGCCTCTAGATACACTATATTTTTTTCTGATTTCAAGGTGGCAGCCCCCGCCCCTCCCCAAAAATAAAATAAAATAAAAAGGAGTACTTCCAAGGCAAGGGGAGGGACTTCCAGTAGCAAACGTCAGGAGTTAGGGGCAGGATTTCTAGCCCAAGATGGTGACCATGGAGTGAGGCACCTGTCAAGGGGGATCTACCCTTGTGGCCCTCAACAGCTCACCAAAACTCCTTAAGCGACCCTCCAGCCAAAATTGCTCACCCCTGGATTAGGATGACTCTGTTGAGCTCTGGAGATGTAGATGGGCTGTTGGTATGTAGGTACAGACAGGACAGATTCATGCTCAGGACACTTGGTGCTTGGTTCTGCTGCAGGTAGTAGACATTACGAACTGAAAATGAATGCCTTCTTATCTAGGGTTGTCAAGTCAATTAATTGACCTGTCAAAGATTATAGCAATTTTACAAAAAAAAAACCACTTTTCTTTTGTAGTATCCTTGAGAGAAATGTGATTTTTTTTTTAATTGTTTTTGACATTTCTTAATGGAAAATGTGTTCTTCTGTGTATAATTTGGATCTATTGGCAATTGTTTACAATTTTTTATCAATATTTGACTGGTCAAATACCCATACCTATTCTTATTGTGACTAGATATGAAATACAGTGATTGTCCTGGGGAACACAGCAAACTAGCATGTGGTGTCTTGGTGATGTATGTGTTTTTCATGGATTTTGTTGTGTGTTAATGGTAGAACTTGAATTAATTGGCATAAACAATGCTGTGCTTTCTGGTCCATGCTTCATTAGTGATCCTGTATAATGCACAGGTGCTAGATGGGTGGCATCATCTGGTTTATTATGCCTGCTTTTCTTTTTTGCAGATGTTTCTCATGATTTGAATGGAGCCAGATGAAGAAGATTAAACCATACAACAATCTGAACCAAGAGACAATTGATTAATTCAGGGACTAGCGATGTTCTGTCTGTGGACCAGATCCAGCCTGCAGAGGTTTTATTTGGCCCACAAAGCATGCCAAAAATTATATTGGCATGGAACTCTATATATCCTGCTGTTACTAAGTTTTACATGAGAATGAACCACCTAGCACTGCTGCCTCCTGCTGGTCTTGAACCAAGCTATGTCAGTTCAGCTTGCTGTTTGTGAAATGTTTCCAACCCCTGGTTGGGTTCACCCAATACCATAGGAAAGGCAGATTTGTTATAAACCTTTTAAAATTATAGCTTGTTCTGGGTCTTAGTGAAAGGGAGAGCTGGAGCAAGGTATTCCTAGAAATTTGACAGTAGTGCTGAAAGGCTGGTATCACAACAGCAATGGACATATTAATAAAACACATTATAATAATAGCTTAGGCTAAAGACCATTTGCATCAGAAATCCACTGCTTAAAATACATTGTCAAATCTTCATGATAAAGATACTGTTTCTATCTGCTTGCTTTTTTCAGTCATATCTAAGGATATGCCAGCACTGCAGTCTGGAGGTAAAATTGAAGCTTCTGCTGATAGTTGTGAGCTAGTTTTGAACTACTATTCATAGCAGTGGTAGGAAGGGCTTCAGTGTGGAGTACAAAAGCAAACCTGAGACTGGAGTAAGTATTCATCAACTGATCTCCATGCAATCAAGCTAGTGAGGTTCAAAATAGGTAAAGTATGTCTATTGTGAGGGCTGAGAAATGCTGGCAGAATGGGGCCGCTGATGGAGTAGAATTGAGGTGCTAGACATGCAGGTTGTTGGAATTACAGTCCATAGGCTGTAGGCACGTTACTTGAAGTTACAAACTTAAACAGGAACTCAGGCACACAGAAGCTCACACTCACGCAGGGTATGGGGCGTCGGATGAATCTAGCAGGGAATTGTTGTTGGTTGATCAGGGCTCCTTCGTGGCTTGGAAACGCACACGGGATCTCTCCTCATGCATGTCCGAGCTCTCTGGTTTGGGCAGGCATCGCCCAAGCCTCTTATTTGGTCAGCTGGCCAATTGCCAACCAACACGTATGCATAATTTAACGTGAGCCAATTGCAAGCATGCACTCGCTGGTGCAACTGCAAGGTTTTGGTGGGCTCTGACCATGCACCAAAACGTTTCCCGCACTACAGGGGAAAATCCCTGCTCCCGTGATCGCAATGTGCTCAACACAGCTGTGCCGCAGCATCTCAACTGTTTTGCACAGACGTGCCCCCTTGCCAAAGGTACAGTGGTGTTCGCAGCACATTCAGACCGGTTACATCACACTCATAGTGTTGTACAGGTTTACATTGCAAATGAGCATAGAAAAGAGTGGACAAGGAAGCAAGTTTGTTCTCCAAAGATCTAATTAAACAATATCCTAACAAAACAACTACACATTAGTACATTCGTGATGAACAGTTTGATCATCAAAACTTCATTGGGCGTCATAGCGTCCCGGTTCCCAGAGGTTCTCCCTCTCTTAAAATGCTCTCTCTGGTCTGGTCTGCACACATCTCCTAGTGGACCCACAGAAACAATTCATTCTTCTCAAAAATCTTTTTCTTCTCTGATCCGGTCTGCACACGTTCCGGCGGACCTGCAGAGAAAGAAATTCTCGGGGGAAAAATTAATTAGCTTACTGACAAAATTAATCATTATCGCAAGATGATTTGTCATCTGGTTCATCTTGACATTGGAACCCCATCTCATAGGCCAGGTTCCATCGGCCCTCGTCGCCTAGCACTCTCAACTGCTGCTTGGTGAGCCTGGAGTACCGCATCAGGAACCTAAACATTTCACATTCCTCCGGTGTCCTCTGCGTCGGTTGAAGTCGTCACAGGGTTAACTCGTGTGCTCAATGCTGCTCTGGGTTGCTGAACTCTCTTTGACCCGGCTTTACCAAGGCTTGCAGTTGTGGTAACTGCCTCAAGAAATCGCTTGCAGGCTGTCCAGCTAAGGAATTTAACAAAATTCGGAGAATAACCGCAGCTCTTCCTCCGTACACTTCGACACAGGCATCGATGCTTGTCAGTGTGTAACTGGAACAGCTCCCGGATCCTGCAGGTAACGGTGAGGCCACAGTTCCTGCTGCTGGGCTGTTGACAGTCCCAGTGCGTGTCATCTCAGGTTCCACGTGCAAAAGGAAACTCCGATGATTGCCTGTAAGATCTGCTCCACACTGACCCTCAATGGTCCTCCTTTGTGCCTAGGCTCTCTGGCTGGCTTGACCTGCAACAAGTGCTGGAAGCAAGATTGGCCAGTAAAAATTGTACCTCACCATGCCGACATCACCAGCATGTCCTCCATTCCATGTGCCTTGTCTAACTAAAGAGCTTGCCTCATTCTGGTCCACAAAATCGGACCTGAACTCCATAACCAGGTGTCCGATCCACATAGCTAAAGTCTCCATTGTTCTTATTCTAGACCTTTTACACAAGGCTTGAATCTCAGTCCAGGTCCGAGCATGATAGGTGGTGGCAGTAGTGCAGACCGCACTCATCACCTGACCCTCCGTCGCTGCAGGGTGCGTGGCTGCTCAAGCTGTTGCTGCATCTGATGAGAGACTCAGTTGCAGGATGCTTTTCATTGGCTCCTGGTTATGGCCCAGGGGTAGGCCCCTGGGAATGCCTCGAGGTGGAGTTGCTACTTCCGCCCCGATGCTCTGAGGTGGAGTCGCTATCCGCCCCGCCATTAGCTCCACCTTTTTCCCAACCATGGCGGTATTTCTGGGGTGGAGTCGCTACTTCCGCCCCGCCGTTCTGGGGTGGAGTCGCTACTTCCGCCCCGCCGTGGGGAACTCTGCCCTCTTTCTCGACCCTTCCATGGCGGCACCCTTCCATTTCACTGCCATCTCGCAATGACGGGGGACTCCAGCTTTTCTCTACTGCTGCAACCAGCTTAACCGCGTGTACGGTGCACAATCAGGCTTTCAACTCAGTCCTTTCCCGAATAAGGGTTGTGACCGTCCTAAACGTTACTCGCAGCATTCTCCCCTTCTCTAACACCGTGCTGGTCCCTTCAGATATGAAGCGGCTTCCCTCTGCTTCTCCGTGGAGCTCCAAAAGTTCCGGCTGCCCCAATTCTAGTAACAGTGTGTCTACATCTATCAGCGCTGGTCCTTTGTTCTCCCACACACAGCGCATACAGCAAGCGAACTCCCGTCTGAGAGCCGCATCTTCCTCGCTCAGCTTCTGCTCGGCTGAGGACTCGTTGCCCCCTTGCTCCCAGGGTTTAAACAGAACCCGCTCGCTCCCCATTACACATCCGAAGCCTCTCGGGTAGAGGCTCACTTCCCACTCTTTCGCTGGGTTCCCTTCTCCCTCGAGCGAAAGGCAACCGCTCACAACCCTTTACCTGCTTGATGGTAAGCGATGTGCTCTTCCAATTCCGTGGCGTCTAGCACATGGCGTTTTCCACCGCACCAGGGACAACCCTCAACTAATTCAAGCTCCATCGCGTCTTCCCAGCATACTGACAATCCTGTTTCTGATGCCACGTGGGGGCCGAGAAACGCTGGTGGAATGGGGCCGCTGGTGGAGAGGAATTGAGGCGCTAGACACGCAGGTTGTTGGAAGCAAAAAAAACTTTACTTACAGTCCTTAGGCTGTAGGCACGTTCCTTGAAGTTACAAACTTAAAC
>JAGPOW010003316.1:123808114-123839947 GCA_030014935.1 Caiman crocodilus
CACGCAGGTTGTTGGAAGCAAAAAAAACTTTACTTACAGTCCTTAGGCTGTAGGCACGTTCCTTGAAGTTACAAACTTAAACAGGAACTCAGGCACACAAAAGCTCACACTCACACAGGGTATGGGGAATTGGATGAATACGGCGGGGAGTCGTTGTCAGTTGATCAGGCGTCCTTCGTGGCTTGGAAACGCACGCAGGATCTCTCCTAATGCATGTGCGAGCTCTCCTCCGGTTTGGGCAGGCATCGCCCAAGCCTCTTATTTGGTCAGCGGGCCAATTGCCGACCAACACGTATGCATAATTTAACATAAGCCAATCGCAAGCATGCACTCACTAGTGCAGCTGCAAGGTTTTGGCAGGCTCTGACCATGCACTGAAACTTTTCCCGCGCTACAGGGGAAAACCCCTGCTCCCGTGCTCGCAATGTGCTCAACACAGCTGTGCCGAGGCATCTCTTAACTGTTTTGCACAGACATCTATGTGCTGCAAACTTCAGCCCTACTTAAAATTGTAAAGCAACCTCCTAACAGCAACCAGGAGAGCAGCGCTGGTGTTCCTTCCTCCCAAGCAGACTATACCACCAATGATGCTCTGCAGGAAGTGTAGTTCAATCAAGATACTGTGGCCTTTAGATGAGAATGAAACACCTGAACCACAATTCCCAGGATCCATTTACTGCCTACATTTTTCAGTTTTCCATCCTTGTTTAAAACTTTTAATTTTTCATAGAAATTTTCAGTTTAAAAAATGACTGTTTTGATTTTTGTTGAAAGAAAAAAACAACAACTAGGATCAATTCTTACCTTGTTCAGTAGAGGGCAATAATTTATACTGTATGCATAATAGCTATTTATTTACAATTGCAGTAATACTTTGCACTTCTACATTTAGGTGAAAGCACTTCTACATGTGGGTGAACAAATTTCACCCACGTATTCAAAGTACCGTACAAAAACATTTTGGGCTCCCTGGCAGAGTAGGTACATATAACTGCCACTGAAAAATCACCATTTCTGAATGAACACATCTGCAGATCACAGTAACATTTTCATAACCACTTAGGAATGGAAATTGGACAGACATCTGTAACCAAATAGATACATCGTCTCATAGATACATCCCCGCCTTGAAACATCAAGGGGAAAAGTAATTACCTGTTAAGTAATTACATGTTAAGATTTTAGCCAGGATGTTATGCTGAAAACACATATTTTGACTAAAATTAATATTCTATCTGGACAGCCAGGGGGACATTTGATGTTAACTAAATTTGAAATGATTAAATCTATGGAATTGTTTTTTTCTGTATTGTACATTGCTGAAGGGTCTCATTGGTGGTGGTCACTTTCTATGTCCCACAAAGATCTCAGAGTTAGCATCCATGTATCATTGTGACTCCACCTTGTCTGGCTGACTATTCATAGAGTCATGGAGCAGTAGGGCTGTAAGAGACCTCCAGAAGTCATCTAGTGAGTCCAATCTCCTGCCTGAGGTAGAATCATCCCTATCCAAACCATCCCATACAAACCATCTTCTAAACTCTACATAAGGTAACCATCAACCCTGATGCAACACAGACTTAATGCCCTCACCTGCCTCAAGCAGTGGAACCACAGCAGCCAACATCCTGCTTCTATGAAATTATGTCAATATAAGATCAAGAGATCCCACATAGAGGGCCAGGGTCCCTGCAACAGAAGAAGGCACAGACACCCACAGTCTGTATCAATCTGACCATGGGGTAAAATTCTTCCTTAGCCTAGGGTATGGTGATCAGCAGAGATCCTGGTTTTCTCTGATTAAAAAAAAAATTAAAAATAACCCTAAATCCACATTTTTGGGGGATTAAAATGAAACACCACTCTATATAGAACGGTGCTGAAGGAATTGGCCAGTGGACTTAGGTGGCCCAGTCCTGCCCAGGAATTCCCAGAGTGTGCAAGATTGGCATCTGAAGGGCTTGGAGCTCATGGCTGAGGAGGCTGGATAGTGCAGGCAACTCCAGAGCTGCCCACACTCTCCCACCATAAAGCAAATAGGCATCTGCTGCAATAGTCGCAAAGGATTACCACCTTTTGTTGTGACCACATTGTGGTGTTACAGAGGTTAGTGATGGCTTTTTGCTTTCACTTTGTGCCACCATCACATTTGGAAAAGTGGCATCAATTTTCAGCCTTAGACTGCCATCTCAGATGTCTGATATGGACACAACAGTAAGTCGAATCAAAATGAGCCTACATCTAAGAGTAACTTCATGATGCATTTGAATCCACACAGAATAGAAGTATCTTGTTCTAACAGCCAAGTTTGTGTCTCTTTTGAATAGTGCTGCTAAGATTGTGTGTGGGAATGAGATCTCACAGGTACGAATGTGAGGTATACCTAGAAATTATCACAGTTTGTTTCCTTTGCATAGTTGTTATAATCATAGGAAGATATTACTTTATGAACATTAACATATTAGGTTTCATTTGATGCATGTTTTCTTTTTAAGCCACTAATACACGCACACAATTCCAAGGTTTCTAGTTTTCATTTAGAATTGACCTTTAGACAGGTTGTCCTCTAAACAGACACAAGAAGTGGCTCATAGATATCAGTAAATTTCTGAGACTGGGGACCTTGGTCAGAACAAAGTAGTCCAGAGGATTATGTGCCCCAGATCAGGAGTTAGCTTTTCATGTGTAACAGATTGTGGATTTTATTGGATTATTTCTGTGTTAATGTTGTTATAGTATAGCGTAATTCAGTTTACTACTTTAGCCTGTGTACAGAGAATGAAGGGTGAAGTGCCAAATCTAGCCTGCCTTCCTTTTTCATGCCCTTATGACAAGGTTTCACAGATTCATTGGAATCTGACAGGGACATTCTGTGAGTGCTTTTGCAAACCTGGAATTTGCAACATTTTAGCCGAGTGCCTTAGCATCCACGCCATCCCAGTCCCCCTCCTGTCTGGTTATGTGCAGTTTTGAATGGCTTTGTTGTCATGCCAGCAACAGTGAGATGCCTAAGGGAAGATTAAACATGACAGTTGGAAAGCTAGCTGGCCACTCCTGGGCAGAAGAGTGTGGGGACTGAGAGAAACAGAAAAGCTTTGGGGAGCTGGAGAGACTGAAATGGAAATAGCTGAGTATCCTTGGGGTGTTCAGGCGGGATTGGGACACAGGGACTACTTAACCCCATTGGAGGAGACCAAGAATGTCTGGCAGGTTGGCTTTTGCCCTTGGCAAATGCCTTTACTGAAGACACTCTTCTGTGCTGCTTGGAACTGTGCATTCCACTGGGTCACACCAACAGCAGGAGAAGTACACCTCTCAGGGACAGAATTGGTTGTTTGCTTCTGGAGACAGGGACATGGAAAGCCACGGAAGGTGAGAAACCAAAAGGCCAGAACCTCTGAATCTCCATCCTTGGAGGTTTTTAATAACTGGCTAGACAAAGCCTTGGCTGGGATGATCTAATTAGGGATGGTCCTTATTTGAGCTAGGGGTTGGGCTAGATGACCTCCTGAGGTCCCTTCCAACCCTAATTTTCTATGGGTGCCTATAGATGAGCTGGGATTGTAATTACAAAAATCAGAGCAGACTTGATTATCAAGTCTGCTGGACTGTAATAATTACCATGCTCCAGCTAGCCTCTGCACCTCATGTATCTACATCCCCACACTTACAAATGGAGGTGGGGGTGCCTGAACTAAAAATTATTGAACAAGCTTTAGTTCAAGTGCCCTTACTGCTGTTTTGAAGCACAGGGATCCTGATACAGGAGATACTGCAGAGCTTTAATTAGAGCAGCTCTGAGAGCTGCTCTAATGAAAGCGCCACCCTCCTCCACCCCCAGACCACAGGTACAAATACAGGCAGTCCCTGACTTGCAACGTTTTGAGTTGCAATGTTTTGCGCTTACAAAGTTTCTAAATTGACACCCTGTTTCAACTTTATGATGTCAGTTTCAACTTGCAATGCTTGATCCAATGCGATGCCTGTCTCTCTGGAGAACATCTGTCCAAACTTGCTTGGACACTTTTTTTAAGGAAGCAGAGTAGACTCCAGAAAAACTTGCAGCCAAGACCCCTTGAGAAGACTCCAGCCAAGAACCCTTCAAAAAGTCCAACAGTCACCTCAATGAAGCCCTTCCAAATCAATGTGATTGCTATTTACAATATAAATATATTAATGTAGCTATATTACTCATCTATAATTGATTGAGTACAAAATTCTAGGGTATTTTTGGTGAAAATAGGGCATCAGGCCTTTGTTCAGGAACCAATCCCCCATTAATAACATTTTTTTCTTATGAGAAAATTGGTTCCGAGTTGCAACGTTTGGACTTAAGATGGGGTTTTCAGGAACCAATTGTGTCATAAGTCCAAGGACTGCCTGTATATGATTATATGATTTAGAGTGAGGAAAAAAAATCAAGTTCCCCCCTTGCTTTAGAAGCCAAGCCTTCTGGAGGCCACCCTGTGACACCAAAACAGAGCAGAAAGGAAAAGAAATATCTATAGAATCCCAGAGTTACAGTACTGTGTGGCTTAAAGTATGCATTTATCTGAAATAAGATTCCCTTTAGCAATGTCATGTTTGTTCAAATGTCCTTGGTTTCTGGGCTACCTTTTCAGTTTCATTGGGAAACATGTTAAATAAAGCAGGCATTGTGCTAATCTGACATTTGACTATATCCCCCTATGTATATTTCTGATTCAGCTCCTTTGGTAGCATGCCATTATTTTAAAATTAATTTTAAAGCACTCAAAATGCATAAAGCAATTCATCTGAAAATGTTGCATAATTAATTTATATAAGCTGGTGGCTTGTCTAACCATTTGGGGTTGATTTAATGAAAACTGCCATATTACAAATATCTAACATTTGTTCTAATACTCAAATATCTAAAGTATTCAATATTCCCTAAAATCTTTTTGTAGTTGATTGAATACTAGTAATGTTCTAATAATTCTAAATTAAGAAAGGACTGAGCTCTATAAAGATTATAAAATTTTAACAGTGGGTATTTTTTTATTGCTTTCCTTCCTTGGAATAGAACATTTCCTGGAAAAAATAGCTCAGATTTTACCAAATCATAAATCCACAGAAAATCCAGTCCCCTGAAAAACTTTTTTTAAGGATGAGATGTGATTCATCTTATCCACAGAATACCTCGAAGCATAGGATACTGCAAAGTGCCCTAAAAAGCCAATTAAAATGCATACAATTTTTTATCATCCTTCTATGCTTTTACAAATCCTTTCTATAACTTCTTTTCTCTACTATTCTAAAGAGCAACTCTTTAACTTTATATACAAGTATATTTTAGTTTTTATTTTTTCATGTAAACGTGATACAAATTCTTAATGCAAATTAAAGCAGCCATTTCTGTACTGTACACAATTGACTACTTCTGGTTTTGGCGGCATAATGATTATCAAGATCATTCATCCTTTATTCATTTCCATAATCTGTGCTGGCTGTTGGTGACTCCTATCTTTTGTCATTCGCTGTAGCATGTTCGATAGCTCCCAAGCTTTTACTGCCCTGGTCTGAGGAGAAGAGTAAAAGTTGCATTTCCAAGTCCTGTACTTTTAACCAACTTTCAGTACCTCATATTTATGCAAGAGGAGCCAGTAGATAAGAGTAAGGCAGCCTGGTCACCAAATGATTGAGGGAACTATTTGGCAGATTTGCCAAATACTTACAAGTGGACCCACTGAGCCTTGTTCCACAAATGCAGGCTTACTGACTTATTTTCTGTAAGCAAAGAAGATACTCAATATCTACCAATAACAAGGCTTATTTCACATAGGACAGAAAAGAATAGCTACATTTTTTTCCTTTCCGTCTGTATTTTCCATTGCTTTGTAGCTTACCCTGGCTTCATTGCTTCTCTCTCCTGCCCTAATTTCTCTGCTCTTCTCCCTTGACTCCAAATGGGTGCACTGTCTACTAGGAAAAAACAGTGAACAGCTTGTTCTACCCCATCACCAAGGATATAGATTGATCAGCTGTGCCAAGACATATCCTACCATAGTTAATCTGTTTCATTGGGCAAAACGCATGTAATCTGTTGTCCCACCCATTCATCCTGTGGAACAACAGGTGATGTGTTCCCCACTCACACAGACATCCCCCTGGGAATCTCCAGAGCATGTCTCTGTAAGTGGGGAAAGCCAGGCAGACACTTCAGGAGTCTGAGGGGCCCAATCTTGTGCAGGAATACCCAGGACATGCATGACCTGGCCCCTCAAGCTCTGGGAGTGCCTGCCCAGGACAGCTGGAGAGAGTGGGCAGCTCCAGACTACCTATGCTCTCCTGCCTCAAAGCAAAGAGACATCTGCTGCAAAAAAGCATAAATCATTACTACTTTTTATTGTGGCCAAAAATTTGGGCATTTGTGGCATGAAAAAGAACATAGATGTCTGTTTGCTTCCATAAAATTGTAGCAGCACAAAGGTGATGTGTGTTCTGCAACTCAAGATTACCAATGATGGTAACACTATGGGGCTATAAGCCTGTTTGGGTAATGCGAGTAAGTCTAAGGACATATGTATGCTACCAAGCCAGGGAGCATTGCTGTATAGGAGACCCATTCCCATCCACGCTCTCTCACTCCTGATTTACACCCACTAAACTCTGGAAATAAGGCAATGTAGCTGCCTTAGATCAGTGCTGCGCATGTATATGGGAGTTTTTGAACCACAACCTCAGACCTGTCAAATATGATGTGTTTAATAGTGATGAAATAGACAATGGGGAAATTATACAGTTTGTTTCTTCAAAGGATAGTTTTAAAAATCAATAGATCTTGTTATGCCTATTCATAGTCACACAGCGGAGATTTACCTTCTTAAAATAACTTCTTTAACTTACACTTCCTGTAATCAGTAGAGAAGTAACCCAGCTATGAGGGAAAAAAGATGGGTTATTTATTAAATATTTAATGGTCAACCACTTAAATAATGTTATTTATTACATAGTTGGTTAGAAGTGTGATTTTTCTCACTGATCACCCAAGCTTTGGGGCTCTAATTGGGATACAATTACCTCTGAAAAATTAGACACACACCTGATACCAGCATGGTATGTTAGACTGGTAAAAGTATGGCTTTGCTGATGTGGTTGCATGTAGACTGGGCACGTCTAGAAGTGCATTAATGTACCACTGCTACGCATTAAGTTTAATACCTCTAATATGAGGTATTACATACATGTTCAGTAGCTGGCGCTAATGTGTAGTAGCAACAGTGCACAGTCTTTCTGTGACACTTAATGTGCAGCAGACTAATTCCTCTGTGCATTAGCATGGTTTTTGTCATGATGCGCTGATGTGCAGTAGAATTAGCCTACTGCTCATTAAGCATCTTGTGTAGGCACACCAACTAAATAAGAGCTGTTGTCAGCATAGTGATATCAATTGGGGATCAGATCTCTTTGCTTAGCATACCTCAGTTGTGTCCGCACCTCACTGTTGTATTGGCAAGCCTAGGTGCTAGTAGCAAAAATCTTTGCTGGTGGTGGCAAATGAGCCCCAAAGGATTAGCATCACTCACACATTTCACATTTGTAGAAAACAGAATGATGAAAAAAGTGCATCATCTTTCCTCATAAACACTTGTGGTTAGAAGTCACTAAGGGACAATAAACATGGGAGTATTGTCTACACAGGAGCACTGAAAGAAATTAAGATAAATGTGAAGTACTTTAAATTGTGTTGCCTGAAGCAGGAACATCCCCATCCAAAGCATCCTAGCCACGGCCACTGTCTAATTTTTTCTGGAGTTTCTACGTGACATTTGACCATTTTGTCACACGTGCTTGTGCTTATTTATTGTACTTTGCAAGATCTTTTGTTGCACATGTACCTTTGAGCAGCAGGTGTTGCATAGTCTCAGGCTCTATGCTACACTTGCAGGTGGTTGAACCAGTAGTATAGCCCTACTCCCTCATTAGTTCGTTGGAGCGTCCAACTCTGGTGCGTAGGCAGTTGAAATATCACCATCTTTACTGTGTTTCATCAGCCCCTGGTGCTAAGGATTTGGTCGCTGGAACATACATTATGTCTAATCTCTTAGCCAAACTATGCAGGCAATGCTGACGCAACCACAAGACAGAGTGCTCTAATCCACCACAGGTAAAGTACCAGGATGTGGCAGCCAGTGTCCTAGTGTGGTGGAAGAGGTTACAAAGCCCTTGGGCGATCCCAGGAACCGAGTCCCAGCCCTGCTACAGAGGAAGGCAAAACCAGCCCACAATCCACACCAATCTGAAGGTGGCGTAAAATTCTTTCCTGACTCCAAACAGCCACTGGTCTCACCCAGAGCAGAGTGGTAAGATGCTGCTGCCAGAAATCTGCAGTTCACTCCTTGTCCTGAGGCCTCAGTAATGAGGCTATTCTCGTCTTCACACCTGAGCGAGGCTGCAGAAGGACTCCTTAGTCTTTTATGTGGCTCCTTTCATCCAGGCACCTCTCATGGTCGGCTATGAATATGGGTGCAATTAGTGCCCTCTTTAAGGACAAAGCGGAGTAGGTAGGCAATTACGAGTCCCTTTTGGGGAAAAAAAAGGCGTAGCTGAGTTTAGTTCACTCCTGGTTTCTGCGCTGCTGGGAGAACTGGCGGGGCTCGGACGCCTTCGGCGGACGCACTGGGGAAGGGTCACCAACCGCCCCGGGGTGTTCACTCTGAAACCTAGCAACGGCCCTCGCGCCTGCTAACCAATATCCGCGGCCCGAACCAGGTGACGTAAAAGGGGCGGGGAGGGACAAGGCTGCCACCGCCTCAGCCCTGAGGTAAACCATGCCCCCCCCCCCGCCCCCCCCCGCCCCGCCCCCCCGCCGCCGCCGCCATTTTGGCTGCGCTATGGTGCGTCCGCTGCCGTGAAGTAAACGGGGAGGGGGTGCGCGGGACCGGCGCGGGCAGGCGGGCGGTGAGGTTACGGCCTGTTGTTGCTGATGCAGCCGGAGCGGAGGCGCTGTTGCCGTGGCCCGGGCCCAGGTTGAGGCAAAGCGCAGTAGGGAGCCGCCGCCGCCGCCAGGTACCAGGGCCGGGGGGTGGTTGTGAGGGGGATGTCTCGGGGCCCTTCTCGGCGGCTGCGCCCGGGAAAGGGTGTGGGGGCTCGTCTTTTTTTGGCACGTCTTCCAGCCCCGCCCGCGGGTGGCCCTCGCGTTGTGTAAACAGTGCCATGCCGGAGCTTTGTTTGTGCCGTGGCTGCGTGAGGTGGGGCCGTGGCGCTGCACCTCCCGCCCCTGCCCATATCGCTGGGGGGCGGGGCGGAGCGGGAAGCAATAGCACCGCCCCGCCCTGGGCCGGGGCCGCGATGCCTGTAAAACAACCAGGCTGCGTTTTCTTCCCTACCACCGTCCCATCTCTAGCTTTTGGGGTGCTGCACAGTCTGGCCCCAAGAAATGATCCCCTCTCTGCTGGCTGGCTCTTCTTGGTGGTGTCTTTGAGCACTTTCAGCTGCTGGCATGACTGGAAGAAGGCAGCACAGAGGTGCAGCCCATAGCCTAGTGATCACCAACCAGTGGATCTCTATCCACCAGTAGAGCTCTGAGCCTCTTGAGTCGATCTGAGGCTGGGGTGGGGTCCTGAGTGCCTGTGTGCATGCACCTGCTCACCCTAGCCCAGCAGTGGGTTCCTGGGGGAGGGAATGGGCAGGGGCTAGATCAAGGTCCCTGTGGTGAGGGACAGTGCCACAAAGGCAAGAGCAGGGATAGGTTAGAGCCCTGGCTGGGTGGGATTTACCTGCTGTGGAGGCATGCCCCAAAATAATTTTTTCTTCCTCTGCCTTGATCTCTCCCCACAGATTTACCTGCTGGGTGGGGGGTGGTGCATGGTAGATCTTGGGTTACTTTTAAATGCCAAAGGGGATCTCCTATTTAAAGGCTGGAAACCATAGGCAGACAAGGTTCTTTGGGTGAATCTGATATTTTTTATTAGACCAACTTAAATATTTGGAAAACGATTATTAAGCAAGCTTTTGGGTTCAAATACCCTTCATCAGGCTAAGAAAGTTTCAGCAGTTGGTGTGTGCTCTTCCTGGATGGAAGAGAGGCCAAGTTTTCATGAGCTCTTGAAAGAAGGCAGCTCAGAGATGCAGCATATAGACCTGTTGCATCAAGTACCTAAGGAGAAGCCAAGTTTTCATGAGCTCTTGAGTTGGCATGCTCAGATGCTGTGAAAGGAGGGCACACAAAGGGCATGGAGGGGAGTGAGTAATTGGAATACAAGAGGTGGGCAAAGAGTGGGGAGCAGAGTATTGCAACTCTTCACAACCAACAGCAGGTCTATCCTGATATGTTAATGCATAGCAATTAACATCTGTAAAGGTGTTTGTGCCAGAAAGCTTGCAAAGAACATTCTTTCTATTTAGTTGGTCTAATAAAAACTATCACATCTGCCCAAAGAACCAAGTCTGCAAAGATGTGGTGTTTATATGAAGGTAGGGACATATGCAAGAGAGAGGATGCTGTCACTTCTGAGGAAGTTGACATTTGAGAGCTAAAAGCTTCCAGCCTCTGTTACTTTTGCAGCCTGGTAGGTTGGCTCTTTCTGTGCTTGGTAATAGGTGCAGCAGAGAGCATGAGTTTTTAGAAATGAGTTTTTTTCTCTGTCTATTACCTGTCATCTGTACTCTGGAGACTCAAGGTTGTCACAGATTTTGGAAAATGATCCAGAATTCACTATTGGTGCTGCTGCAGTAGTAGCCTTATTGGTACTTCTCTATCTGGGCTGTATGGAGATTTAAGGCAGCCAGCTGGACTACCTGGTAGATCATCTGAGGCAGTTAATTTAGCCCCAGTTAGATTTGAATTTCAGTTTAACCTGCCTTGACTACAGCAGAATGTGTGATTTTATTTATTTTTTTTCCCTCCCACCCTTGGTATGCATATGTTGGATCCTGCTTACTGTTTCCTTGCTATCTCCTGTGTGAGTAAATAAAAAACAAAAACCTGTCACTTGATTATAACATTCAAATGAGTAGGCTTTTGTGGCACAGGCATAATACATTGTAGGTTTATGTTTATGAGTGCGTGAATTGCTGTGGGTAAGTCAGAGAAGAAGACGGAGCTTTCTGTAGTGGGGGCATGGTCCTCTCACTGCGATCTCTTGAGCATATATTAACTTTTACAAGAGCAGGATGTTGGCGGCTGTGGTTCCCTTACTTTACCTTTGTCTTATGCTGCTTCAGGTTTGACTTAGATCAGAGGTGGGCAGTTATTTGGGCTAGAGGGTCACTTAAGGAGTTTTGGAGAGCTCTTGCAGGGGAGAGAAGGGGAAATTCATACTGTTTGGCACCATGGAGACTAGTCCTAGACCCATGTGGGCAGGGTACACTCAGCCAGGTGGATGGGATGGGGCTGCAGGCAGGAATTGGTGCCTAGGATCACAAGGTGGAAACAAGAGGGGCAGAGCCATGATCTGCTCCCTGCCCATCCCTGTGACAGTCATCAGTTCCATGGGCGGGGACATGCCAGGAGCAGATTGCAGGTCTTCCCCAAGTGTCACTGCCTGGCAGTCCCAGCCCTGCCTGCCTTTCTGTGGCTGAGGTGCCTTGACAGTGAAACCTGGGGCTGGGGCTGGAGTTACTGGCAGCAGGAGCGGGGCAGAGTGAGCTACCACCACAGAGGCAACTGGGAAGCTGATCCTTCTGCTGCCCCTGCCACGTGCACGAGAGTGGCAGGACCAGCTGTATGCACCATGGCCCAGCTGCCCCCTGTGTCTAGTCTGGCTAGGGCCAAGGGACCTGTCCCAGGCTGGATAGAATCCCTTGGTGGACCAGATCTGGCCTTAGGGCCACATTTTCCTCACAAACCCATAATCTAATCTAGGGTATAATATGGTTCGAATAGGGATGATCCTGCCTCAGGTGCAAGATCAGACTATTTGACCTTTTGGAGGTCCCTTCCAGCCCTGCTTCTCTGATTTTGTGCTTTTTCATGGTGTTTCTGAAGAACAGTCTAGTCTTGCAGTCATTGGCAATTGTCTGAAAAAATAGGGAGGTTGAAAGGAGGAAGAACTACTGTTTGCCAGTATTTTTCAAATCGGTAGTTGGATATATTCACATCATATTGCAAAGAAGACTAATCCATACTTGCAAATTTTAACTCTTTGACTTGTGTCGTGTCCAAAAAAATATGTTAATAGAAGGGTTTGATGGGGGGCACAGAAGGTAGGAGATGTGGTTAAGCGTTGATGGATATTTCGTGACACAACTGATATTGGGTAAACAGTGGTATCTTATTCTAGATATATATTTTATTATTTGTTAGCTCGAATGCTGTGAGCTCGTTTATAAAGCATGGGGAATTGCCAAGCTTCAAAATGAAAATATACTGTTCTTTATGATAGTACTTAAGTATCTTGCTTCCTTCTCTGCCCCTACGTGGTGGTTGTGTTGTGAGAAAGGGGTTCAGTTAAAAATATAAAGTTCTGAATTCTTCTTACTTCAAAAAAATAATATTTATAATATGCACATACAGATGTATTTGTTTGTTTAATTCTACATGCTTGGTTTATACATGGCAAGTAAGTGAGGAGTGTAATTAAAATGTTTCAGTTTTTAGTTTATTCCAAAATGCCTTAAAGGTTACATACCATATTTTTTTCACATTTGCCATTCTTCCATACCTTCCTTTTAAGAGGCAGCATGAGGAAAATATAATCTTCCTAGAAGAAACTTTCAGAAAAAAAACCATCAGGCTCAGCTGAGCCTGCTGCTAGCCCTGTGGATAGACAGTGTGTGGGGTCCAGAGCACTTTGTATCCTGTTCTATGCCAGGGCCATGCATTCCCCTACTCCAGTGTGTAGGACCAGGTCATCTGGCTGAGGGGCTTCTCTCAGGTCCAGAAGTAGGGGAGCAATGGCAATGTTAATTGTTCTGGCTCCTAGCAACCTTTTAGGATAAGGTTTTCTCACATAATGTGCACCCTAATTTTTCACAAAATAGATATTTGTAAAAATCCATGAAGAGAAAACATAACTAAAATTTAGGACCTTTTGAACATTTAAAAAAAAATTCTTTTCCTTTGTAATAGGCAATGCAAGGTACAGTGTGACTAAGAATGTTTTGGAGAAACTGTGTACAGTTGAGAACTAGCTACCTGTTTGCCTTATTGTTAGTCAAATAGCATTTGAATGCTTAATTAGGATGTGAATCATGTCCATCCCTATGTTTAGCCCTGTGGTTCTACATCTTTTTATGTACATGGTACTTCTCATTAGGTTTAAGGTATCCCCAGGAAATTCTAGCTCGGTTGGTTGGTTGGTTGGTTGGTTGGTTTTGTTTTGGGTTTTTTTGACAGAAAAATAAGAGCAATTATCTTGTTGCAAAACACTGAAAGATCACAGCAGGTCAAAATGTTTTTGACACTAAGGATTCCTATTTGAAATCTCTGGGTTTATTGTGTGAATCGTATGTAAGTGTTTGCACACCTAAGTGCTGCATCTCAGGGTGCTGCAGCACCCTAGTTGATAGTCACTGATTTAGCCTAACAACTTAACTGTATAGTATTTATGAAAAGCAGTTGTTAAGCAGATTAAAAAAGCTGGTGTTGATTGTTACCCTCCTTAGTGGTCTTAAATAAGGCAGGAATGAATGGGCCTGGAACAGTACTGTTGTTCATTCTGGAAGCTGGCAAAGTCTTATTTGAGGCAAATAGATGCGATTGATGATGGAAACTCTTGCTATCTATCCCATTGTCTGTAATTGTGGGGCTGTTTTATCAGGAATAATTCATAAGTATTGAAAGTGATACTATAATATTTTGTTTTAAACTAACTAAAAGCTGTCCCTTCATAAAGTGCCTGTTAAATACATAGTCTGAGGTTTTTAATTTTTTTTAATATTAATTCAATCCAGGCTTTTCTGTATCCTTATTGATCTAGACTATCTGGTTGGGGAGATAAGAATGGCCAACAACATGACCACCAAATATGCTTGGGCCATTCTTCCCCTTTCTTTCCAGGCATATATTTGCTTGCTGCCTCTGCTGATATTCCTGCTTACATGAGTAAGGCTTTAAGAACAGTGCTCATGTGAGCTGGCTGTAAGATGGTCCATAAAAATGTTTCCATTCTAGTAATGAGAGGAAATGCAAATGACTATTAAGAAGGCAGTGAAACTGACTGGATACCAAGTGCCCTTTAAATGGGAAATAAAAGCGCTTAAAGCAATATTATTTTCTAATCTTTCTGTTGTATTTATTGTAATTTGTAACGGGTACAAAGCATTTGTGCATTCTTATCTCCCCAAAGCATTTGGAGGGTAATGTGAATCCCAGCATTTCCTTTACAGCTCAAAAAAAAAAAAAAAAAAATACATTTTCAGGTTCAGAGGATAGCTCTCAAAAAAATTCTTTTTCACTTCAGTATTTTCCATGTTGCTTTTCTGTCATATAGAGAAAATACTTACCTTGTGGAAACTTCATTCTGTTGCAGTACTTAATATTTTTATGTATTGGGGATATATGTGGACTGACACTTTCATTTTGATAGAATGAAGCGAGGAAGGAAAAACAGTGAGGCCAACCATAGTTGTTCAGAAGAGGAGATTGGAAAGGAATCCAAGAAACAGAAGACTACAAGGAAAGAATCCACTGAAATATCTCAAAGTCCTGATTGGGCTAACTTGCTTCAAGACATTATTCTGCAGGTGTTTCAGTACCTTCCTCTTCTGGATCGTGCTCATGCATCACAGGTCTGCCGAAGCTGGAATCAAGTGTTTCATATGCCTGATCTCTGGAGATGTTTTGAATTTGAACTGAATCAGCCAGCTACATCTTACTTGAGGGCTACACATCCTGAGCTCATCAAGCAGATTATTAAAAGGCATTCTAATCATCTACAGTATGTTAGCTTCAAGGTAACATCTTTTTTTTTTTCACATTGTTTGAAAATAAGTAATTTGTTTTGAAAATCATATTTTGAATTGGATTTAAAATGGAACAGGTTAACTAACATTGTGTCTAATTTAAAGTAGGTATGGTTTAAGATAATACTTCCTTAATATCCTGAAGTGTATTAATTCATGAAAACTAAAAACTTATCTGCAAATACGGCATTGTGGGATGTAACATTTTGCTATCAATTGAGTAATAATTGGAATGAATAAATAATTGAGCTTTTACTCTGTCGGTGAATGGTGAGAATATGCAGATGTGAACAAAGCATCTGAACACAATTCAAAGAAATTGCTATTTTAAATGACCTGCCAATATGTAAATTTAAAAAATCTAACAACTCGAAGGACTGGACTAATTATGAAAATTGTCACTGGAAACTAGAGGTGTCAGACATCTGGCCTGCAGGGCTTCTTGCTGCAGAAGGGACAGGGCTGGCTGTGGGGTGGTCTGTCCTTTCAGAGGGGCCATTGGGACAGGCTGTCTTGGACTTCTGTATGAGCAGAACAAGTTCTCAGGTTCAGAGTGCTCCAGAACTTGAATTGGTTGATGGGCCATATTTCCTCTCATCAGGCAAAGGGTTACCTTACTCTTCCCCCCTTCTCCCGCACCTTTCCCACTGCTGAATTATTTTTTTTGATCTGCTGGGTATGAAAAATTGTAGCAGTCAGCAATGGCAGACTGCTAGCAGGGAATATAGCCTGCCAGCTGATTTGAGTTTGCGTTTGCTGTAGAGGGATCTGGCAGTTCAAATTCTGTACAGGGATTCAATACTTATTCTGTACAAGGAAATATTTGCAAAACAGTTAATGAGTGGAAAGGTTTTCTATTAATGTAAATAAAATAAAGAGTTTTTGAGAATCAAAAAAAGTTAAAATAAATGTTTGTGCTTGTTTTGAAAATGATCCAGGAAACTTTTTTGGCTGGTGCCTAAGCTAGAAGTTGCCAAACTTAACACTGCACAGGAGCAGGTGTTGGTCAAAGTGGTCCCCTTATTTATATAATAGGTTCATGGCCAGAATGTTTCTTCAAGGTGTGAAAGACTTGTGAATAGGTACACCTACAAATTTACTATCTCCTTTCAGGGTGCTCTGACAGCCACACTGAGTTAGTTTTAAGATGGCTTGAACTAAATTAGCCAGTAATGCTGTACTTGAAGGCTGAGCTAATCAAGCAGATAGTTAAGTCATCTACAGTGTACTGGCTACAAGGTAATCATGTTTGAATATAAACAGAAGTCTGCCCAGTTCAAGGGAGGCAGCTGTCCAATTTTGTGAGAAGATCATGGGGGCAGCCACCATCTTTGCAGGCTGATTGCAGCAGTCTGTCCTTAGTGGCCATCTAGGGAACCAGCATTTTATTTTCAGACATTGCCTGATTTCATGGGCAATGCCATATTTCTGTGAAATCCATGAAATTGTGATGTTAATAGGTCCCTAAATATAAAACTGTAAATAAAGTAATATGGCAAATTTTTTTTTTTGAGAGGGGGAGAAACTCACTGTGTAGCTGAGTGCAAGGGTTTGGCAGTTTGTTGCTCATGGGCCAAATCTGGCCCACACGTCTAAGAATGATTAGCCAATCCCAGTTGGAATGTCTGTGCCAGGCACCACTTCCACTCTCTGGCTTGGTGAATCTTGACTTCTCATTTTTTTGTTCATCAGGAAGGATGGACAGTTTCTCCTGCCAATGGTTATGGCATTGTGCAGAGAAGTGGGAGATGTGGTTTGAATCTCCATGGACAGAGTAGGGAATTGAACCCAGGTTGTCCTCATCTGAATGAATGTTCTATTCAAACTGTTGTATGGAAAGAGAAACATTGCCACCAACTCATGGTTAAAAAGAGAAGAGTAGCCATTTAATTTTTAAAGCAGTAATTTAGATGCATACCTTCAGAATTCATTTCTTGGTTGGGGATAAAAAATATAAAGGGAAACCCATTCTTCTGCAGCCTTGGATAAGATACAAAAGTTTTGAGTATGAGTGTGTTTGGGTTGGAGTTAAAGAATTGGGTGGAGTTGCAGACACTATGGAGCAGGGATGTCAAACTAACCTGTCTCTGTGGGCTGGATGATCTATCCCTCAGCACAGCCCAGTAACTCAAGCCTCACCAGAGTTGGGATGTAGGGCTGATCCCACACAGTGCCAGATGCAGCAAGCACCCTGTCCTGGTTCCCTTGTACTGTGGCAGAGCAAATCCCAATGTGATACTGGCTCATGCTGCTTGAGGTGCATAGGGCTGGGCATGCATGCTGCACATGACACTGGGCATCACAGGGTGTGTGCTGCATGTAGTGCTTTGCTGGGCCAACTCTGTGTTGCCTCTGGCATAGTCAAATGTAGACCAGCCCCAGAGCCAGTGCACAGGTTCAGTCCAACACAGATGCCATGTTGTGTGCGTCCCAGACTGATTCCTGTGCTGTGTGCAGAGACTGTGTGATGCTGGATGCAGCCACACATCACATGGGCTGGATCACAGGGCTATACAGCCTGAATTTTGCCTGGGGATCATATGTCTGACTTCCCTTCCAGGTAGAGGTAGGATCCAGAATGACCTGAATAAACTAGGTCTGAAATCAGTCAGATGAAACTGTAGTGAAACCAGGACAAGTGTTAAAGTCCATAGGCTGCATGTGGCCTATGAATAGTTAGGTTGTGATCTCCAGCCCATCTGCTTGTGCTCAGTCTTTTGGCTTTGGTTTCCTGCCCCTGCCCCAAGAGGTGAGGCTGTGCAGTGCAACTTGGGGAGCTGAATGTGGGTCTGGAGCTGCACAGGCATGCAGTGCAGCAATGAGGGCATAGGCACATGGTATAGTAGTGAGAGCAGAGCCTATGAGCTGCAGTAGGAGAAGGGGCATCTCAGGGGCCCATGGCTTGCCCTGATGTGGCCTGTGCAACATGCAGCTCCCACTAGTATGGTCACAGGACATGCAGCCTCTGGCTGCTTAGAAATTGGATAGGCCTGGTTTATGAGGTGTTCTTTTGTTGTTGTTTTTTTTTTTGTTTTTTTGCAGGGGGAAAATTAGTTGTAGTTGAAAGTGATGTTAAAAAATAGCAAAAACATGTCTCTCTTAAGAATATGATTACATTTAATTTTTCTCCTAAACTCTTTCCAGCAATGCAAAATCATAGCTAAGTTCTTGTCTGGGCTGCGTGAAGAGAAACGGAGTGGAAGTAGTATGACATGTGAAAGGTAGTGAGTGGTAGACAGAGGGGAAGGATAGGGGGAGATGGAAAAAGGAATCAAGCTAAAATGAAAAACGTTTTGGTGAAATGGAGAAGTGTGTGGCAAAGACTAAAAAGAAAAATTCAAAGAAAGGGAAATATGTGGTAAAGAAAGCTGAGGAAGAACAGAGGTATCGGTTGGCAAATCTAGTCCAGATATTAGATTTTTCTGTAGCTATACCCAACTTATAGGGTTGGTAGGTAGAAATTAATTTTTGATCCCCAGTTTAAAAAAAAACCAAAAACCTCTTCATTCCATTTTGGAAGTGTGCATCTATTAAATTTGTGTTCCTTTCCCTTCTCTCTTCACAAGTGAAACTAAAATTTTGACTTTTAATAGATGTTCATGTAGGTTGAATGTTTTGGCTCCTCTCTTGCTAACTGCACAGTTCAGGCCAGCTTGATGAACTTGGCTGCTTCTGTGAATGTGAAAAATGGAGTTCCAGGTCAAGGCGCAATCTGTTAGTAGAATTCTGGGCAGAATCTTGCACCAAGCTTTCTCCTAGCAGTCTTTCTGTAATCGGCACAAGAGCGTCTTCATGTAGGAAAGAAAGGAGTGTTTCAAGATTCTGAGTGCCAAAAAACACTTCTGCCAAAAATTCTTAAACTTATAGTGTAGAGAAAAAAGAAATAGTAAAATAAATATTAATAGTTTCTTTTATGTGCCCCCTTGCACACTCTTAGGTGCCTCAAGGGACACCGTGATTAAAGGCAGGTAAAGTAATGATAAGTATTAACTTTCTCTTTCAAGGACAAAAAATGAGGGCATTTTTAAAATGAAGACTGAAGTATCTGTCCAAAATTACTCAGGAACCCTGTACTAGTTCATTGGAATATATGAAATAGCCTATAATGGAGAAATTCCACTGAGGGGTAGGCAAGTTGTTTGTTTTGTCATGGAAGACTTGTACAAGTTTTTCTGAGTAGGCAAGGATTGAAAAAGTCTTAACTTTCTATATGTTTATAAGGTAAAATAGTTTACTTCTTATAGAGAAGCCATTCGAGAAGTTATTTTTAGATGAACTCATTGAATTCAAAGTTAAAATTAATATCTATGAATACAGATATTAAGTATTTACATAATTATGTAACTTTTACCCAAATTATGGCATTTTTTCAATTCAGGAGTTTCTAATTAAGTAATTTTGGAATTTTATGAGGAGAAACTAATACTATCTTAAATTACAATAGTCTTTCAGTGTTGCATTAAATCAGATGAGTGCACAGAGCCCTGTCATTCAGTCCCTTGTGCTGCACACAGCACGGGGCCAGTTTGGATCAAGCCCACAGACTGGCCCCACATATCAGACAAGTATAGCAGAGTCTATAATATCCCAGCATTGCAAAAATAAAATGATTTTAATAAATAATTTTTGTATTGTTATAAAGCTGTATCCTGTGAACTTGCTAAGTATTTGTTCTTTTATGTACCTAAAATAATTAAAAAATGTACATAATTTGTAGCTTTTGGTTTTTTTTATGCTTGAATTCAAATAGATGAGAAGGGAGGTAAAAGAGAGGCAACTGCAGAAGGCATTAATTTATTCCCATTGCTTTACCTCGGGAGTACAAATTTGTTAATCTGTAGGAGATGGGTTTCCTCTTGGCCAGCATTTCTTTCAATTAAGGAAAATGGTTGAGGACATTGAGGACTTGTCTGCCATGGCAGTGGCCAGTCCCAGAGGGATCAAGTTAGCATCCTGCACCTTTCCAAATCCACAAGTATGCTGGCAAACTTCTCCATTTGCAGCAAAGCTAATCTGGGCTCTTTCTATATGTCTGCCTTTGCATTACCTGCCTCCAGAGGGCCTTAGTGTTCACTGGGGAACAGGTGCAGAGCAGCTTTGCTGGCAAACTGAGTCTGGAGCATCACCAGGTTCTGGTGGGCAGAGAGCTTTGTCCCATTGTCTCTGAGTGTTACAGCTGCAGCTATATGAACAAATATATAATGGAACATCTTTGGATGTTAAAATGATGATTTAGCCAAAGAAACAGCATACCTTTCTGGGATTTTTTTGCAGCTTGCCTCTTTCTAGGGAAAGACCTCTGGGGCAGACCCTGTTGCAGGGCTGGCCATGTGATGCCCCTGGAGCGCCCCTCAGGCCTAGTACCCTCTTTTATTTAGGCAATCTCCTTGTCAACTCACCTACCACACCTTGATGTAATTATACTTTTAGGAATAGGGAGGCTGTCCCAGGGTTCCCCACATGAGGCAGCCCTGATGAACATGAGATCTCATCTCCCCTTTTTGGCCATATCCAAGCCTCACAGATATTACTAAGCATTGGGCATTGAGCCCCATTGTCCAGTTAGTCTCTTATCCATTGGCCTTCAGTTTCAGTATCAACTTCAAGCAGTGCAGGTCTCTAAACGTAGAAGTCTCT
Organism: Caiman crocodilus; assembly: GCA_030014935.1. Taxonomy (NCBI): domain Eukaryota; kingdom Metazoa; phylum Chordata; order Crocodylia; family Alligatoridae; genus Caiman; species Caiman crocodilus. The sequence continues at coordinate 123,828,620 of JAGPOW010003316.1, forward strand.
ATCACTGGGGCCTCCTTTAACCATCGCAGCCCCTCCTAGGTTTGGGCCTCTGTACCTTGCACAGTCTCAGCCCCTCCTGGTCTTAGGCCTGCATTCTCTGCCCCTCCTGGCCTCAGGCTTCTGTCTTTTAACTGTACCTCCAACTATTTCCCAGCCTCTCCAGGGCTTAGGCCTCTGTCTCTCCTAAGCTCAGGTCTCATTACCTCCCAACAGATTTCACCCTTCATGGGGTACAGCCCCTGGGCCTTGCTTGTTCTTGCCCTTCCTCAGGCCCTGGCCCTGCTTTTCAAGCTAGTTGAGACTTCTACCACCTCTCCAGTCTCAATCCCTAAGCCACTTGTCTTGCCTAGCCCTTGCTGCAGCCCTTCTGCTCAGGAGTTCTTTTCACCTGGCTTCCAGGTCCAACTACCTGCCCAGTCAGGCTCTAGTCTTATCTTGCAAGCCCAGCCCATTTTGGGTCATTTGGCTCCCTTGATTGGTCTTTGCTCTATCTGCATTCAAGCTCCCTGGTACATCACAAATAATTAAACAGTGACTCCATAGGTTAGATGGGTCATGTAAGAGACATTGATAGAAAAAAAAACTTTTAATAATGTCTCTCACTAAAATATTCTTAATTAAGGACTTTTAAAAAGCTTCCTGTGTTAATAAAGACATTCTGGGGAGCTGAGTAGATACTGTCTGGCATCTATTTATTTGCTGTTGTTTTGTCAAGTATCAGTTTCAAATTAACTAGTAAACACACTTTTACATAGTTTGGGAAAGACCATGTATGGGAACTGTGATGGGAGATGTCTTGAAAAGGAAATGTAACTGATCTTCAGTACGAAAAATAAGCTGAAATAATTAAACATTTCTCCCCTCCACCTTTTTTTTAAGCTAACTTTGTTTGGGTTTTTTTAGGCTTTTTATTTTTAAGTGATCGATAACTGAGTTTGAATTTTGTTTTCAGATTTTGCAGAAATGTTTTTTTGCTTTCAGAGTAACTCGGGCAATGTTTAGGCCAAAGCAATATTAAGAGACCTAAAGAATAATATCAATTTAATAATTAAACTGGAAAAAATCTCCTAGATCAGTGGTTCTTAATTTTTTTTTGTACCAGGACCCATGTGTTGACCCACAGCAGCCAGTCCTAACCCAATAAATAGTTTAAGTAGAAAAAAGCCCCCGGCCCTGCTGGTGCTCCTCATTCCTGACCCACTGCCCCCAGACATCTAGTGTGTGGGTCAGGAGGATGGCTTTGTGAGGCAGGCACCCCCAAGCAGCCCCTCGCAGGCTGGAATTCGGCCAGCCTCCAAGGGAAAACCCATGGTTTTCTACCTTTTTCTCCTTTAAAAGATAATTCATTTTGTTTGCAACCCTTTCGTTTATTCTTGTAACCCACTTTTTGAGAAATGCTGTCCTAGATGAACTGTTTAAAATAAAATTGTGAGGGCTTGTGAACTGAGATAACTGCAGTCAGGAGGAGGTGCAGTGAGAGATCACAACATAGCTCACAATTCTTTTAATGGTCTATTCTCTTTCTTCCTAGTCTTTCTGCACAGAATGCTTCCCTCCACAACCACCAACCAACTTTGTAATATAAACTTTCACTGTAGTAATTGTGAGGTAACTGTGGGCCAACCAATATGACTTGAAACTGCATGAGCTTGTGAGAGACACCTGTTGCTGCTTTAACCAAGACCATAGGGTATCTCTGTGTAAGCCTGATTTGGTCCATTATCCTCTCTAACTTTTTACCTTGTGAGGCTGTACCTTACACTTCATTTGTAGATATTTGCATCTCAGACAGTTCAGGCTTGTAGTGACTAGACTGTTTCCAAGTCTGTCTGCCAGTGCAGTTTGTAAATCAACGTGTAAGCTGTCTTGAGACACAAATAAGATGTCATGTTCTTAATCTACAGTTTTGCTTTCTGTTCATTTAGCTTTAAACTGATTAGTTTGAGTACCACTAGTAGTCTAACTGCAGCATATATAAATATAGTAGTGGTGTTTCATTTTAATCATGGGAAGATGTGGATTTTGGATTATTCTTTTTAATCTGAAAATTGGGGATTTTTTTATTAGGGAAAACCAGGATACCTGTTGATAAGACACCAGTATTTTTAGTGGCTTTTGGATAGTATTTAAGATGTGGGCTTTCAGTGTACAGTCCTCAATCCTGGCAAGCGTCTAGATGAAGGGAGTATATTTGGTAGCAAAAGACACTCTCATGGACTCAGAGGGAAACAGCCTTCCATCTTCAGCTCGCTCTGTGCAAACATGAAGTTTGTTTCCTACCTATGGGGACTTTTTACCATCCTGTACCATCTATACTTTTCCCAGAGCCTGATGAAGAGACTTTGATCTCAAAAGTTTGCAGAAAAGGACAGTTTTCTTTCAACTTCCCAGTTGGTCTAATAAAAGGTATTATTTTGGAACCAGTAGTCCTAGTTATTTGTATGTCTAGTTGAAGGGAAGCATTTCCCCTAGTGTGTTGTTTACTAGTTGAGATCAGCAGAGGTCCGCAAGTTGACTAGTCTCTGGTATTTATGGGTAGGGGTCTACTGAACTCAAGGTGGCTGACCAGTTTCTCAGGCAGATCTTGAGACGGGGTGCCATACATACAGGATGAGTGCAGCAAACAGATACTCATCACCCCTCCCCACTAGGGGCCTCAGCAGTTCCACCCCTGCCCACACATAGCTTAAAATCTGTGTTTTAATTACCCTGATTAAACCCATAGAAGCCATTAATCTATATGTTTATTAAGTACAGATTAATGGTTTCCCTGGGCTTAATCGGGGTAATTAAGCTGTGGTTTCGGGCTGTCCCCAAGCAGCTCTTACTACAAAATAATAAAAAAACCAAAAAAAACTTATGGGCAAGGAAAAAGGTGTGTGGGAAGCCTTGCAATCTTGAAGTATGGGCAGGGAAGGGGGAGGGGGAGAGGAGGTTGGGAGAAGGGGGCTGTAGTGGGGCTGTCTGTACAGGGGGTGGGATATTCCATTTATAGGAAAGAACTGCAAGAGTATGCCTGATGAAGGATCTTCTTCCTGTTTTGCCCTGTATCTACAGAATTACATGCCAGGCTCTAAGGAACAACTATTTTCCTGCCATTTGGTAAAGAGAGGAATATAGAGGAGAAAAATGGGATCAGATCTGAAGCTAAATAATATTTGGGTAGTTTGTAACCTGGTGGTAGTTGGGTATTTTAGGAGGATGAGCTGATCAGGTTGCTTTATATTATATTGACTAACATACTTTTTTCAAGTGGTGGCAAAGCATCTTGTGGTTTTGTGTTTTGTTTTTTGATGAGTATCTGTTTGCATTGAATACATTCAGTTTCTTTAATTAGCAAGATATACAAATAGAAGCCACAGTAGAAATTCAGTTGCTTTTCAAATAACCACTATTATTAAAATATAGCTATGCTATTTGACATCTTTGCAAAGCTTGTTGTTTTAATGTGGGGTTTTTTCCTGAATTAATAAATGTTCCTTTCTTTTCTTTTTCTTTGTTTTTTTTTTTTAAGGTGGACAGCAGCAAGGAATCAGCAGAAGCAGCTTGTGATATTTTATCACAACTTGTGAATTGCTCTCTCAAAACACTTGGACTAATTTCAACTGCTCGACCAAGCTTTTTGGATTTACCAAAGGTGGATCTGACATGTTTAATTTATATGTGCAACTACTGCAGTGATTGGTATGGGACTGATATAATTTAAGACAACATTTGGAGATGAGAAATCAGTGGTTTGAAAGTAGCAAGTTCTTTGTAACCTTTGTCTTTTACTGGGAACTTAAAATTGCAGAATCTAAACTTGCTACTGGGCTATTTTAAGTAGAACTCTCCTAACTCTGTATTTCAAGTACTGACCAACTCTTCTGTTTGATTTGAAAAATATATTGGCTTCAGTGTAAACCTTAGAGAGAGTATATGGGGCCATAGTGCTAGTCAAGGTTCTGGAGGAACTATGCACACTTAATTACACACCTCATTTTAGATTCTGCCTGTTAAAGATAAGTAGAGGCTATTATAATCATCAGGGATCCTGTTTTCTTCTAATTTAAAAAAATCCTATATTTTCAGATTAAAAAAAGTAATCCATTTTTACACGATTGAAATGAAACCTCTCTCTCTCTCTGTATTAGTGGTGTTTCATTTTAATCAGATGTAGATTTTGGGTAACTTTTTTAAATCTGAAAATTGGGGCTTCTTTTTATCAGAGAAAACCAGCATCCCTGATGATAATCATTTACTCTGATAATCTGCAGAATATATCCAGTGAGTTCATTCAGTAGTGCAGTGATCCATCAAGCACATAAAATAATGGGGAAACTCTCATATCCAATGGCTAATTACTCTCCCTTTTTAAAATTTTACATCTTTAGTTTTAGGATGCATTTGTGTAGCTTCACCCTGTAGTGGTCAGATTTTGCAGTGTCTTAGTGCAGGACTGTTTACAAGACAATCTGAAATCTCATTATATTGGTACTTGCAGATAGTGAATAGAGTCACGTCATGTGTTCGTTTGAAGAATTCTTTAATCCTTCAGTATAAGATATTTTTCCCATACCTAAATTATGTTTTGTAGCTCTCTCGGACCATTCCAGTCTTCCAGTGTGGACACCAGAGCTGGACCTACCATTGCAGTAGTGGTGTCACTAAAGCAGTATATACATGTTAGTACTTTGTCCCTGTAGATATACTCTTTTTTTTTTTCTTTCTTCTGTAGCTAGCACATTAAAGGATTGTTGTTTACTTAAAAATCCATTACAGACCCCAATCAGTAAATATGCTCAACCTTCTTTTTTCATAACCTAAGTTGGCTGCATTAAGCGCATGTTCAAATGAGCCTGGCTTACCAAATATTTTGGACTGTTTCCCCTGATGTGACTTGTTCACTAGCTTAATTTTTGTCATCTGCAAACTACTAGGAATTTTATTCCATATAGTTTTCATACTGTTAGTAAAAACTTTGGAACAGCATTTGGTCACAAATAGATCCTTGTAGGAAACAGAAGTTAGCTCTGTTGAATGAAGAAGACACACTTATTTCTCAATTTAACAGCTAACCATTTTTAATTCAATTATTGCACACAATTTTCATCAAAATGTATTAAATGAAGTAAAAGAGATGCGAGTTAGATGACTACAGAACTATGTTTTTAATGTCAACATAGATGCTGTTTGGCTAAACTTCTGATATCAAATTATATCAGGTTTTGCAAAAGTAATGTCAGATGCTTTCTAAAACATTATATATGCAACAATTCCTTAATTTTTCACTAAATACATTTTATTTTCTCCATGACTTCATCTGGGATTAGTGTCAAGCTGACTAGTCTGTATTTGCCCAAGTAATTGTATTATTCATCTATATTTGCATATTAACTCTTACCAGTCCTTCTTAACAAGTCTTGAAATACTAGAAAAATTCCAACATCAGTTTTCTTAGTCAGCTAATTATTTTAAATTTTGGGGGGTTATATTATTTATTCTTATAGATTAAAATGTTTTACTTGGAGCTACTTTTTAACTTTCTCCTTGATAAGTAGAAAGTATTATGTTCTGACTGTTGCACTCCTTTCTAGATGTCTAGCAGAAATAATTGGTGAAGACCCCTGCTGCTTTTGCATGTATATATTGTTCAGTAACGTTGATGCCTGTAACTTAAAGCTGCCCAACTTTTATTTGAATATTCTATTTTCATTTACTTATAACTTCCCTTATTGTTTGGGCTGAAAATATGCATTCTTTTAGAAATTTTTTTGGGGAAACTTCAAATTAAAAAAGGGCTCAATAAAAAACTGGTTCCTGGGAAAGGACCCATGCATAGGCTTATGGGAGGGGAGATGTGGGCATGTTAGGAAAAATGGAAAACCATGTCAAGACACCTCAAAAAAAAATTCTAGTACCTCACAGGCTGGTTGATGGGTGGGGTTTTAGTTAATCATCCCAGGTCTCTTGTTGTTTTTTTCTCCTCAGTAAATAGCCCTAGTTTCTGGCTCTCTTGTTCATGGTGTTGTAACAGCATAGTCCAGTTGCCCTGCATCTTGTTTTTCACAGCTGCTCTTAGGGCTCTGAGTAGCAGGAATGAAAACTGAAGACTGATTGGTTTTCATTCTGCTGTAGCCTGAGAAATAGATGCTGAAACTGTCCTTGCTGGGGGCAGATTTAAGAGTACACAGCTGCCTTTTTTACACAGCTGCACAATTGTATGGGTTAAGGTATTTTTGTATTTAAATAAAAGTTTGAATTATAACAGCACTTAATCAACTATGAAAGCTTTCTACTTGACACGGGTAATTATGTAATTGTATTCAGGACTCCTCTCTACACTTTGTTTTAGATTGACTTGATTTTAAAGTACTGAACTAATTAGAAAACAGGGAAGAGATTTGTGTGTGGCTGTTACCACTTTTGATGAGAATAATTTTCCAAACTAGAGAATTGATGGAAGGAGATTATTTGTGAAGCATATTTGTTAACAAAAAGGGGTTGATTAATAAGATTAGCAGATATTCGTAATCTTTACCAAAACAAAATAAATGGCACAATAGAGTATGTTTTAGGTCCACTATTTACCTGCCTTAAAAGGGGAACAAAGAAAGGTTAATTTCATCTGATGCATCTAGGCCTGTGTTTCTCAGCCTTGTTAGACGTGGGGTATCTCTTGGAAAATGAGGCTGTTAGGTTGCATACAGACAATACTTTTCTATGAGGAAACAGGCCAGTTATTAACACTATGGATTTCTGGTTGAAATCTCTGGGTTTATCTTGTGAGTCATGTGTTGGTGGTTGCACACCTAACAGTGCCAATACTGTGCAACATATATAAAAAATCCTTGAGGCAGAGCGTTGCAGCACCCTGGTTGAGGATTGCTGACCTAGGCTAATACAAGTTTATTTTCCAGTGCTATATCTTCAACTATACTTTTTAAAATTAATTTAGTTTAATGAGTGGATTTTGTATCTTTATTGTATGTAATACCTGTTTCTCTTGAGGAGTTCTTAGAGTACTAACACTTAATTTATGTTTTTCAAAACTTTTGGGCTTCATTGTACTTTCTGGGGAGTGCTAGCACCTTGTGTTACTTATTGGGTATTTTAGAGCCTATTCAAGTACTGAATTCTTAAGTAGAATTAAATAAAACTGAAGATTTTATTTGATAGATGTTTTGAGAAATATTTGCTAATTAATGTTTTGCACGTGTACACGTATTTGTTGCTAAATAAGAAAAAGACAATTTTTAATGCTTTTGAAGACACTGAAAAAGTATTTTTAAAGAGGATACAGTTTTGCTCAGAAGATGGTCATGGACCATGGTGTGTTAAGAAAATTTAAATTCTATTTGGAATAAAACTAGATAGACCAGGGTGGTTGTTTTAATGGAAACTAAATTTTCCCATTCCTAAACATCTAAATGGCATTTACCTATTTATTGCAGAAGTAAAACTTCACCTTCTTATTGAAGTAGATACATTTAGAATATTTATTTTATTAGTTTCCTTTCACATACAAAGCTGTAAAGATTGTTGCCTTCAAAGCACACCTTAGCGCTCCTCAGAGCGATTATTGGAGCTCTTAAATTTACCATTTCAGTTTTACCACTTGTACAAGATGCTTTCCTTTAATGTGGTGCATCTTCTATGTCCCAGTTATCAATAATAACTATATATATAGCCTGATGGCAAAAACAGTATTCATGGTTAAAAAAAAACAAACCAATAACCCCCACAGTATCCAGTTCTAGTCTTTATCTGTTTGAATTAAAATGGGCAAAATTAAGTTGAATGCTGTAGTAGGAGTTATGTACAACTAAAGGAAGAAGTATTCTATGGAGGTCTAAAAACCCCTGTCTTTGGAAAATGAATTTAGAATGAATCATGTTTCACTAACTGTTTTTCTCCTTTTTACAGTCGCACTTTATTTCTGCACTGACAGTGGTGTTTGTAAACTCCAAATCCCTCTCATCACTGAAGATAGATGATACGCCTGTAGATGACCCATCCCTTAAAGTATTAGTGGCTAACAACAGTGATACACTCAGATTGTTAAAAATGAGCAGCTGTCCTCATGTTTCTCCTGCAGGTGAGCTGTCATGTATTAGTTTAAGTCTGACTAATATAGCACGTTTCTGAAAACTTGTGGATTTTTTTGGTGAGGTCTTGTTGCAGAGGGAGTGGATAACCAGTAAGTATTTGAAGGCTCTACCATTTCATAAATTCCTGTTCAGCCTTTGTTCCATAAAAGTATCAAAACCTGTCTATTTGGCTAGTGCTAAAAAAATGCATGATTAGGGACTTACCAAAGTAATAATTCTGTGATTTGCGGAAACCACAAATTTGGTAGATCCCCCATGAAAGAGCCCAGTTCTCACACACAAAAAAAAAAAAGGCAGAGAAAAGTGGGGTGCAAGCAGAGGAGGGAAGTCTTGCTGTTCTGATGCAGTGGGAGTAGACAGGGAGCATGCCTCTGGCCGAAGAACCCCAGAAGTCCTGCCCCTCCCCAGAGACTGTCAGGTGGCTACCTGTCAGTCTCTGGGGAGGGGCAGAACTTCTGGGGTCCCTTGGCCATTTGGGTCAGTGGGGGCGCTGCACTCTGAAAAAGGCATCAGGCACCATGCCAGAACTGCAAAATTTTGAGGCAGCCTCCATGAATTAGGTAGGTCCCCATCACAACAGTTCATTATGACCATTCCTTGAATTTTGGAGTGGAATAGATTATGATGTGGCTGACTTCCTTGCTTCTTAAAAAGAACAACTTTTATCTTTCAGCTTGAAAACAAGAGTAGATACAGGCCACGGACTAAGAGTGTACAGCCATTCAAGTGGTTCTTGTGGAAGAATAACTAGTTTCAATAACTAGAAATTAGTTATGTATAAAAGAGAAGTACATATTTGAAAATTATGAGGAGAAATTATAGTCCAGTAAGGGATTATTGGAATTCACAATGGAAAAAGTATTAGAAATTATCTGAATTAACATCTTTCACAAAAACCTTGTATATAGTTTTAATGTGAACAAATTCTCAAATTGCAAATCTGTTACTGAATCCAACAAAACGATTTAACATTTATCAGCATGGTACCTGCAGTGTCTTTTAAAACTTTTTTAACCACAGTTAACTTACCTAAGATGATCTTTTTTTAAACAGAAGCACTAAAATAAATGTTTCGTCTTTTTTTGTATTGTTTCTTAAATATAGAAAATTTATACTGTCATGATTTTGCTTTTGTGACTTTACAAAATCATCCTAAGTTGATCTTTTTTTTTAACATCATGGTCTTGACTAAATAGTAAGAATATAGTAGAAATTTGACATTACCCATTTAAGAAACAAAGAACACAACTGCCATTTCCCTTTTAAGTGCTGAGGTGGATGGAGTGGAGTCGCATGAAAAAGTGAAAAACCTTGGCAAACGCTAAGCAACTGGAAAGATAATTTGGCTGAGGTATGATTGAGGTCTAGGTGTGCCTGGATAGAGAATAGACTGGAAATGAATTAGCATGTAGACACTTGGTTATACAGCATATTTAAGCTCCAGAGCAGGCAGGATAGCAAAGAAGTAACAATGTCTAAGCAAAAAAGAGAAGGAAACTTTGATATTCAGACTCAAAACATTTTCAGGGAAGAGACCCAATTACAGGATTGCTATAAACTGCTAAACAATTTGAATCCTTTTTTTGAACTTAAAGAGCTAACCACTTGTGGTAATATTAAAATGGTAGAAGTCATTTTGTAAAACAAGGGTCTAGGGGTAAATTCATTGCTAGAGCAGGATTCATGTTGAGAACTGACCAGGGAACAGATTGAGTGAAGATAGTACCCTGAGAGGAAAAAACAAAATACAATAAAGACAAAACTTTACAACGGTAAAAGAAAGGACTGAGGTAAATCTAGGAATTCCATCCAAAAGAAGCTGCAAGTGCTCCTGTAAATGTCTGGATTTGGATTGGGGTTGAAGGAAACAGAAAATGGTATTGTTTTGTTCTCTTATGTGCCTTATACACATCTCTAATTCTACTCATCACCTGATCCTTAACTGCCATCCAAAAAATTTGATAGAAACTTTTGCAAAGCAAAATAATTATAACATGTAAATTAATATTGTTATACTGTTTTTATATTATCTAAAGTATCAGCAGTTGCAGCAGAGGGAGTGAAAGAATTAACTGTGCCCTTTGTCAGTATTTTTGGAAAAGATTCTATTTGACATTTCTTTTTTCCAAGTAAAAAAAAAAAACATTATAAAAGTTACCTTTTGGATTATTTTGGAAGGACACCAACTGAAAGCATATTTGTAGTTTTGATGTAGATGTTAATGAAGAATTGTAGTTGCCTTTTGTGACATAATCCAAATTGGTTAAAATCTAGAGATAAGAGGACACTGCATTTTCAAATTAAAGACCCAAGACTCAGTTTAAAATTTTTTTGTGTGCTTTAAAAGGTTAGAGGCTGTAAACCAAAAGTCAGTCTTATGTATTTGAATGGCTATTAATACAGTAGTATTTTGCATGTCTCCCCATCTTATGCAACTTTAATGCCTCGGCAAATTAGAGCAGGACCATCATCCCTGTGCCACCGAGATTGCGGGGAGGGGAAGAAGGTTCTTCTCATCTAAACAAAACTCAAATGGAAGTTAAAGGCAAATATATATTCATAAAAGCTGTTTAGCTTCAGCAAGAGTAGGCTAAGGGGGGACCTAGTAGCTGCTTACAGACTCATCATGGGAGATCAACAGTAAGTATGTAGAGCCCTTTTCTCCCCAGCACCACCTGGGGTGACGAGGAACAATGGTAAAAAGCTGATGGAGAAAGGTTTAAGTTAGAGATCAGAAGGCAATTTTTTAGTTAGGGTGGCCAAAATCTGGAATCAGCTTCCCAGGGAAGTGGTCCTCGCCCCTACCTTGGGCAAGTTCAAGAGGAGGCTGGACGATCTCCTGTCTGGGGTCTTGTGAACCCAGCATTCATTGCTGCCTGTGGCAGGGAGTCAGACTACGTGATCTTTCAGGTCCCTCCTGACCTTAACTACTATGAAAGTATATCCAAAACTGCCAACCAAAAATCTCTTTATTGGAATCCACCAAGTCCTGGTGGAGTATAACCTTACTTCACCAACTGTAATAGTTACATTTGGCCATAGAATGAAACTAAAAAAACAAGGACTTTTAGACTAGACATTAGGAAGAGCTTCACAGCTAGAGTGGCCAAGGTCTGGAATGGACTCCCAAGGGAGGTGCTGCTCTCCCCTACCCTGGGGGTCTTCAAGAGGAGGTTAGATAGGCATCTAGCTGGGGTCATCTAAACCCAGCACTCTTTCCTGCCTATGCAGGGGGTCG
>JAGPOW010003316.1:123840047-123851576 GCA_030014935.1 Caiman crocodilus
GGCATCTAGCTGGGGTCATCTAAACCCAGCACTCTTTCCTGCCTATGCAGGGGGTCGGACTCGATGATCTATTGAGGTCCCTTCCGACCCTAACATCTACTTGAGTACTACCTATCCTTATAGATTCATAATCTTGTGCAGGAATGTCAAAGATATGGCCTACAGAACTCCTAGGGGGGCTGGGAATTTGGAGGCAGGGGATAAGTAACAACTGTGTTAACTTCCACCCCAGGAAGTTTCCTGCCATCTGGATATGGCCCAGGGGCCTCACGTGAGTGACACCTGCTAACAACCTTCTGTGTGCTCCTTAATTGGCAAGCTGTTATTGACCAGTGGTGTTCTGCAGGGTTAAAAAAAATCATAATATCACAGGACAGTAGGGCTGGAAGGGACCTCATGAAGCGGAAGGGAAGTAATCAACAGTAGGTACAGGTACAACTTACCCCAAACAGGACCTGAACCCACAATCTCTTGTTTAGGAAACCAGTGCATTATCCATGATGAAATAGCCACTCTGCTTAGAATTTGCTGCTCCCAGTTCTTATCCACCTTTTTGCAGCTTGCTGCAGCCCTTTTAGAATAGTGGCACAGACAGGAAGAGTAATTTAGAATTAGGAGCAGCAGCTGCCTAAGTAGGCAGAAAGCAAAATGCATGCCTCACCACTTTGTTTAAAAAAAAAAAAAAAAAAAAGCTAAATCTAGTTCTTTTATATTAAAGGCTTTGTGCCTTCTTACTAAAGATCCTGAAATAAACCAACTTTGTACTTTTTTTATTTTCTTTTTCAAAGTGGTGATGATCTCTATATTTGTATTATTTTTGTTTATGGTACTGTCTCTCATCCCAAATCCTCAGTGAATATTCAAAAAACCTTTAAGCAGCTAACGTGTGTGTGTGTGTTTAGTATAGGAAGAATTGTTCTCTTCAGCAGAAGAATCTTTGCATACTAAACAGCAGGCATCAGTTTGGGATGATGCCTTGTCTTTCTCCCAACTCCACTGAGGGTTATAGGAAGGAGCACACTAATTCAGGGAGTTTTGTTCTTTCCACTAGCAGTATCTTTTAATTTGATAAGATAAATTCAGCTACTACCTATAAGTATGCTGCTGCAGCATGTCTGTCTGTCTGTCTGTGTCCATCTGTCCACTTGCAGAACATGGGCTCTGCAGACTTCTAAATAACTGTATCCTAAATTGTTTCTTGCTGGACTGCTTCCCCTAAACTTGAATTATTGACACTGCTATACTGGTGGTAACAGGATCTCATTAGGGCATCCTGACAGCTGTCTGTATCACAGCTGGGCTGTTAACAGCCACCTAGGGGAGTCTGAAAGGAGAGGGCAGATGACAGGTGCTGGGGGGTCCTGGAGACCCATGTAGTGCTACATGTAATTCAGTAGCCATTACATATGACACCACAAAACATAGTACCACAAAAGTTTGCCTTTCAGACAGGTACTATTCTGTAGTGCTTGGGCCGTGTTTGTCAGACTACAGGCTGCTTGTGTGCAGGTACAGTTGCATTTTGTAGCCTTACGAGGGCTTTGTCAGACCACAAATGTAATGGCTGCCCATACTGAAAGTCTGATTGAATGTCAGGAGTTTGAGACAAATTCTTTCTTGGACAATTTATAAGCATCTTGTCATCCAAGGTGATCTTATTCTGGTGTCTAAACTTTCTGAATTTTGATGCTGTTCTAACATACAAAAACTAACATTTGTTTGAGTTTAAATTCAAGAAAACTCATTATGTGATACTGTCTTTGATTTATTATAAAGTTTTTTCATGTTCTCCTTTACAAGGTATCCTTTGTGTTGCTGACCAGTGTCATGGCTTACGTGAGTTGGCATTGAACTACCATCTGTTAAGTGACGAGCTTCTACTTGCTTTGTCGTCTGAGAAACATGTCAGATTAGAACATTTACGCATTGATGTGGTCAGTGAGAATCCTGGACAGACTCAATTCCACACCATTCAAAAGAGCAGCTGGGATGCTTTTATCAAGCATTCTCCCAAAGTAAATTTAGTAATGTACTTTTTCTTGTATGAAGAGGAGTTTGACCCATTCTTTCGTTATGAAACACCTGTCACTCACCTGTACTTTGGGAGGTCAGTAAGCAAAGATGTTCTTGGTCGTGTTGGAATGACATGTCCTCGATTAGTTGAACTGGTTGTGTGTGCCAATGGATTACGGCCACTAGATGAAGAGCTGATTCGTATTGCAGAACGCTGTAAGAATCTGTCAGCAGTTGGCCTAGGGGAGTGTGAAGTCTCTTGCAGTGCCTTTGTTGAGTTTGTGAAGATGTGTGGTGGTCGCCTCTCTCAGCTCTCTATAATGGAGGAAGTCCTGATTCCTGATCAGAAGTACAGCTTGGAGCAGATTCACTGGGAAGTGTCAAAGCATCTTGGTAGAGTCTGGTTTCCAGACATGATGCCCACATGGTAAAGTCCTCAAAGACTTAAGAGCATGTGAAATAGCACCTTAAATATGAGCATACCATATTGCAACTTACTGTATAAGCTTATTTAATAATATAGTTTAACTGTAACATCACTGCATATTTTTTTTTTAAATGATGTCCTATTTAACACTTGTTTTTGAAATTCAGATTTAAGCATAGAAAATGTGGATATTTCAGAAACAGATTTTTGTCCAAATAAAAGCGGTCTCTATTTTAGTTTTGCTTTTATGCCATTGATAGTGATCCTGAATTTATGTACAAAATAACACTATTTAAAAATATTGCAATATTTAAAAACTCTAGTTGTGAAATATCAATCACGTATAAGAATATTTTGTCCCTTCTTGGTTTAGATAAATATTGAATGTAATGGAAGTTGATTTACAAAGGGAGAAGAGACTGCTTGCTTTATTGCAGATTATAGCAGTTACCTACAATGTTCAAATTGTGACAGCTGTTTAGACTACTTAAGATTCTACGGAGCATTTGGTAATCTGTGTAACTTGTACATTACAATGTAATAATTATGACAGGCAAGAGCAATACATAATAGTATAGTTTATACGTATTACATTTGCTAACTTTATTTGTTCCTCAAAATAAGTTAGTGTGCAAAGTAGTAGTGATGAGAGTTATCAAAAGCTTTTTTTTCTCTATGCAGATCCACATGTAAACCTGTTTTAAGGTATTAAATATAGCTCAGGAAGCCAACACATTCTGCAAGAAAACATTGATAATACTCTCTTTTTAGATAATGGTTGGAATAAATGGGCTTTATTTAAATGTTTGCAGGATTTGATCAGATGGAATTTTGTATGCGTCTAGACCAATGGGAAGCGAGAAATGTTGAATATAATAACAGCCGTTAAGAGAATAATGGGGACCCATTTGACAAAATGTTCGAAGACCCATTAACTGCTTAAAATTTTAAGAGAAAAATAGCTTTGTAACTAACAGTTGCCTAATCTTTACACTGATTGCTATTCTGTAAATCTGTCTTTGGAAATGTTTATGTATGAAGTGAATGTTTGATAGCTATCCATTTTTGTACATCTTTTATTTCAACTAGTTACAGATCATTTCATAATACTTAAAATTCTAAAAGAGCAGCAGAATTGTGTGAACTTAGCAACCAGTAATAGAGAATAATATACAGAAATTAAATGGAAAAAATTAACTTATAAATAATATCTATCAAAGAAAATATTAGTTTATATGAACTTTGCTGGTGGCTAACTTCATTTTTTAATTGTACAGCAAACTATAGTAGTATATAGATTTTCTTCTAATTTCATTGATGGTCATCGTGCTCAAGGGTAAACTAATACATTTATAATATGAGCATATTTAAGTTCATAATTATATTTTTGAGCAAACATTGCTCAGCGAACCATCTTTAAAAGGAAAACTTTCTGTAGAGCTTTGGTTTAAAAATCCCACTTTTATTGAATAGGCAGTTTTTGTATTAGAATTTGTTAAATTTAATGTAGTATAACTTGCTTTCATCTGTACAAAGATGTCAATACATTTAGTCTCTGTAAAAGAAATATACTAAGTTTGTTGATTTTTAATATGTTGACGTTGATACTTCAAAGGATCAGTCTGGAATTTCATTACAGTATTTTAGGCAGACAAGGTTCCTTGGGTGAATTTGATATCTTTTATTAGACTAACCCAATAAAAGATATCCAGTTCACATAAGGAAGCTTGTCTGACTATGTCCTTAGACCAACACGGCTAAAACCTACACCCCTGCATTACAGTATTTTGGAAGCCATAAATGTTATTGATGCACTAAATTCATTTTTGAAGTAACTTCTTCCAGTAATATGACTAAAACATCATTCTGAGAGGTAAACTGTGAAAGTCATTCTCTCTGAGAGAGCAGCATTTGATCTATGCAAGTCCATAAACAAGAACAGTTGTGGAAGGCAAGACACATTTATACCAACATATCTCAAATTATTTTGTCAACAAGGAATTTCATTCATTTCAAGTCTGTCTTTCTGTTTGAAACAATTCAACATCAGACTATGAGAGGGGAAAAAGATGCATGCATGTGGAAGAAGGCTTCTTAGTTATAACTATATAAGGTTATTGGGGGTGGGGAACACATTTGCAAAGCCTTTGCAGTTAGAAATACAACAGTAACAATTCACCTTCAACTGAAGAAAATATAAGCTGTCTTAACCTCTCCTATCTACCATGATGGACAGCAGTATAAAACTAAGATTTTCTTTATCAGTCAGTTTCAAAGATGTACATACATTGGAGATAAGCCATCAACTTTTTCATGGAAGCTTCTTGTATGAGTTAAATGCATCATTTATAAAGTTTTACAATACTTCACATTTACACTTTTTATATATGTGCAAATACTGAAGTATAAAATGAATTTGATTACTACTATATTTATGTACATGTACCTACTTTAAGTATATTTCAACACCTATTAAATTTCTTTTATCAAAATTATATTACTCATAATCTAGCTAACACTATCAGTTTTTAATGAATTTAGGAATAGATCTGACATGTTCGTAGCTAGGTTGGGGCAGGTTCTGCATAAATACTTGCATTGATGGTGTTCCAAAGCTAATAATTGATTTAGTTATACAGATATAAAAAACATTTTTTGATATCACCCCTAGGTCTTAAGAGTCAATAGATAGGAATTATACTGACATAATATTGTCCTGGAAAGATTAAAAGGGTGGATAGTTACACAGGTGCTAACAAATCCAAACTGTTTAACTCCATTTACTTCAATGAAACTTGAGCAGGGTTGAACTTGGCTACTTAAATCAACACCTCAGTTGTGATGCTGTGTTGCTTCAGAAAGAAACAACAACCTCTCATTGTTTTGAGTTGCCTGCCTACAAAAATAGCGTTAAATTAAGTAGTAACTGGGTGTGCCTACACAAGATGTTTACTGCGCAATTGACTAATTAGTTGCTCAGTAAATGCTTCAGTGCCTACGCATGCACCCCTATTAGGCTAGAGTAAACTTAATTTACTCTGCAGGAGGATAGTACTTGTATAAAAGTACAAGTAAGTGCAAATACAAGTACATGCAAGTATAAGTACTATCCTGCTGCGGAATAAAAAACAAGCAGCACACATTTAGATGCTGCCCAGCTGGTTGGGGTATGAGGGTGTTTCAATTCAGGGGCTGCCTACCAGCTAGCCATGCACTGAATCTCCCTCATGCCCCAGCCAGCTCTTCCATTGCACACTGGGCCAGGGGGAGCAGCCCTGGGCTGGCAGGCTGGCCCTCTAGTTCCTGTGCCAGCTGGGGCTGCTCTGCTCAGGCTTCATATGCTGTGTCAGAATACACTGCAGAGCTTATTGCTCCCAGATTCACATTCAAACGGTGCATTTGGGAGCAATAAGCTCCACAATTTATTTAGGTACCACAATTGCACATGTAGATATGCTCACTATCTAAAATGGGTACCATGCTGGGGAAGAAGTTTGGAAGAATTTTGAGGTGGCCAAGCACAGTAGTATTTCTTTTGTAATGTACACACTACAAATACTACATCCTCATATAATGAAGGGTAACAAATTCTAAAATAGGAAGAAAGTGTTGGGTCCACGATGCCTACCAGTAGATTTTTGTCTCTGCCATCTGTCTGCATCTGATTGCTTGATGCTGTATTTATCAGCTCATCTTATTTCGATTAAAATTTGTCTCAATTGCTTAGATTCCATCTCCCAGTGCACATGTTTGAAGGTGCTAGTTGCAATTTTCTTGCTTCCCAGGGTCTTTTAATGGGATTTCCTTTGTCATGTTACAATTTGACCTTTCATAGATCCATTCATTTCACTTGTGGCTTTGAACAGAAAATATGGTTTTTCATTTCCACTTGGCTGCAGGGAGAGCTTGGGTATTATCTGTTTTGCTATGGAAGCAGAAAAAAATGGAAAAAAAGACCAAAAGGATCTCTGTCAGGCAATTGAAACAGCCATATGACACAACTTAGGCCAGTATGTCTAATGAAAATCCACATTGAAAAATGCAAACCTGGTTTCAATGTTGGGGTTGGAAGGCAAATCTGGTGTTTTGTTTGCCCACTTTACTATATTGTCCCTCTTGGACACTGCTCACAGATGTTTAGGGCTGGAAGGGACCTTGTGAGATCGTAGGGTTGGGCCACCCTGCTCTGGGCAGGAAAGACTGCTGGGGTCAAATAACCCCAGCAAGGTATGCATCCAGTCTTCTTTTGAAGATCTCCAGGGTAGGTGCCTGCACCACTCCTGGGAGTCTATTCCAGAGTCTGGTGACATGAACCATGAAGAAGTTTTTCCTTAGATCCAGTCTGAAACTTTCTGCTAGAAGTTTGACTGTTGATCCTGGTTTTCCCCTGGGGCACTTTGGTGAATAATTGTTTGCCTAGCCTCTGATACTCTCCTATGATGTAAGCTGCCACCAAGTCCCTCTGAAGTCTTCTCTTTTCTAGGCTGAACAGTCCCCTATCTGTTAGTCTTCTGTCACGTGGCTTGCTCTTCAGGCCTCTAATATGAGTGGCTCTTCTCTGGACTCTCTCCAGCTTCTCCACATCCATCATGAAGTGTGGCGCCGAGAACTGGACACCGTACTCCAGCTGCGGCATCACCAAAGCTGAGTAGAGCGGGAGAATAACTTCCTTAGTTTTGCTTGAGATTAATTGGTCAATGCATGCTAGTGTAATTCTTGCTCTGCTAACTGTTGCATCACACTGGTGGCTTATATTCATTTTATGGTCAGTTATGACGCCCTGATCCCTTTTGGACATGGTGCCAAGTGGCATAGCACCACCAACCCTATATGTTTGTTGCGGATTTTTCCTCCCCAGATGATGCACCTTACACTTCTGTGGTGAACACCATCTGGTTCTGTTCCACCCATCTAATAATCTCTAGGTCCACCTGGATCCTCAGCCTACCCTAAGGTGTGGCCACACTTCCCCAAAGCTTACTGTCATTGGTGAACTTTGCCAGTGTGCTTTTTACCCCCACATCCAGATCATCAGTGTAGATGTTGAAAAGCACCAGTCCAAGTACCGAACCCTGAGGGACCCCACTGGCTACCTTCTGCTAGGTCAACACAGATCCGTCTACTGATACTCTGTGGGTCCATACCTGCAGCCAGTTAACCACCCATCTGAATTGTTGAACCCATAGACCTATTTTTACCTTGAGAGCCTCATGGGACATCAAGTCAATGGCTTTCCTGAAGTCCAAGTAAATGATGTCGATCTCATCTCCCTTATGCAGGTAGTAAGTAACCTGGCTGTAGAGGTAGATGAGGTTAGTCAGACATGACCTACCTGTGACAAAACCATGCTAGCTGTCATTCAGAATTTTGCTTTCTAGTAGCTTACTGCATATGGAGTCCTTGAGAAATTTTCGGAGGCTTTTTCCTGGAATTGATGTCAGGCTGATAGGCCTGTAGTTCCCTGGGTCCTCTCTCCTCCCCTTCTTGAAGATGGGCACAACATTGGCTTTCTTCCAGTCTTCTGGGACCTCTCCTGAGCACCATGAATTCTTGAAGGGGTTCAGCAGTGGTCCTACAATGACTTTGGCTAGTTTATTCAGCACTCTTGGAGTTCATCTGTTCCTGCTGATTTATATAGCTATGCAGCCTCTCTAACTGTTCTTTCACCAGCTCTACATTGACTGTTGGTAGGTGATCATCCCTACTGTGACTATTGTGTGTCATTTTTGCATTCAGCAGGTTATCACTTAGACTGGTGGAATACAGATGTGAAGTACTTATTCAGGAGTTCAGTTTTCTCCTTGCTGTTGGTGACCAGCTGTCCAGATGCATTGAGCAGTGGTCCCACATTGCCATTGGTTTTCCTCCCTTTACCTACGTACCTATAGAAGGACTTTTTATTGTCCTTGATTTCGGACGCTAACTGGAATTCAGTCACCACCTTTGCTTTTCTAATCTGCCCCCTACAGGTGTGGGCCAATCTTAAATAGTTCTCCTTGGGGCCTCATTTATAAGCCTCCCTCTTTTTCAGATCTGCAACTTCCCTGTAGAGCCAAGATAGCCTCCCAGCCCTTGTGCTACATTTTTAGATACTGGTATGGACAAATTCTGTGCATCAAGGATTCCTTGAGGAATAACCACTCTTCAGTCACACGTTTTCCCTGTGGTCCATGATCCTATAGGGCATTACTCACTAAAACCCTTACCTTATTGAAGTTAGCTTTTTTGAAGTCAAGAATTTTTAACTTGCTTACAAATTTCCCAGCCCTACGATTGACAGTGAAAGTGATAGTGTCATGGTCAGTGTCCCCTAGGTTATCCTTTATCTTCAGATCGCTCACCAAGTCATCACCCTTGGCCAAGACTAAATCTAGGAGGGCATTTCTTCTGGTCAGCAGGTATACTTCCTGAGGTGGGTAGAGCTTATTGATGCAAGTCGGGAATCTGCGCAACAGGTCAGATCTGGCTGAGCTCACGTTCTTCCAGAGATGAATCAGGTGGCCCAGTTTTTGGGCAGCTCTGTAATTACAAATTAAGTACAAGACAGATCCTCCTTTTTTGTACAGTGGTCCACAGATCAATGAAGTTGTGCCTTTGTGTGCTGCAGCCCAGAGGCTATCAGTCACTGTCTGGTTACTTGTAGGTGCACTTCTAAGAGCTCACCAGGCTTTTGGGGGAAGATTCTGCCTCTACAGTGGAGAGAATAAAGAGAAATTAGTGCTTTTATGTCACAGAGCAGTATTTCCTCTACATCTTTATAAAGTGTGGAGTCTCTACTATTGTGGATCCTCCTGCACTATTCATGATAGAATCATTCCTTTCTGTTAAAATTGTTTTTGATTAGTGAGTACTTCATTGTGCTAGGTGTCTAGTTTGAAACTCCCCTGATGGATTCAGTATGTACTTTCCATTCATACTGAAGTTTAACTCTAAGTTCCACAGAGATTGGAAACTGTTCTGTCCTCCTACCCTATTATATTTGTCCCAAATGAACAGGGTTTTCTCCGATTAAAAAAAAAATCCCCAATTTTTGGATTTAAAAAAGTAACCCAAATCTACATTTTTCCATGATCAATGGCAGTGTTTCATTTTGATCACAGAAATTGTAGATGTCGGCTTACTTTTTAAATCTGAGAAAAAACAGGATCCCTGCTAATGAGAAACTGGGGTATGGTTTAGATCTTGGCATTATGT
Source organism: Caiman crocodilus (assembly GCA_030014935.1). Lineage (NCBI taxonomy): Eukaryota > Metazoa > Chordata > Crocodylia > Alligatoridae > Caiman > Caiman crocodilus. The sequence goes on from JAGPOW010003316.1 coordinate 123,849,682, forward strand.
ATATTCATCATAACTCCAAAAGGCAATAGTTTGCTCATGGCTGCTGTTGAAGCTTGCTTTCCCTTAGAATTTCCATTTCCAGTTGACTAAAATGTCATACCATTGCTTTTTTCCCCCCAAATCAGTGTTTATTCCCTCAGAACTGTAGTAAAATTTTTTGACAAAAGACCTCACACAACGCTGTGCAAAAAATTCTTCAGAACCAACTAATCATCTGTATGCCGCCCCAAGTCATTATTTGATATTGATTTCAGTAGATCAGTATTATACAAAGTTAAGAATACTATTTGCCATCTGTCCATAATTGCGCAGGCAGTCCTTGGACTTAAGATGCGCTTTTCAGGAACTAATTGTGTCATAAGTCGAAACATTATAACCAATGTTCTCATCAGAAACAATGTTATAAATTGGGGATTCATTCCAGAACCAAGGTCCGATACCCTATTTTCACCAAAAATACCCCAGAATTTTGTACTTAATCAATTATAGATGAGTAATATAGCTACATGAATATATTTATATTGTAAATAGCAATTATATTAATTTGGAAGGACTTCTTTGAGGTGACTTTGCTGGACTTTGTGAAGGGTTCTTGGCTAGAGTCTTCTCAGGAGTCTTGGCTGCAGGTTTTTCTGGAGTCTTGTCTGCTTTCTTAAAGGTAGTGTCCAAAGAAGTTTGGACACACATTCTTCAGAGACATGAGCAACACAGCGAACTTATTTGCTGGTGTGACGTCAAATCGGATCAAGCGTTGTAAGTTGAAATTGATGTCACAAAGGTGAAACGGTGTCAATTTATAAACCTTATAAGTGCGAAACGTAACTAAAACATAAGTCAAGGACTGTCTCTATATAGTAGCCTTCAAAATAGAAAAGTGCCTCGTAAATCAAGAAATGAACATTTTGAGGTAAGTGATCCACACACAGAAGCAATCCACGCTGAATGAGCCATGTGGAAAAAAATGGGAGAGTTTACTGGCACTTAAATTTGCCCTACAGAAGAATTTTTGTATTCTTTTATGCTCTATTTTTTGTATTTGTAAAAGAGTTAGGAAGTGTCACATCTAGAGGCGTCTCCAGGCCTGGGCATGCCTCCAAAAGCAAAGACTTATGTCATGAATCTTTGGATTTAATTACTCCAAGAAAGGAAGGAAACTTTCAGGTAAGACATGGATACACTTATTTTATCATCCTCCCCCTGCTCAAACCATGTTTAATGGGCTTAAAGAGAAACTGGTAAAATTGTAAACTGTATTATTGGTGTTTTCCTATAACCAAGAAAAAGAGTTTGTCTTCAGTTTGCCAGGAGTAGACACATGTATAAAGTGTACCCACCAAACAATGGCACTCACAAAGTTAGGGCCTCTGTCTTCTCAGGGAAGTCATGGGGATAGTCAGGCTCCTAAGAATAGATTTCTCAGCAAGGATTTCCCCAATTCCAAATACGTGAGCAGAAAGGGGTAGTTAGGTAGAAGGCAGGGTAGATTTGCACCCTTATAACAAGTGGCCAACCAGTAGGATGAGTGCTACAAATGGTATGAGCAGGGGAAGGGACAGGTGGTACAGCAGCAGATGGGACAAAAAGCAGAGCAGGAGATCAGGCAGAAGACACAAGGCAAAAAGCAGAAAGAGCAGGAGATATGATGGGGGACACAGGGCAAGAAGCAGAAAACACCAGACTAGGCAGAGAGGGGATTGGAGTGGCACTCGGGGAAGGTGTGGGGCTGGCTTGTGACACGTCAGCCAAAAGGTTAGACCACCAGCCTAAAAAGTGCACTTCTGCCCTGCCTTCTGCTTCTGTTATGCTTCAGCCCAAGTCTGAATTCGTTGCCCGGCATGCATGAGCCAATATACGAATGCCAGTTGGAAGTTTGAAAGAAAAAAAAGTTTTTATTG
>JAGPOW010003316.1:123854667-123908260 GCA_030014935.1 Caiman crocodilus
CCCCCCCCCCCACCCCCCCGCCCCCCCCCACCCCCCCCCCCCCCCCCCCCCCCCCCCCCCCCCCCCCCCCCCCCCCCCCCCCCCCCCGCCCCCCCCCCCCCCCGCCGCCCCCCCCCCCCCCCCCCCCCCCCCCCCCCGAGAAAATATAGGTCAATCCTACTGGGGCCTGTTGAACATGTTCTGAGCATGCCTACTCAGCTGAGTTCCTCAGGGGACAGAGCTGGGGGTGGGGGACATCTCCTTTCTGGATCCCGACCAGGCATGAGCAAGGTGCTAAGCTACTCTGAGCAAGGCAGGTGTGGGCATGCACAGAAGCGTAAGTCTAGGTGCCTCCCTATTTAACTCAAGTTTGAGTTTAGATGCCTCAAGCTGAGGCTTAGGCAACAACTGAGCAGGTTTTGGATTGAGGTAGCCCAGTTGCGCCTATGACCTATAATGACTGGATCCAGCTCTTGATCAAATCCCATTTGATACCTGGTAGTCCCATTTGAAATGGTGCCTTTAATAGACATGTCTATAACTGCTGATTCAGGCAGTGACCCGCACAGGAAAAAGGTTATTAAAGAGTCCCAATAGCTCTAATATTTATCCTAACAGAACTAACCATTTTAAGATCTATTAATATTTAAATACAATTTGCTTTTACTTTTTATATATAAAAATACATTTGTATATTTTGGAAAAAAATAGAAAAAGTCTTACGAGTATTATTAGCATGGCACATTAACATTGATGTAATTTATATCTCCATTAGGCATTTTTTAAGAGGTATGCATGCTAGAACTAAAACAGTAAGGGTACCTGTACGCATGACGGGGGTTTAGTCCTCAGGGTTTTATTCTATGCACCCTAAATTGAAACAGTGGGTTTTTAATTGAAGCCAGTTTCAATTTTTCCATTGCGTTACAGTCTGAGCCTTTTTTTTTTTTTTTTTTTGGAGTCAGAGCCTGCCCGCAGCTGGGGGGTGAGCTACAGGTGGGCCAAGCAGCTAGTAGGCTGCAGGGGGCCCTGGTCTTTCCCTCCACAGTGCCGGAGCCACCTAGGCAGGCTGCTAGTAGGCCAGGTGCTGCCCCAGCTTGGAGGCAGCACCTGGCCTGATCCAACTCCAAGCTGGGATAGCCCCAGGGGCCACCACTGCTGTGGAGAGGACTCAGGCCCCCTGCAGCTCAGGGGCTGCTTGGCCCAGTATTTCGCCCCTCAGCTGCGGGAAAGGTAGGCAGTCTCCACTGAAAAAAAAAATCTGATCTGGCCCCTCACTTCTGCCTTCAGCAGGCTCCCGTGCCTGGCAGGATGCCTGGGGCCACCTGGGAGCAGGCTGGCTTGCCTCTGGGGCAATGTGGAAAGACGACAGGATGTTGGCTGGGTTTGCTGGTGGCCAGAGAGGGCAGCAGGGACAGTGTATAGGACACTTGAAGCCTAGACAGGCTGCTAGCTGGCTGGGCGCTGCCCCAGCTTGGAGGTCCCCAATCCAATGTTTCCTCAAGCCCGATAGGGCTTCCAGCACCCCACGCACTGTCCCCACTACCTTTCCTGGCTGTCAGCACCCACACTCCGTGCAATGTCCCTGCTGCCATTTCCAGCTGCCAGCACCCAGCCACTCTCCTGTTGCCTTTCCACGCAAGTCAGCACATTCTGGGGCAGTCCAATCCATCCTGTCAGCTGCAGGACCTGTTGAAGGCAGAAACGGCAAGGGGCCTGCCTGATTCTTTTTTTCTGCGGAGCCTGCCCATTTCTCCTGCAGCCGGGAGGCAAGTTGACAGCTGTGCAAGTTGCAACATCAGGATATAGTTTAGTTTGCAATGATGCAAACTCATCTAAAATCTGCAAAACTGGTGCACGTGTAATGTATGACGCGATTAAGGCACACAAATGACATTTTTGCTATGTGTACATCATGATGACCGTCACATGTACAAGTATCCTATGTTCACAGACTTCTCTGACAGTCACTAGATTCTGACCTTTATTATTTATTAATTAATTGAACTTAATTCTTTCTTCTCACTTTAAGGTAGCATGCCTGGAAAAATTCCTTCACAAACAGCAATCTAAGAAGGATACACATCTCAAGCACAGATCTAAAAATGACTGTTTTCTTTGGCTTAAGTTGAGGAGGAAAGAATTTCATGCTCATTGCCTGTTGATGGAAGCGGGCCATGACGTGATTCATGTTAAGATGATCTGTTCCAATACTGGATCCAAGTGAGAACCACTCTTTCTTTATATGCTTTATATATACCATCTTTAGTAATTCCAGTTAGGCTGGTAGCTCTCCAAACACACCACACTATCTTGCAGGAAGAATCAAACATGAAAGCTGAAAACCGTAAGTAGTTCTCAGCAGTGCTATCTGTTGTCCTTTGCCAAAAGACAGCAAGCTGGTCTGAGTTCTTCAAACATGAAATGTACATTGGTTTCCTCAAAATGTGGCTTTGTCCTGTTGCTGCAAACTAACAAGCCCTGGATCTGCTTATTTGAATCTGATCCCTGTCTCTTGGTTTAAAAAGAATCAGATAACTGTTCAGTCCTTCCACATAATTAACAAAAGGTCCCAACCAGCTGAAATTTCTGGTTTCTGTTGTGGAGCTAGCAAGAAAATGGAATTTCTCTTTAACCAAGCCAAGGCAGAACAGATAACATCTTTATACAACCGACATCAAAGAGAGGCTCCCCAGGGCAGAATTTAACTTAGGTGCTAGCTCCATGGCAATGTTACCAATACTACAAACAATTCTTCATTGCTAGAAGAGGCATTGGAGAAGTGCCATTTTTGGTTCCTAAAGCATAATTACAAACCAAACCCAGATTTATTTCTGTTAGGTAAAGGAATCTCTTCATAAGTTATTTTGATGTAGGGAGATTTCATTGGTAGAAACCAATATTCTAAGTTGTAAAAAAAGTAAAACCTCTGCTGCAAGATGACTCGATCAATTATTTTTAAGAGATTCCAGAAGAATTCTTTGACAGCCCGAGGAGGTTTGAATGGAGAGTAGAAGTCTCTTAGGGCTTCAGCCATTGTCCTGTTCCCTGAAGGTCCAAAAATAGATGTTTCATTCCCCAAATAAATGGGCTCCCCACTGAATAAAGTTATAGTGGTGTAGTTTGTTTGTATGTTGTTAAAAACAGCTCCTAAATCAGACAGCTTCTGGTATGTTCTTAATACGAATTTAGAGCATTCATAAGATTCAAACCATACTACAGACTGCTGGTCTGGGCTGGCTCGAACTGTCCAAGTCTCATAGTAAATGCCAGTATCGTTGTCATATTTTACCCACTTTGCCATTTGGTTAAACATAATTCCTGTAGGAGACAACAGGGAAATTAGAAGCATTATGAAAAACAACAGACAGGAACCAGTTAGCTAGAAAACTTAAATTGCATTACGAAATCCTTTGTTCAGAGAAGTCAATATCTTGGCATAATACATGTAGCTACAAAGCCTCACCTGGATAATAACAAGGAGTTGCATGAAAATTAGAAGAGCTAATGAATCCCCTGGTGGGTAGGTTCTTCATTTAGGGAAATAATATTTAAATTGCTTATTTCTGTCCCTGCAAGAGCTACTGCTCCAGGTTTAGCACCATTCACCCCATGCTTATAATTAATGATCTTCCCTCTTGTGTCTTATGCATGTAGTTATACATAGAGCTGACAGTGCTGTCTCTAACTAAGGCTAACCAACATTTTCCATTCTAAAATTCTGTTTCTCATTATTCTTAAACCTTTATCCAACTTAAAGTATTTGGTTGAACTTTTTATGCCTCTTGCCCAAAAGATGCCTAACTGAACCTGCAAATAATATATTCTTTAGCTTCAGAATTTTATATGTGCTGTAAAATTAAAAATGCCCTGGCAAAAGGTGGACAGGGCCATGAAATGAGACTAGAAAGAGCAAGGATGAAGTCAATAAATGCCTCTGTGTATTTTCAGTAAGAGACCTCTTTAATTGGATCGCTATTTTCCCCCCAAATGTTCACATAGTACACTCATGAAGCAGTCATTAAGTCAGGCTCATAAGCATCCCCAAATACTTGACATGTCTGCCAGTGTGGGGTTCAGCTGAGCTGAAACAGAGTTCTTAGGCCAATTTACTGTGCCTGGGAGTGGTGCCCTTCAAGCACACCACATGGCTCTGCTCTTTTCCTTTGCCAGTTCAAAATGAATGCTTTGCAACTGCCCGTGTTTTGATTTAATCAGCTTGAAGTCTTAAGTCAAAGTTTCACAAAGGCAGATTCCTCATTGTATGCCAAGCTCAGTCTGTGCACCATGTGTCAGAGTGGGCATGTACTTTTTTATTTCAAGATTTCAATTTTCAGAGAAGAGGCTGTTTTGAACTCTGAGTAATGCACACAATATATATCAAGGAGCTATTTTGGTAAGCAGTACAAAAAGACAAGGTGTAAATGCTCTATTTGTCCTGCAACATCTGACAGGGAGGCCCATTACTGCTGATCGGTTTATTGGTGTGGCTTTGTGATTTTGAACTTTCAGGAGGATGGAAAGAGATCTGAATGGATGTTAATATTCTTGACAATACATGTAGTTATGACTTGTCTGTTCAAGATCACAACACAATTTTCTCAGTTTTTTCCATTTAAACATTCATCTATTGCATTTGCATCTATTGCTTTGGAGATTTTGTTCTAGTGCAAATGTATGAAAAGAGTCCAGAATGATTTTGTATAAGCGGTTTTGCTATTTTTACATGAGAGGCTTGAGTGCATTGGACAGGCTCTAATGTGACATAGCAAGCAACTCTCATTTAACAGCATCTCTTCAGTGTGGGTTGCTCAAAAGGCAGCGTTATCATATTATTTCCTATATTAAGAAAACTGCTAAAGTAACACTTTAATTTCGAATCAATAGCATCAGTCACTGCATACTACATGTGACCTACAAAAAGTGAATGGAAAGATACTACCTGACCTGAATGCATGACTTTACACAATAGGATTCCTAATCCTACCTGTTATTGTGGTCATCAAAATCAAGGTTCCATTTTCTTTCCAGTGTGCATCATCAATTCCTTCATAAAAGCAGGCAGCTCCCTGATTACACCAAAATGGTGCATCAATATTAGGTCTGAGATGTGGAAAGGTGCAGTTCCCAAGCTGGAAGAGTTCATACCATTCCATTGTATAGTTTCTGCCAGTTAGAGAACTTCTGAAGCCAACAGCATCATGCATAATTTTCTGAGGAAAGGTTATGCAAAGAAAAAGCTGGTAAAACTAAGCTCAGTTTGCACTGTACAGGAGTTTAAAAAAATCGGAGTCTATTGTGAAATGGAAATCTCTACACTATAGAAAAGCATTATTGATCACATTTCTCTGTATATCTGCTTACTTTCAGTTGACTACTGACAGCCCACAGTCCGTCATAATTACAGGGTGGCTTTTCAGCTAGAATTAGGAATCAAACTACCTCTTGCTTTTTAACACTCATGCCCCCAAGCTCTAAAAGAACTGCAAGAATCAACAAATGAAGCTCTTTCAGGGGAACCCAATGCTACTCCAAGTAATAAAAACAATATTTAAGTGTAAAATAGGATTTTCCTTTAAAAAAAGAATTAAACAAACATGTAAGCATGTCAGTGCAACCATCAAGCATTCAAAAATCATAATTCAGACTCCTAAAGTCACTGAATTAGTGTTGAAACTCAATTTATCAATAAGTGTTTTATTTTCTTTGCTTACCACATATCTATTTAACCTTTAGGGTTCACATTTTAATCTTATTCCTGCTAGTATAAGGGCTAGAAGTGTAATTTACAAAACCAGTAAAGTTGAGATCTTTTGTATTCACATGACTCCAGGTGTTGAGGGTTTAATAGGAACATCAAATATTGTAAGATTCAAGCTAAAGTCATGAAAACTGATCAAACAACCATGTGCATCCAACATCTAATTCCAGTCATTTTTCGCATACTATAAATTTTTCTTTTATTAAAAAAAAACATATGGACCTAATGACATCTTTCCTAAACTTTAACCAGAGATTGCCATAAGAGATTAATTTAAATTGATCTGTGTCAGCAAAGGTAAAGTCAGCGCAAAGCAAATAAATATCTGTAAATGCACACATAACATACTGCTATTATTGGCACTGTCAGGCAACATCTTAGACTCGACAGCAAGTTTGATTGTGTCAACAGGGCTGAGTGGTGCTGTTTTCTCAGTCTAATTCAGATTACTTCACTATAGTTGTTTCCAAGGTTGGCATTTTTGATATCCTTGCAGTAATTCTAGTCCACAGCTTCCAATACTCCTCTTGCAAATGTACTAAAATATGACAATGAATAAGCTTCTATACTTAAATCTGGAATAAATGAATTGCCACTTGACACTTGCTATTAAATTTAATTGATTTGCTAAAAAGGATTTTTATTAAATGAAGAGAGAACCTTACCAAATGCCCAAGCAGCCCCCCATATTTGAACTCCCACACTGGAGCCTGTAACCGATAGACTTCAATAACATCTTCGTCTTTCATTATTGGGATGGGAGAACCAGTAGGACAGAAAGTATACCGAGCTTGGCAATAGGGATCTGATTTAGGGCGGTAATCAAAACGTCTACATCAAAAAACAAAAGTATATATTATTAGTTTAATTTCAAAGAAGTCAGGATTTCACAGAATGTTTGTTTTAAGAGACCACGCATCAACACCAGCCTCTCATGGACTGAGTTTAAGCTGAGCCCAATTTTAGAATACCCACAAAAATCAATGAAAGCCAGCGGTGCACATGCAGCGCCTTTGAAAGTGAGGTCCAAATAAATACTATAACCCTACAAACACAATATGTTAGAGTTCCCCAAACTATTGTGATGCATGTTTTAAAGTATTGGAGCTAAAAACTATAGCTGAAGTGTCAGGATACAGGCAACAGAATTTAGCTGTCCAGCAAGCAAGGAATACTGTTAATCCCACTGGAATAGATTTGCTCTTTCAACTGACTTTGCCTTATAAAAATATGGGCACAAGCCTAGAAGTTGAAATCTATTTTAAAAGTTGGACCAAAGGTTTGTCTGTTTTCCTGTGTAGACATCAAACCTATTCCAGACCAACTTCCATATGGAAACTCTAGGCCAGGAAAAACGTCACTTTTATCCTCAAACGGCTTGGATGACAGTGTGTTATTCTGGAATAATTATACCAGTAATTTACTCTATGAAGAAAACCCCTAAGAATCTTTTCATAGGAACTTTCTTCTTTCCCACAAACACAGAAAAAAAACATAATTCTCTTTAGATATTAACACCACAACAGAACACATTCCAGGGATCCCCTGGTTTTCTCTGATAAAAAAATATCCCCGATTTTCGGATTTAAAAAAGTAACCCAAAATCCACATTTTTCATGATCAAAATCAAATGGCACTATACATATATCTATATTTTAGTGGTGTTTCATTTTGATCCCTGCACATTACTGTACATGAAACACAAAGAACATTCAGGAATGCTGTGACTTCTCCAATGCAAGAGCTCCCTGCTGTCCCTCAATTTCTATTCTAATTCACTATATTTCATTCAAGGCTTGTTCAACTTTTTTTCAAAGGGAACATTCAAGTTGCACCCCTTAAACACTCTTTTCTTCACACTCTTGCAATAGTAAGCTATTTAACGGTAGCGTTCAGGACACCTGTATACATGCCTAACACCTATTCCAGCACATCCTAATTTGAACGTGTCAAAGCAGACTCGATTAATTGAAGTTGCGTGTATTCAGCATCCACTTGCTTCAAAACGGTAGTGGAAGGTGCTTTAGTTAAAGCTTGTTGAATAAGATTTAGTTAAAGTGCCCCTGCTGCCATTTTGAAGCGTGGAATGCTCAATACACATTAATAACTTTTCTCCAACTATTTGGGTTGGTCTAATAAAAGATATCAAATTCACCCAAGGAACCTTGTCTGCCTATGTCCTTAGACCAACATGGCTACGACCTAAACCCCTGCAAGATGCTATGGGCACTTGAATCAAAGCACTTCCCAAGAGCCGCTCTAATTAAAGCACCCTTACCCTGAAACGCATGTAAAGATGCCCTGGGTAATGGTGTAGCCATGGTGAACCAGGAAATATGCACAGGAAAATTAAGGCCCTGCGGCCTGCCACAGAGCCCAAGCCCAGGCCCCTTGCAGCACAGCAGGGAGGCTGCAAGCAGCTACACCAAGTTTGTTAGTCCTGGCCAAGCTCATTGGTGGTGGCAGATCCACACATGCCTTGGTGTGGACAGTGGGAAAGGGGCTGCTCTGCCACAATAAGCACTAGGCCCCTTGGAGCTCCCCCACCATCCACCCAAGGCATGCGTGCCAAGCAAAATATCTTCAGGGGTTGGCCATGCTCTGGAGCATGGCACATGATCTAAATTCTGTGCTTCCTATCCTATCCTGCACAGAATTTTAGAGGCTCTAGTTATGGGAAGGAGCAATGCGAGGCTGTCCTATGTACTCTCCTAATAAAAATATCCTTCCTGAGTTTCTTTAAGCCACGTGTGTCTGCGTGCATGTGCGTGTGTGCCCGTTACAATTTATATGCAATCCAAGGATCAAATTTTAATTTACTACAATGAAACTAGTAACAGTACATGAGACCCTTGCCATTACATTCTAGAGATCCCCATGAATGGGGAAGTCCGTGAATACTGTACTGCGTCATCTGTGCTGAAAACTTGTTTGGGCTTGTAACTTTTCCTTGATGATTTTAAGAAGCTGTGGGGAATAATCCTGTGCCACCCTATGGTCCAACAACTTCATATTATGTAGGCTGTGCCTCTTTTTAAATTTCTCGAACCACCCCTTACTTGTGGAGCACAGTAACAAAGTGTCATCACAGTGTGGCGAAAGAAGCACTGTGGAAAGCACCAAGGGCTGGACAGCACCGGCCCTGCTCACTAACCAGGCACACTAGGCACTGCGGAGCCCAATCCCAGCATGTAGAGCCAAGATGGGGTGGCACATGGCTTGCAGGGACTGAGCCTAGCATGCAGGACCAGCCAGTAACAGTGCAGAGCCACCCAATTTGGGTGCCTGGGGCCAGGCAAAGGCAGTGAGTGCAGTGCTCCACCTGGCCTGAGGACTGGACCAGCCCCACTCATCTGGCCCGTGGTGCCAAAAGGTTGGGCATCACAACTCTGCACATTTGCAATGAGTGAGGCAGAGTCTATCAAAGGCCCAGAAGTCTCTTTGCTCGTTCCTTCTCCACCCTGCCTTTACCCAAAGACGAGAACCAGTAAAAAGAACAACTACAGTTGCTGGTCGCCCGCCAGCTTAGTTGGGTCTGAACTGACCAGAAACCACATCTCAGGGCCCAGTTAGCACTGGCTTTGCAGGATTCACGCCAGATCATCCAGAGATAGCATGGGGTGGCAGGAGGGTCCCACACTGCTCAGGCCACCCCAGGCTCTGAGGATTTCCAGCCCAGCAGGTGCGCAATACGCCCAATGCTCAGGCCCTCCAGCCCAGTGCCCACCGGAGGATGCTTCACCCTCTCGTCATCACCCAGCGTCCTTGAGCAACGCCCCCTGCAGCCACAGTGGCAATCACTACTTGCAGGGACTTCCGGGAGAGGAGCTTGGAAGGCTGGGCTGGGCCTAGCTGGAGCCACCCCTGCCCCGCCCCCAGCGCTGCCATCACGTGACACCGAGCAGCCCCAGGCCCCCCTCCCCCCGCATAAGTTCTCGAACCACCCCCCTCGGGTGGGGAAACTACATTGGCCTCCTGTCCGGGAGAGCCTGGAGGGGCGAATCAGCGTCCCCTCCGCCCCGCCGGCGCCACGCGCTTCCCGGTCACGTGAGTCGTCCGACGTACTGCTGTTGGGGCGCGGCTACTCACCGGTAAGGCACAGGCCACCCCGGCTGAGAGCGAGGCTCCGCCGCCCACAGCAGCGCCGCCAGCGGCAGTAGCAGCTGCCGCCCCCCTCTGCAGAGGGCTGCCATGGTCGCTGCACACGGCCAGAGCCCCCTCCCCCAACTCAGACAGTTCCCCAAGCGCCAGCTCTTGTCACGTGACCCGCCTTCTGCCCGGGTGGCGCGCCAGGGAGTTGGCGGGCACGTGACCCGCGCGAGCGCCGGCCCCGCCCCCACTCGGCGGAAAGCTGAGGGGCTGTGGCGGCGTCACGTCGCTGTGTGCGCGCGGTACTTGCTGGCCTTGTGTTGTGCGCAGCCTGTGGTAATGCGCCTGCTCCACATGCACGGGAGTGTGGAGGCAGTACTGGATGCAGCATATGCCAAACCCCAAGTCATTTGTCAGGGACCCTTGACTGACTTCGGGGCTTGCTGGCAGCCCTTTCTTAGTCTTTGCCTCAAAACATGCTTCAGCTTCGATGACCTAGTTTTTGCTCGCTTCCGAGTTACAGTGAGCAACATAAAGTAAATGAGAAAAAGGCTTATTTGCATGATGCTTTGCCTATTTTTTCAATGTAGGAAAAAGCATGGATGACTGGTTCCTCCTGCGGCTGATCTTGCCAAGGGGGCTGGACTCCAGGAGAAGTGATCCCCACAGTCTCCTGGGGCCGATTGTGCCAACCTGAAAGCATGAGTGGGTGAAGCCCATAAGCTTTCCTAAGTAGCTGCTGCTTACAAAACATTCTGCGTCTCTTGATTTAGTTTGTCTACACGGTACAAATCTACTCTGCCTTCTGCCTGACTTCCAGTGCTGTAGCAAGGTGAGCTGGGTGACCGCCCCGGGAGCAAAAGCAAAGAGGCATCAAAAGGCGCACTGCACAGCTGGGGCAGGATGGAGCTGCAAATGGCTTGTTTAGGGGTGGGGCGCACAGGTTGGGGGAGGGTGGCTGCCACTGCTGTGTGTACTCCTAGGCAAGCAGAGTAGGGGCATGTGCCCCCTGAATCTGTGCGCAGGGCAAGAATAGGGCTGTCGGCTTTGCCTCGGGCACCAAACTTCCTTGCCATGGTACTGCTGACTTCAGACTAATACAGATAACTACTTCTTTTTAACATTTTATCTGTGCTGTTTATGCTGAAGGCTCAGTAGATAATATTTTATAAAGAAAGTGTACAATTATTTCCATCCATTTCTTACCTTGCAGGTAGCAGTTTAATACTGACTATTAATATTTTTGTATGTCTTCTGAAAAAAGGGACTGTCTGTGTTTGAATATATTTAATATCCCTAGCTTATATATACCACGTCTATGTAGATCTTGAAGTGATTTATGAAATAAGGTAGACAGACTAGGAGGACTGAGCCAGAGGGAGGTAGGTGGCACACCAAGTTCACAAAACACTTTGCTTTCCTAGCTAGAATTATAATATAATATCAATCTCCTGATTCTTAGTCCAGTGCCCTATATACCAGACCACTGCATGACAGCAAGTGAATCTCAGAACTGTGTCAAGATCAAAATATAATATTACATGTAATATTATTGCTAAGGCTGCTAAGAGTGTGTGTAGAAAGGACTCTAAGATGGCAATGTTGTTAGATCTTCCAGTGCAGCCAGCTTTTTGTACCTAATTTTATTGCATCCTGTGAAAAACAGCTTGTATGCAGTTCTGTATGCTTACCTATTCATGTAACAGTAGTACAGGACCTAAGTAGTTCATGATATCTGGAATAAATACAATGCAGCTAAAATGCTCATGTGCTTGCTCTTTATTTCTCAGACTGCAGCTGTCTAGTTAATTAGCTGGAGACTAGTTTTAGGTGCTTATCCAACTTATGGAGCTTTGTCAACAAACAAGCTTCCAAGAAGAGCTGGGAGTGGCTACAGCTTCTGGGAGCTGGTCAGGCTGTTCATTTGATCACTCATTCTCTTCAGACTTTTTCTTTGTCTAATAATAATTTTTTCAATTTAGCTGAAAACCTTAAAATAGGAGCACAGTGATTCTTCAGTACAAGCCAAATGCCTTTCCCATGTCTGTATGAAAAGGGTTTAAGAAAGCAGAAAGAGAAAGGCATTTCTCTAACAGCTGAAACTTGATGGGAGGTTTTATATAGCTGTATCAATGTATAATGCTTTAATAGTCTCAGCAAAGGGACCTTTGACAAAGGAGTAACGGCTTCTACATGATTAAAACTTCTCTTGAGAAACACACCTCAATGTCCTCCTCCTGTGTTCAGACACTTATCTACCAGCATATAAACAAATCAGAAAATTATGAGCAGAGATGGATTACAGCTCACATCCAGTATTTTGACTGATTCCTGCATGGTATGCTCAGACAGTGGCAGCTGTGAAGATGGTTCAACAAGAGTTAAGAGTCTGCAGGATTCATTTTGAAAAATACACGGCAGCTTCCGCAGCCTTACAAAGGCAGATCCAACAGTTCCTGAAAGATGCGTATTACCATTCATTTACAGTTTTTACACTACTATAGCATAGGTGAGGAAACACATTGTGCCTGTTTGAGCTTGCGGCTACTGGACCCAAGCTTATGACAGCTTTTCAAAGGAGAAACATAGTCCACAAGTAGAGGAAGTGGCAGGGGATGTATGAGATGATTTTTAATGCATCAATTATGTACCCAACAAGAAGATCTGTATTTTCTCACATGTCTATGAATATAATACACGCCCTGGTTTTTACAGATGTGCACTGGCCTGATCTGGTATTTTGGACTGGGGCCACATGCTGGGTCTGATGCCACAGTCCGTCAGGGTCGTGTGCCAGGTCTGCAGCTACGTACGAGGGCTTGGATCAGATGCTGTTTCTGTCTACAGTCTGATTCGGTGCACTGGTCCAATCCAGCATGCCTGACCCAACATTGGATTGGACCTTGTATGTCTGGTCCAGCCATAGCCAGACCCTGCATACTAGTGTGATTTGGCGTGCCAGGTTTGGGGCCACATGTTAGGTCTGGCCATGGCCTGTCACACACACTGTCTGTCAAAGAGTGAATGGGGCATCACTCAAACAGGGCAGAGTTAAGTGGAATTGTGTGTATCTTAATATTATGTTTCCTTGCATGTGGAAGTTTATTTTATTTTGGTGTTATATTCCCAAAACAACCTCACATTTGAACCACTAACCCTACCTTAGACCTCATTCAGCACATTAGTTTCCAAGACAAGCATGAGAATTTTAGAGCACTTAGAATAAATGGCTAACAGAGAATCTGATGGTGCTCAACGCCGATAAATGCAAGGTTCTCCACCTTGGGAAGAAAAGCCCGCAGAATCCTTATAGGCTCGGCAGTGCTATGTTGGCTAGCACTATGCAAGAAAGAGACTTGGGGGTCATCGTTGACCACAAGATGAACATGAGCCTGCAGTGCGATGCTGCGGCTAGTAAAGCGACCAAAACGCTGGCTTGCATCCATAGATGCTTCTCGAGCAAATCCCGGGATGTCATTCTTCCCTTGTACTCAACTTTAGTGAGGCCGCAGCTGGAGTACTGCATCCAGTTTTGGACCCCACAATTCAAAAAGGATGTGGGGAAGTTTGGGAGGGTGCAGAGAGCCACGCACATGATCAGAAGTCAGGGAAGCAGACCCTACGATGACAGGCTGAGACCCCTGGGGCTCTTTAGCCTGTAAAAGCGCAGGCTGAGGGGTGATCTGATGGCCCTTATATGTTTATCGGGGTGACCACCAATATCTGGGTCGAATGGTCATAAACTACTACAAGACCGTTTCAGGCTGAACATAAGGAAGAATTTCTTTACTGTCCGAGACCCCAAGGTCTGGAACAGCCTGTCACCGGAGGTGGTGCCTACATTGAACACCTTCAAGAGCAAACTGGATGCTTATCTTGCTGGGATCCTATGACCCCAACTGACTTCCTGCCCTTTGGGCAGGGGGTTGGACTCAATGATCTTCCAAGGTCCCTTCCAACCCTAATGTCTATGAAATCTATGAACTCTATGAAAACATTGCTAAACAAGTAAGGTAACAGTCCTCCTAATGACTATGGTTTCTGCCCCACTTCAGTGAGAAGGCAGAAAGGGAATGCATGTTAACAAATGTTTTAAAAATGGAAAAAGTCCTCATAGAGAAGTAAAGGAACAGATGTTCTGCAGCTGCTCAGTCATAGTTTCCATTAATAATTACATTTATTGAGACCAAAGTGACATGTAAATATTTTTGGTGGTGAAGCCACGTAAGTCTGAAATGCAGTGGCTTGATCTGGTGCACAGGCCCGTGTTATTTGGGCAACAGGATTCCTCATGGGTCTAGGAATTTGGCAGTGGGGGAACAGCAGTTCATGCCTCCACCACTCCCCTGTTGCCAAATTTCCAGAGCCTCAGGGAGCCCTGCAATTCAGATGCCAAGGCCTGGCAGCTGGCTTTCATTCAGGGGCCAGGGGCTGAGTACCCCCTGAATAATCCAATCTGGAAGGTATGCAGGATTAAAATGGCTGGCATGACTGTACTGCCTTGCTATAAGGCCTGGCTTCCAGGGAAGGGACCAGCCCTTGAGCTCATGTTCAACTCTTGCCACATTTGAGCCCCTCCATTGTGCCTGCACTCAGGATTGAACCAATCACAGCTTTGGCAGCTGTGGCAGCCTCAGGGTCCTTTTGAGGGTGCCCAGCAGCTGGCAGTTGCACCTGAGGTGTAGGGGGGGTCAGTCTGGAATGTGCCCCCAGGGTGCTCTGCAGGGCACGTATGCCATGGTATACCAGAAGCTGCAGGGAAAGGGGGAGGCAGCCATTTCCTATGGGCCCAGGGGGTGCAGAGTGGAGCTGGCTGTGGGGCAGACAGCTATAAGCAAGTGGGTGGCAGTGATGCTGGCCATCTGTGGTGTCTTTGATGGTTATGAAGTGCAGGAGGCCTTGACTGCCTTGATGCATCCCAGACAGGGCGGTGCTCAGATAGGAGTCGGGGGCAATCCCTAGCGCCCAGCCTGCAGCACACTGCCCCCCTGGTCACACCACTTACAGACACTGCTCTGCTCTGCCCTGTGCTGGAGACACTCAGCCCCAGGGCTCAGCGCAGACCTGACTGCAGGTGTCTGTGGGGGTGGAGAGCTTTGCAGAGGCACCTAGCAGGGCTGGAGGGCAGCAGTCAGCCCCCTCTCTCCTGGACAGCCTGCTTTGGCCCTGGGCCCCCGCAAGTCAGGGAAGCTCTGGTGCAGCTAGTTTGCTAGGCCAGAAACCCCCAGTGGCCCTGACTTCCCATGGGCTCCCTCACGTTCCAGGCTGGCTTTGAAAGGCTTGTGTTTGAACACCTACCAGCTGCTTTCCCAGTCCCCTTCACTTCAACCCAAAGCACAGGGAAGTGGGGCTGGAAGGGACCTCCATAGGTCACCAAGACCAGTGGTTCTCAACCTTTTTTGTACCAGGACTCATTTGTAAATGTCCATGCCTAGTTCCAACCCAGTGCCCCTCATTTCCAACCCGTTGTCTCCTGCCCCCAGCTCCCCAGTGTGTGGGGCAGGCTGGAACTCTGCCAGTCTGCAAGGAAAAAGCCATGGCTTCCCATGGTTTTCTTCTTTACAGAAGAATCCATTTTTAAAGTTTGTTCGTGACCCTTTCATCTGGTCTTGCAACCTACTTTTGGGTCACAACCCCTGTGTAGAGAAACGCTGACCTAGACTGCTCTCCAAACCACCCCTGCCAACCCCTTGTCTAAATTCCTCTTGGTCATCAGGGCAGGTGCGGCTTGTCAAATCTGCCAGGAGATAAGGATGGTGATCAGGGACCTATGGTGACAGGGACAGAAGGTCCTGTGGGAATGCCTGTATAAAACCAAGCTTGGAAAGACCACCTGAAATGAGATGTCTGTTCTCTGTTGTTATTCAGGAAACCAAACCTCAGAAAGGGGTTCATGCTCCCATGTGTGGCACACACAGACTGTATTTGGAACAAAATGGAGACTCCAACCATCCACAGGTCATAAAGTCTGTGGCACAGATCCACCATCACCCCTTGCATGTTTTTCTAGCCCAAGAAGTATGTCTTGTCTCAGGGGGTACAATCCTGCTCTACCCACAGAGCGGTGTATCTCTCCCATTCTCTTAATGTACCCTCAGCACACCCTAGAGACTGATCATATTCCCCCAGAAGGCTGCTATTTCATCTGTTCATACAGAAGTGGGGCTTGAAGGGATCTCCAGAGATCACTAGTCCGACTCCCTGCCTGAAGCAGGATCATCCCAATTCAAACCATTCTATGCAAATCCCTTGTCTAAGTGGTTCCCAGCCATTTTAGACTCAGGGAGTGAATCAGAAAATGCCAGCAGGAAACTCGGAAAGACCTCTGCAGGTCAGAGCAATGTTAATACCCTGAATCCCTAACTGAAATCGCTGGGTTTGTTTTGTGAGCAGTGTTTGCACACCCAACTGTCCTAACATTGCATGGCACCATTGAAAGGATCTCAGGGCACCTTGGTTGAGAACTGCTGGTCTAACTACACAGTCAGCCATGACAAAACTGCAGGACATAATGCTCTATACTCCTGTGAGTAAAGCAGGGGGGCTGCAGCAGCCAATGTCCTGCTGTTGTTGCAAAGGTTGTTAAAAAACACTCAAGAAATCCAAGAAGAGGGATTACTCCGCTACCAGAGTAAGGCAAAAACCTCCACAGTTCATACCAAGCTGACCATGGAATAAAATACCTTCCTTAACCCCAAAATGGTGATAAGTCTGATATGTTGCTAGTTAAGGGACAGCAAAATCTCTCACCTTACCCCATGCATACATGAGTTGGTGTTTTTTTGTTGTTTTTTTTGCTATCCTCTGAAATATCAGATGTTAGCCATCATGGGCCAGGTTGTGTTGCAGCTCCAGTGGTACTGAGAAACTCCTCTGGTTCCTGTGTGGTGAGTCTCAGTCATCAGTTCAGGATTAAATTGATTGCTAGTATAGTCTGCTTGACACTTTGGTTGGATGGGAAAGGGAGGTTGGGGACTCTTCTTAGTATGGACCATAGTTACCTAGCATCTAGGCATATTTCACTTAAATCCCTTACCAAGGCAGGGACCAAGTGTTTGGTGACACCCTGGTCTCTTGCTGTCAGTGTGCCAATACCACATTGTCATTTTTCTGAGGCTGCGGGTTGAGTGTCTTGTAATAAAGATCCTAATTTTGTTTTAAGGCATGTGCAGTGGGAGAGTAGGGTGGCCATTCGTTCAGTTTTATAGTAGGATTTTATAGTGGGTGCCACACTTCAAGAAGGATGCGGAGAATGCTGAGAGGGTTCAGCGCAGGGCCACTTGCATGGCCAGAGGCCTGCAGGCAAGCCCCTACGAGGAGAGACTGAGGGACCTAGATCTCTTCAGTCTTCGCGAGAGAAGGCTGGGAGGTGATCTTACGGCTGCCTTTAAACTCATCAGGGGAGGGCAGGAGGGACTAGAAGATGCTCTGTTTACTAGGATATTCCCTAGCGTAGCTAGGAACAATGGCCACAAATTGATGGAGAGCAGAGTTAGGTTGGCCATTAGAAATAACTTCACAGTAAGGGTTGCCAGAATCTGGAATGGGTTTCCATGGGAGGTGGTGCTCTCCTGTACTCTGGGGGACTTCAAGAGGAGACTGGACAAGGACCTAGCTGAGGTCGTCTGACCCCAATGCACTTTCCTGCCCAGGGAAGGGAGTTGGACTTGACCTACTGAGGGCCCTTCTGATCCTAACATCTATGAATTTATGAATCTTGTGTAAGTGCCCGAACACTAAGGACCATTAAGTGCCCTAAAACATGGAGGGGCTCCTGCTCTTCCTCTCCCAGTCATGGATTTTTGCCCAGCTACAGTTTTGTCATTTACATTCTCCCAGGGTACGTAATATGTGTACAAATTGTGTACCTGCCCAGTCAGTGCAGCCTACCACCCATGGCACAGTGATACTTGACAGCTGTATGGAACTTTTCATCTAAAGTTCTTAAGATGTTTTCTAAAAGAGGTAATTATTACTTCTAGTTACAGAAAGGGACCTTAAACCTAGAGCTTGTGTGACTTGTTCGAGATTCCTTTCTAGAACGTCTGTGATGCAGTTATAATGCTGGCTTTGGAACTGGGTGTGGATGTTTCATTTTTAAATGATCGTAGTGTCTTCTGCTGTAGGGCCGGTAGAGGGAGCACAAGTGTTTCATGAAGAACCCAGTTTCAAGGGCTCTGGTGAGTTGGTGACATCATCACAGATCCAGGGCTCATGAGCAGGTTAACAAAGTCCACTGTAATTTCACGCCCTGTTAGAAACCAGCTGGATGGAGCTGGGAAGAATGGCTGTCAGGTGGGAACAACCAGTATTCATTTTAAAATAAAATCTTTTGAACCCTTCAAGATAACACACACAAATGAGCAACAGGAATAGGATGAAAGCAAGAAATTAAAAATGCAAAACTGCATTATGTTGTTTCTTAAAATCCTTCAAGAAATCTCTGCATGACTGTTATCATTTATCATAGGAAAGCCAATGCTGTGTGCATTCCACAAGGAATCAAAAATAACAGATAATTACACTGAGTAATAACTTTTTGTTTCTTTGATAATGTAGACAGCTGTAAATCCAGAAAACAAAATTGCTGGAAAAAATACAATATTTGTACAATGAATGAGGATTAAGGACAGACAGAGGGTTATTTATTATAATCCACCTTAAAAGGTACAAATTTATGGTTATTTTTAAATAGCAAATACTTCCATAATTCACAAGGGGTACACCCCAATATACTAAGTATAACATAGCTGGCTTGTGCAGCCTCTGACAAAGAAAAACACAGATAATTCAGTCGAATCTGTAAAGTCCAAAGAGATTTTAAGGAAACTGTAAACTTTTATAATTGCTTATATTTTGAATTAAGACTTCCAAGGCAAAAACTCTAGAGGATGCACTGTCATTGTATAATCTGCAGCTCTTAATTCTGGCCCTTGTTTTAAGACTCAGGCTTTTTGTACTAAAGAAAACAAAGAGGGACCGAGACAGAGACTACTGCCCACCAAAAGTAGCATAGCTCTCTAGACTGCTGTTTGTCAGGTGTACTTAATCATATTTAAGACCTGGGCAGACTCTCATTTCCCCTTGCGCTCTGCGCACTTTCCCCCCACCAGTGGATTTGGTATAGCAAAGAATCTCTGTTCCTGGGTAGTGGCTGGGAAGAACTGTACTGTCAGTAAGCTTGTAGTCTATTCTTCAGGCTTTCCATAGTGCAAAGAAGCCCATTGGTTTGTGCTGTATATCCTCAGTGCTAGCAGCTAGTTTTTCCAGGCTGTGAAGTCAAGGTTGGTCAAGATAAAAAAGTGGATGGAAGGTAAGAAAGGGATAAATATCCCTGAATTTCTGATTGCTCCATTTCCCCTTGCTCAGAGAATCTTGTTCTGTGCACAAAATAACTCAGTATTAGTCCCACTCTGTCTCTCATTTTGTTTCTTCGATTTCTTGTAGCAGCAGGAACTGGACTTTTGGGACAAAAAGATTGCATATGTGTAGCCAGCTGGCTTTCCATGCACAAAACCTTCATCAACATAGCCCTCACCCACTTACTTACTATCTGGCACCATCACCTAAAGTTATATTAGATAGAATTTTTTTAAAGAAATGAGTGTAAGGGATATAATGGGGTATAGATTGTAGCCGTGTCAGTCTAAGGACATAGGCAGACAAGGTTCTTTGGGTGAATCTGATATACTGGGAGGGCAGGGCGCATTTCTCACAAGAAAACCACTCTGTCTCCAATCTCTCAGTCCTGACCCTCAAAGGAAATTTACACAACGCTTCCCAGAGATGAGCTTATGAACGCCACTTCATCAACCTCCTGGATACTAAAAATCAAGGACTAAATATAGACATTGGATTTATGACACATTATAATCTGCCTGACATCTGCCTTCCCAGGTACCTCTTCACTATTCATCCCTCTTTTCTCCCCCACACCCAACTCGTCTCTCACACATTGACTCCTCAGTCTACATCTTCTCTATTCGTCTTGCATGCATACCAGCCTGGACTTACTTTTCATTCCATCCAGGAAGAGCACACACCAACTGCTGAAACTTCCTCAGCCTGACGAAGGGTTTTTGAACCCAAAAACTTGCTGAAAATTTTTTTTCCAGCTATTTAAGTTGATCTAATAAAAGGTATCAGATTCATCCAAAGAAATTTGTCTGTCTAAGGGGTATAACAGCTCAAGCTTCACAGGACAATTTGACCACTAGCTGCCTGCAGTAAAGAATAGATGTCCCCTGGTGGCTTGACATTCCAAAACTATTCAGTTTGCACGGTCCTTGCTGTTTCTGGGAAGCATCTGCTCTAGGGACATAGCAGGACTAGATGGACCATGGATGTGATGCTTCTGATATTGCCAAGCTGTTGCACTTGGCTTCTGGCAGGCACCCAAATGGCAGAGTCAAGTAGTTTTAGCAGAGTCTTAGCCCTAGCTGATGATCTTGTTCTCAGAGCTTTAAAGAGATTACTTTTTGGGTGGGACAAGTTTGGGAGCGTGAGTAGGTGCCCTTACTGGAGTTTGTGCTGCTTTAATGAGAATTAACCACTGATTATGAGACTCCAGTCAGAAATCCTCTAGATCAGTGGTGCCCAACCTTTTTGCCTCTGCAGGTTGGATCTGGCCAGTGAACCCAATCCAGCATGTGGAGCAGGCATGGTGGTGTCCCCATTTGGAATGCAAGCCTCAGAAACAGCCTGGGTCCATTTGGCTGCATGGGGCTGGAGCAGCTCACCTGAGCTGGCCTTGCAGAGCAACCTACCTAATCTGGTTGCATGGGGTGGGGGTGGGGGGAAAGGCCTGCTCTAGGTATGGGGGGAGGGGCAGGGAGTAAACTGGACATGTGGCGCAACAGCCTGGCTTTGCCTGGGCCCAGGTTGGGCTGCACAGCGATGGCCGTGCCCTGCCCAGGCCTCAGTGTGGCTGCACAGCAGTGGCCCAAACCCTGATCAGGTCACATAGCAACAGCCCGGGCTATGCCCTGATGTGGCCACATAAGGCTTGAAAATTTGGCAGCAAGGGAGGGATGGAAGAGTTATTTGCCACTGCTTTCCCACCACCAAATTTCCAGACCTGTGGGGAGTCCAGCATGCCAGATGCTATGGACCCTTGTTCTAGAGCCTTAATTAATTGCATCACCTCTCCTGGCCCATTCTCAGAACAAAGTGAGCTTCTTGTACACCCAAGTGAAACATCTTCTGTGAAGGACCAGAAAAGCACCAAACGGCAGCATTGCCCCAGGGGAACGAATCTTTGAGTGCCAGATGGTATGCTTATCATCTCGTCAGCTTAGGAAAAGATGGTTAGTAAATTGACTTCTGCAGTTTTAAAGCTCATGGGATTATTTGGTAGATGCAAAATTTGCCTTTTAAGGGCATCAGATCAGTTGTCCGGAGGGAGTAGGGCAGCAGAGCAGAGATACTTTCCTATGTTGATGTCTGTGGGTTTCAGAAATATGATCCAGATTGACCCCCTCTCTTTGACATTATCACTGTCAAAAAAGCAACTTAAATATTTTTCGTTCAAGTTGAGCTGCCAAGTCTTGCAACTAAAATATTTTCCCTGTTACTTAAAATCTTTTTAAACAGGTTTCCTGATGCTGAAACAGCATCTGCTATAGCAGAACTTGGATGCAAATACATTTGTAAGGATGTAACTGAAACCCATGAGTATGCTGCTGACCGAATAGTTAACTACCTGCGCTTTCACGTGTAAGGCCCCTCTGCATGAAATCTTCAATGGCATAGGAGTAATGGTGACAGAAGTCCTGAAACTTGCCTAATGGAAAATGCAGTGACTTCTTCAGTTCTTGCCAGTGAAATAATTATTGCTAAATATAAATATAATTGTACTTGACCATATTAATAAAAATTGCAATCACTGAACTTCAGAGATTCATCTTTAAGTCAAAATCTATTACAGTCATCACTAGAATGTAATCATACCCTTCCCCCTTTATTTAAGATAGGCAGCACCTGTTACATTTTGTTGCGACTCACCCTCCCCCGCCCCCGTTTTGGATCATGTCATGGGAGCAGCAACTAGGTACTTTTTAAAATCATCTTCCCTCCAATTCCCCACTCCTGCCCATTACTACTGGTGCCCGTAGCTGATGGGAGTAGAGGGAGCTCCAGAGCTGTCTGCTAGGCTGGGCAGGGTGCTGGGCTTAGCTGGAGACAGTGACAACAGTGGGTGGGTTCTAAGGCTGTGCGAAATTTTGCTGAGTGTTTTGTTTCAAACCTGTTTCAATGTGTTTTAAGCTCCAAACAGTGAAATCGAAACAAAACAAAAAGCATCAAAACAGCTTTGAAACAAAATGAGGGCACTCACAATATTTTGAACATTTCAAAATGTTTCAAGTTTCGAAGCAGCCTAGTGGCAGTAGGCAGGGGAGAACCGGGGCTGCAGTCTCATGCAACTCGGCTTGGCAGGGAGTGCAGCTCTGACTTTCCCCGCCTCCCACTGCCAGCCTGCGCTCTGTGGAGCTGGCGGAGTTGATCGGAGCACAACACTGGTTATGTCTGCCTCTCAGCACCAGGCTGTGCTCCAATCAGCTCCACCAGCCCCATGGAGCTCAGCTCAGACGGGAGGTGGAGCGCAGCCCTGGCTCTGCCTGCTTCCCACCTCCAGGCTGCACTCTGTGGGGCTGGCAGAGCTGATCAGAATGCAGTGTCAGCTCTGCCCACCTCCTATCCCTGGGCTGTCCTCAATCAGCTCCGCCAGGCCCACCAAGTGCAGCCTGGTGGCAGGAGGCAGACAAAGCTGACACTGCACTCTGATCGGCTCTGCCAGCCCCATGGAGTGCAGCCTGGTGGCAGGCAGCGGGCAGAGCCGGCACTGTGCTCCATCTCCTGCCACTAGGCTGAGCTCGATGGAGCCTGGCGCTGGGTGTGGGCTGGGCCCAGCGCCGGTTCCAGGTGGCAGCAGGAGCCTCCGGTCATCCAGCACAGATCTGGGGGCCTGCACTCCTGGAGGGAGTCCAGCACAGCCCTGCAGCCCTTGCAGGGGCATGGGCCCCTGGACCTGTGCCTGGATAACAGAAGGCTGTTGCCTGGGACCAGCAGCAGCATCTGTCTTCCCCGGTGTTGGGTGCGGGCTGCGCCCAGGGCTGATCCCAAGCAGCAGCAGCTGTGGCAGCCTCGTGTCACATCCAAGCGCACATCCAAGGGCCCAGAAGGAATCTAGCACAGCTCCACAGGCTTCTCAGGGGTGTAATCCCCTGGATCTGCATGCTGGATGATAGGGGGCTGCTGTTGCCGTCAAATTTTGCTTTCAAGACTTTGAGGTGCAGTTTCTGAGAAACCTCTGCACCTACCTCCTTGAAACTTGGCAGGCTTCATGCCCTCAGAAGGGGCTACCAACCATGCAATTTGCATGCAAATCAGGCAGCAAATGATAACGTTTTAGGCATTTTCATAATTCCCCATTATAGCCTATGGGCAAAACGCTGGAACAAGTCGAAACAGTTTCAACAAAATGAACCAGGACAGTGCTTTGAAATGAAATGAAATGACAAAATGAAACACTGCCCCTTCAAAATGATGAAACAGTCATCAAAATTAAATGATGGTGTTTGGCACAGCCTTAGTGGGTCACCTTTCCTGGCCAGTGCCCCTTGGGTGTTCTCCACCAGCCTGGGACTGGGCATAGGGAGGGAAAGCGACCCACTGCTGCTGCTGTCCCCAGCTGAGCCCAGCTCCCTGCACAGCTACTCCCTGCAGCCCCAGGTAGAATAGGGCAGGAGCAGCTGAGACAGCAGCAGGGTGGGGCTGGTCTCCCCTTCTTGCAACCAGAGGTGTAAGTAGAGAGGGCAAGGAGGAACAAAGAGGGGAGGGCTGGGGGGAAGGGGAGATTCTTACCTGATTCTGGCACTAAGTCAGCTAAGTCCCCAGTTGTTACTTCTGCAGCATGGTCTGCCTACCCTGGTGGGGTGTGTGGGAAAGGCTGCGAGTGGGGAGTGCAGCCATCCCTGCACTGATTGCTGGTCCCATGTCTCCTACTTTTAAAATCCTGGGGTGCCTATACACAAGCAGCAGGGCTGTTCCAATGCACTGTAATTACAGCACATCAGAGCAGATTCAATTAACTGAGTCTGCTACAGTATGGTAATTACCACACTTCAGCAAACTCCAGCATCTTGTGTATCAGTGTCCCCATACTGAAAAATGGTGGCGGGGGCGTTGTAAAGCTTATTTGACAAGCTTTAGTTAAGGTGTGCTATTTTTCAGCATGGGGATGCTGATACACAAGATGCTCCAGATGTTTTCTTTACAGTGGCTCTCAGAGTGGCTATAATTCAAGCACCCCCACCCACTCTGGAGCACGTGTATAAATGCCCCTGGATCTCCTCATGTCTGAGCTTAAATGTGTTTAGTGATTTGGGAAGGTAATGGATGAACCTACTTGCTTAAATGGGTTTCATCAATCACCCATGAATGATTAACAGTAATTTACATTCTGTGTTACCCCTGCATAATTAAATGTGACAGTGGAAAATAGGATTTAAGTGTTCATCTCAGTTGAAAGTGTGACAGACTCATTTAAACCAGTCAAAAGTATAAACTCAGTAGATCAAAATCAAAGAAATAATCTGAGGTTTGTGGCGTTCCGAATCTTTAAGTAAGTGTAAAGCCACTATTACGTTCTTAATGACATACTCCTATGTATCTTTCAGGACAGTTGGGGGCAAGCCAGTTTCATGGAGTCAAGAGTCAAAGGTGCAGCTGCTAATGATCTCTTTTTTAAGAATTTTTATGGTTACACTATCTTTGTGCTCAAATGAAATAACTGAAAGTGCAGTTAGTACAAAAACTTGACCCAGGGACAGGCTTTTGCCCACACACACAAATGATGATGATAAGATTAAAAAAAACAAAAAAATCCCAAACAAACCATGTGTTTTCATCTAAGAAATATACAACAGTCTTAGGCACAATCCTCAAGAGATGGAACATCCTTCTCAATTCTCATTAATTCCATTGGAAGTTAAGGTTGCTAAAGATCTAAGTAACTAATTTTTGAGTAACTAAGATGTTTGTAGTCTAACAGCCAGTTTTATACCGCTGGGTAGAAGCCTGTCATCTAGTTGAGCTTACTGTAGGTGGTGACTTTATTTTTCAGTATACTAAGTATACTGAGCATTCTACATCTGTATTCTATTGTAGGGACACACATATCTAAGGCCTCTAGCTGCCATATTAAATATACTTAAGCATGCATTTAAAGGTGTCTGAACTGAAACCCAAAAGATATACCATCACTAGTCACTATGGGAAAGATATGAAAGTAATTACAGGGATGGTGGAGTTCTGTCCTTATGAATAGATACCTTGTATAGAAAACTTCAGAAAAAAAATAGTTTTTGTAACTACATTTGTATGTTTTCTGCTAATGTTTGCATCTTTTAACAGTTTCATTGCTGAAGAAGTACCAATCATACAAGTGTTTCAAACATATCTCTTTAATAATCCCAAATTGTGAAGGTTCAGTGCTTGTTGTTAGATATCTAAATGCTTATTTTTGACTCAGAAACTATTAGCAGTGTCCGAGTACGAACTTAAGAGCCTATTTCTCAATCTTCAAGTTTCAAAATTAGTTCCTTAATAACACAATGATAGATTCACTTTTAGAATAAAGCAGGAATTCTATTATGCATGTGAACATTTGCCCCATCTTAAAAATATATATCCATGTAATGAAGATGAATTTCATTAGCAACGGATATTGTAAAACATGCAAGGATATTTTAGTAATGATGCTATATTACTGTAAAGCATGACTTAAACCTTTGTATTCTTTGAAAGTGAAAGGCCTCACTAAAAGTTTTCTGGAATGATGAGTTAGATAATCCGTTTCAGTGATATGAGGCGTCTCTTGCACACTGATGAAGGCATGCATCCTCATGCTTCTTCCTCTTTTTGTTCATTAACTAGCTCATCAACTCTGTGGCAGGAGGTGTTAAAGGAAGGTGTAGCACAGTCAGTCTTGGAAGTACACAGAGCTAGTAGCATACAGCAGTTGAATGTAAATGTGATTATTTAGCTATGCCAACAATGAAGCCTACTTTAAGTCCTTATATTAGAGTTGGACAAAATACAACCTGCAGGCTGAATCCAGTCCACCAGACAATTTCATCTGGCTCACAGACACCCACCAATTAATGTACCTTGCCCAGCTCACTCTGTTCCCATCCTTGCATATGGGAGGGCCCGGGTCCCCACCAGCACTCACAGCTTCTGGGTGGGGCCAATGGTGCCACTGCTGCAGCCACTGGGGGACCTCCTCAGCTTCCCTGGCTTCCAGTGGCTCTTGCTCTTGTCCTTGCTTCAGTGCTCGCTCCAGGCAGTAGGTAGGGAAGCTGCAGCTGGGCAGCAGTGTGAAGTAGGGGCTGGGGGGAGTGAAGAACTCGGTTGGGCAGGGTGTGGGTGTGAGGGGTTCACACCTTCAGGTGGTGGACCCTCTGGGTGTTCATGGCTCACACAGGTGCACCCTCCTAGTGGTACATGCAGCTGCAGCCAGTTCCAGGATTTGCACATGGCAGCAAGGAACAGAGCCAAGCCAGCCTGTCTTTATGGCATGGGGCTCCCTGTGGCTCACAGGAAGCCCCTGATACTAACATGCTGCCAGTGGGAAGCCCCCTGTGATGGAGCCAGTGGCTTGGTCCTGGTCCCTGCCACCACATGCAGCTCCTGGGACTCCACAAGAAGTCAGGAGTGACATGTGTGAGTGTGGCGGTGCACCCCTACAAATTGGGATTGTGAAAGAGACATGTTTGAAACACTTGTATGATTGGTACTTCTTCAGAATGTGTGGAAACTAGCATATCTCCAGCAATGAAATTGGGTGGCAGTTGCTGCTCACCACCCTGTTGCCAACACGGCTGGTAGCAAGTGCAGGTGGTCTGCGATTACCATTGGCTGCTGCCAAAGCTGCTGGCAGCACCTGTAGGTGGTCACTAACCCCTGGTGATCAGTGCTCGCCACTCCCCGCCCTGCCTGTTACCAACAGTGCCAGCGGCATCTGTGGGAGCTCCCTGTTCACTGCTGCCATGCTCCAACTGCCATGCTCCCGCCACCACCAGTGCAGCCGTGCCCCGCCTAGCCACTGGAGGCACTTGCCCTTCATGCAAGAAGTGGTGGGAAGCCTAGCCCCCTGCTTCCTGGCAGAATCCCAGGATCTGCACGTGGTGGCAGGGAGCAAGGAAAGCAACCAGCTCCATTTCATGAGGCTTCCACCCAGCACACAAGTCCCAGGAGCTTCACAAGCCCTATGTGATAAAGGCAGGCCAGCCTAGTTCTGCTCCTCGCCCCCATGTGCGGCTCCCGGAACTGGCTGGAGCTGCATGTGGCTGGGTGGCTGTGCCTAAGCAGGCTATGAGCACCCTAAAGGCCTATCAATCCTGCTGGTGGCAGGAGCTGTGCATCATGGGAGGAGCATGTGGGGGGCGGTCCCTCGTCCCCCACCCTCCTTCACAGCCCACACACCCACACTTTGCCTGCACGCCCCCCCAAACCTTCCTACATATACACACACCTACGTCCTCCAACATACCATACATCCCCCCAACACAGAGCCATACCCCCTCACAAGCCCCATACACCCCATACCCTACCATACTAGCACCACCACACACCCCTCACACACAATATACAAGAGTATGACTTTATTTTTAACTATTATGCAATCATCTCTATATACACCACAGAAATACACATAAATCAGGACAAAAATAAACATAAAATACATTATAACAGATGTTTGCCTTTTAGCATAGGATTTGTTTGGTTTTTTTCCAGTTCCAAGATGGCAAAAAGAAGACTTCCAGGAGGAAGGGGAGGGATTTTTAGTGGCAAAGGTCAGAGGTTAGGGGGCTGGACTTCAGATTCCAAGACGGTGACCAGGGGCCCGGCACCTGTCAAGAGATAGGGCTATTGTTGCAGCCCTTAACTGCTCAACCAAACTCATTAAACAGCCCACCAGCTGAAATAATTGCCCATCCCTGCATTAGAACAACCAGATATGGAAACTAAAGAGTAAAAGATACATTAATGAAGGGTATTGCAGCACTTTGCTTAGATGAAGCACCTATTTTTTATTATTTATAATTAGTATGATTAGAATGAGAGCACTATTGTCATCCTCACCTATATAAGGCTAATCTTATATTAGCAAGGATGTTTCTTGGTGAATACCAACCTTTGCAACTTTGCATTGGGTTTTTCTTTCTACACAAATCTCAACACTTTCACATTAATGGACACCCAGAGATGTACTGCTATAAAACCTCTCCCAGAATTCTTATTCTCTATTTGTCCTTCTATTAATAGCTCCTCTCCTGAGAATATTGGCTGCTTAACCCCGCCACAATCTCCATTTCCAGATTTTCTAGCAGAAGAAGAATTTTTACAAGGGGCTTTATTATGGCACTGTGATAACAAAGTATTTGTCAACAGGGTGGTTGTTAGTAGCAGTGGTAGTTTTAGGGAGGCTATGGATGTCCTCTGAGTACTGATCTAAAGGTAATAAAAGTGGAAGTTACCAGAGCATCACTTTCCAGCTAGCTGTAGAGCAGAAAGCAATCTTTAAGCCAGGTACAGAACCAGTGCTACAATACTTGATTTAAAATGTTGCTCGCATTACAGGTGTGCAGATTTGTTACCAACATCAAGGGGAGTTTCCTTTACCTGATTCTGTATGCTTAGAGTGCACACCAGTAACTACAGAAACCCAAAGTTAATAAATGTTTGTCATTTTTCAAGATAAGGAGATTGTTTGGGGAAGTTCTTGTGTTGACTGTGTCCCTTTGAGAAACTCACTTAACACCACGCAGTCTTCTACTTCTTCTAAATGATTCACAGTCTCGATAATGCCTTCTGTAGCCTCCAGTGAGAGAACACTGGAAGCATTAGAGCGAAATTTTTTCTCCAAATCCTCTTTACTCAGGGGTTTCCTCCAGTGTCCATAAAAAGTATCACAACGCTCACTAAACATGTTGCCATCCTGAAGGGTAATGCTTACCTCACAGTAAAGGCTCTCGAAGCTGGCCTTGTTATCAGAAGGGTGTTCCATCTGTGTTTTGCAGAGCAGCTCCTTTAACTCTGGCCTAAAAATGTTCTGACGGTTGAATGATTGGACTGAGATGCTGCCATCCAGCAGAGCAGTGCATGCAGCAAACTGGAAAGAATGCCGGGCTTCGTGCTCTGAATTAGGGAATGATCTGTTTACATACTGAGCCTCTGGGACTTTGAGTGTGATTTTCTTAATTTTGCTAACAGGGAGTGGATCATCACTCCCCACAAGGTGCTTCCTCACTGAAGAGGCTGCATCTGCTACCCAGTGTGTTCCAAGATGAGCAGGGAAGCGCTTGATGGCTACATCTTGTTGGTCCAGCAGCCAAGAATAAGACTGTAAAGATGGCAGAACCTGTGGGGTGTAGTCTCCATAAAAAGCACCCAACCCTGACTCCATGTCCAGTATCTGCTTGTTTCCTTGAAGACCCAGTGATGCTAAGCTAGCTGCTTCCAGACCATGCTTAGCTGCATTACCAACGTGCAGAGGCTTGGTTTGTGTTGCTGCATTAGCCATTGGGGCTCCTGCATAAGAAGCAGCAATGGCCAAAGCTTCTTTACACTTAAACTGGTCAAATGCTAGCAGTTTGGCTACAGCTGCTGCACTCCCCATGGTACCAACCACAGATGGTGGATGAAACCTGAGAAAACAAATGGTACCTTATCATTACCATGCTTCAAAAATAGTTACAGGAATTCTAGGACAGAACTTCAGCAGTACCTAATCCCCCCTCTCTGATTTCAGTGGGCGCATTTACATGAAAGATTTACTGTGGAGTTGCCTAATCAGCTCTGCAGTAAAGTCTCAGAGTGTGTGTGTGTGGCCCTATTAGACTGTAGTAAACTAATAAATGCCTTTGTAGGACAGTACTTGTCAACACAAGTACTATCCTGCAGCGGCATTATGTACTCCACTGCAACACACGGGTAGCCATTGATGGGGCTGGCTGGGGTATGAGGGTGCTTCAGTGAAGGGGCTGCCTGCTTCAATGGAGGGCTAGCTGGCACTCTCATGCCCCAGCCAGCCTCTCCGCAGCACGCTGAGTTGAGTCAGAGCAGCTTTGGGCTGGCAGGCTGACCTCTCAGATCCCCTGCCAGTTGGGGCTGCTCTGACCTGGCTCAATGCGCTGAGGTTCCAGGTGCACATGTAAATGCAGCGCCCGGGAGCAATACATTCCAAAAAAAACTGTGCTGGAGTGTATTTATGCAGTCAATTAACGCATGTAGATGTGCCCAGTGGGAGCTGGACCAGATTATAAATCAGTATATGTATAATACTGAGGGGTCCAGTTCTGTAGCCCTGATACTGGAAAAGTCCCATGTTAGCTAAAACACTATTTTATATACAAATAGGTCCCTGAAGAAAATAATAGGAAAAACTACTAACTCTTTTAGTGACCAGAGTTGTAAGCACCATGGTAACAGAAAAGCCCCAGAGCTGTTGCAGCAAGTATAATGGGCACCTCCTGCAGTAAGAGGATTCTATGTTCCTGTACCCCTGGGGTGGGCAAAGACCAGCCCACAGGCTAGATCTGGCCAGCAGCAGACTCCATTTCCCAGAAGCCCCTGCCAAAGTGGCCGGGGCTGGTTTCCATGGAGATCCCAGCAGCAGGTGCACTGTGATAGCATGGGCTGGGGTTTCCCTGGAGACTGGCCCAGCCACTCAGGCAGGGGCTGCTGGGAAACGGAGTCTGGCTGCTGGCTGGATCCATCATTTTGCCCACCTCTGCTCTACCCACATCCTTAGTACATAGTGTGTTTACTGTGGCTGCATGGTGAGTCCCAGAGAGATGAATCCTCATTGCTGAGAACAGGCAATGGTTCTCAGTTTGCACATTCAGACCTAATCAGATGTATTCTCACATCCCACTGAAATCATCTGAGATTTTTTTCTCTGGCATTATTTTCCTTTTCACTATTTTGAATTGATGTAGAAGCTAAAGGAGCTTCTCAAATGTCTCACTGATCCAGATCAGTCACTACCTCCATCTAAACAGTGGTGCTATGTATTAGCCTTCAAAAAACGCAATCACAAGGGAGTATTTTCTTTTTTTTTTAAATGCTGATTTCAATTTTACTTTTCAAACATCTGGACAAAGCAGGCTAGTAAATATGATTAGCTCTGCTACTTTCATTGCTTTGAGTACAAAAGTGGAACACCATATATTGACTACTTGTCTCTAGCTCTGAAAGACACTAAAAGGCAGCTCTATTGAAATTATTGAGAGAGTAACTGGAGAGTGGAGATTAAAAATCAGCATTGCTTTCATCTCTGCTATTTCAGTAAATTAATGACAACAACCACAACAAAAGCCTCTACTCAACCTAAATGCTGCACTTCAAATATTATTTACATACCTTTTGGGAATGTTGTGGGCTTCACTGGAAAATCTTAAAAGTCTGCCTTGCACTTCAATCCCTACATTGAAGGCTAAGAGCAGGTCAAGGCCAGAGATTTTTTTCTTTGCAGACAAGGTATCTGACAGAGCAACTAGAGAAGGAAGCACAGTCCCAGAGGGGTGTGTGGCTGGGTGCCATGTATCATCAAAATCCATTGAGTGCACCTGGTGGGAAAAAGAGAAGGCCTGATTTTTAACTGGCTAATTTTTTACCTTGACAAGATTACCCAATCCCAACTGAAAAGAATTTAAGTAGTACAAAAACCTGTTGAAGAACTGCTCCTCTTATAATTATGGTCACAATCACAGGCCCACATCAGGACCAAGTGTCTGAGGCACTAGTCATAATACAAATAGAAGTGGGTACATTTCCTGCCTTTAAGAGTTTATGTATCAGTCAAGAAGGCATTGTATAATAACAGAAGCTGAAAGTCATGTTTTATACCAGGGGTGCTCAACCCTCAGCCTGCAGGCCATATCCAGCCCTGTATCATCCAGCCCACAGGGCTTCCCATAAGTTCATGAGAAGCTATGTAGGGTGGTATGGAGCCTGATCGCTATGTGTGGGCAGCTTGGGTAGAAGTGGTGCTGGGCTCCAGAGTCCTTTTAGCACTGGACACCTGGCAGAGGCAATGCAGGGCCCTGGAGCCCAATCCCAGTTTGCTAGGGTAGCATGGGGCCCAAATGGGGCATGCAGAGTCTGATCTGGCTCATGGGGCAGCCCTGCACCATTCATCTGGTCTCCAGGGCCAAAAATCACGGTCTTATAATATTGATAAAGTGACATTTTGTGACTATTCAGTAAGAACTTGGAGCTGGCCTGTGATGCTGATTCAAAATAAAATGATCCTGACAGTGAGACCTGAATGCCACTTAGACTGTTAAGAACCTAACGGTGCCATTTTCAAGATCATTTTCCTTAGATTTAAAATAAGGTGTCAGATTTGACCTACCTAGTCTTGTTGCAAAGCTAAAGTTGATCATTTTTAATACACCATGTCCTCAGAGAGTCAACTCCATTAGCTTTGCATAATTACAAAATGCCTGTAATTTAAATCTGGCATAAGGGCGTTAAATGCCATCAATATCAGCTGCTCTCAGACTATATCTGAATTTGGGCTAATTTCTGAGAAGCCAGTTATCATTTTATTGTGAAACCTGAGCATATCCAAAATGCACTGCCTGCCTTTTCCAAACGTATGACTAAAAACTATGTGCATGCATGCATGCATGTGTGTTTTATAGTTTTGTCTACTTTGGGTGAAATCTGGCTCTGTTGAAGTCAATCAGCATTAGACTGTCTTCATTACATGTCTGTACAGTTAACACAATGGAGCCCAATACCTTGACTCTATTCCCTAAGTATGACAGCAGTACAAAATTAATAATAAAAGGCACGCCTCGATGATGGTCTCTTAAGACAGAAACTGAAGTGTACTGTGTCATCCTTAAAAGGGTGAGTCCAGTTTGGGATTGCTGAAATAAGGCTGAATGATGTTGCTAGGACAGTCTAGAGGAGTTTTGTACTGATAGTAAAATCTGGTCTTAGTCACATCACAAAGATAAAAGTTAGTTTAAAATTTAGGGGAAAGAAATTACAAATATTACTATGCATATGAAAGCAGATATAGAATAATAGTGAATGGCCCATCAAGAATGATGTGGGGAGTGCAAGCAGGGATAGAGTGCCATCCAGCCACACGTCAGACATGCCCCTAACCCCCCCCCCCCCCGCTGGCTCTGTGTCCAGCCCTGTGCCACCACCCCCACACTCCGTGTCTGGCACTGTGCCACACACCATTGTTCCCCTTCTTCCCCCACTCCCCGTGCATCCACTGGGCCTGCTACACCTAGCCCGATCCATTGTAGCCGAGCCCTGCCCATTATTCTTGATGCAACGCTTGCTGGAGCCCTGCCCCGCCAGGAGCCATACCCCCAAAGAGCATTACAGACAAACACACAGATAGACACAGACAGATGGACTAAGGTCTTTATATATATAGAATAGTTCCTTACAGCTACTCCATTGGCAAAAGCCGCATACAGAGGAGGGAGTCTGACATCTGAGTGACCCCAAATAGTGCTGGATTTATCGGTGCTGTAGATCTGAAATAAAATGAGATCATTTCATTCAAAGTCCTGAACGTAAACATCAGACAATTCATTGTGGCTCAGTCCTGCTGTTCTCAGTTTTTACTTTTTAAAGCCTGCACACAGGGCTGGTCCAGCAGGGCACTGCATACAATACCCTGGATTGGGGCATGCCCCATGTGTTGGTTTCAGTCTAGGTCTTGTGCTTCATGTGGCATGTGGAGCCAGCAAGGAGCATGCACAGCGTCCTGTGCCCTTTCTAGAGCACCTCTGTTTAGTGGCTCTAGCATGCAGGAATGGTCTGTGGACCCAATCTGGATAGGCTTTGATGCTATGAGGCACCCTGGACTGGCCCCTTGTGGCAAGTGCAGTGTGTGGGGAACATGGAGGTGGTCCAAGACCCATAGGTTGGATCGTAGGGCTCTAGAAACCAGATCTGGCCTAGGGGCCATATCTTTGACATTCCTGTTCTAGGGCATTTGATTTATCTGGTATGGGCAGTAAGTTACCATATAAAATACTTGCTAGCCATTTTCCAGCCTGTTTTTTAACTCAAGCAATAGAGCTTCCCTACCTCTATGGCTGAACTATCTCAACACCTAACAGATCTTACCTTGGGGATCTTTTCCTTACTAACCTACATTTACTTGTTTCAATTTTCTAACAGCTAGCACAACATGAAATTCAAGCATTTTACCTTGCTGTAGTGTATTACTTTGTGGCAGACCTCTGTGCTGCTACCCAGTAGTCCCACTCCAAGGGTGTCCAGGATCATCCGTTTGCTTCTCTGAAGGACTTGGTCTGTCAGCTGGCTTGCATTCAAGCCATGGATCATGCCAGCAAAGTTTCCAGTGATGGTCTGGGAGCAACAAACAAACAAGCAGATGTTTCTGTTAATTTAAAAGACAACACAAACAACCTCCAGCCTCTGATTTCTGTTAGTTATTTCACCTGTATTTCCTCAGTTCTGAAAAGGATTTAAGTCAACAGTAATTTACATCATACTGTTACTCTATTATACATAAACTCACACACGTTATACAAAATCAATCAAATCTCTTCCCTCCCCCCAGTGTTTATGTCTCTTTTTCACTGTCTGCTTTCAATATTTATATCTTTCCTTTTCTTTTTTCTCCCAGGTTGATTCAGCCTTTGGGAGTTGCTCAGAACTCCAGCTGAGTTGCTCCTAGTATCTCCTATTTAACTTTGAAATCAATTAGGCATTTAAATAATTTTGTGAATCAGGGCTCATGTGACCCAGATTTCTAAAGATGTTAAGCTCCTAAAGCTGCAAATAGAAGGATTTCCCCCAATGCCCAGAAGCCTAATTCACATGGACATCAGTTGGGGTTAGGCAGGTACTGGTATGTGAAAATCCCACTGTGTACTTACCTGGATCTCTAGACACCTAAGGCCAAATCCTGTTCTGTTTATTAGTATTCAAGTGGACTTAGATGCCCAAATGCGATTTCATTCCACCATCTACCTTTGCAACACACATACCCATCTTACCCACTCATCCCTAGTTTTAACAGTTTTTCAGGGACTAAAGCCAAGTGGAATAGAATCACAGTGAGGCACCTAAGCCCATTTAAGTGCCTAATCAATTGAATAGAATCTGGCTATTAAATACCTTTAAATATCTGTTCCAGTTTGACTTCATCTCTTTGGAACACGGGTGACCAGAATTTTATGCAGCATTCCAGATAAAGTCTCTACTAAAGTCTTTACCTTGTACAGTGTATTAAGCACTTTAAAAACACACAAAGAACTCTTAAGCAGATGAAGCACAACAATGCAGTGGAAGTGAAATTACAGAAGTTTAAAATGAAAAGCCAAGGCTTAAAATGCAGAAAAACAAAATAATACCTTTGACCACATATTGTAATGGATGATGATTAATCCCAGTCAGGCTATGAAGCAGTGACAATGGAGAGGCATTCTTCTCTATATAAGCTGCTCAGAGTCTCTGTACTTCCCATCTTGCCCTGCCCCTTTCCTTTTCTGCAAATAAATTTCCCCTTTTCTTCACCTCCAACTTTCCTCTGACTAACTTCCTCCATATCACACACTGCGGGGACTCCTTGTTATAACATTTTGTTGTGGGTCAGGTTCATACAACATGTGGTCTTCATTCTATTTTGCTACTAGAGGTGCTCTTTCAATCGGTTTTTCACGCCCATCTGTTCCTTTCAGCATCCGTATTTCTACCAGGAACACAATGTAGTAACATTATCAAAGTGAATTTAAATTAAAGCATTTCACTACATTTAAAAGTTTACTATCCTTAAAGTTGTGTCAGTCTTTTCTTGCTTTTCCTTTACCTTTGTCATTTTTTTAAATTCCCTTTTACCTCTCTTATCTCCCACTTGTATTCTCTAGGAAAGAATCTCAGTAGAACTCTTTTACTATGGGCTCTCCATTCTTCTGTGGCAACATAAAAGTGACCCACAACCACCCAGAGAATTTCCCCAGTGTGGGTGCTGCAGGGGCAATTAACAGTAGCCCTGTGTGGGGAGAAGCAACAGGAAAAGAATCCCATAATAACAAGCATAGCTAAGTAATTCATATGCAACTTTGGATAGACAACCATAATGTAGAACTCTTGACTGCTCTAATATACATTAAGGAACAGCTCTTGCCCCTGGCAGTGCTCCAAATGAAAATGGTATATAAGTCATACAACCCCAAGTTACCCTCCATCCCTTAAACTACAACTTCTTTGGTGTTTTTCTAGGGCAGCAATTTTCAACTCTGGGTGCTACAAGATTTCATTTGAGGGGTGCCACTCAATATGAGCTCTGTTCAGTGTGAAACTTCTACATGTGCGTTACAAGATAAACCAAGAGATTTTAAATAGGGATCCACAGTGTCAAAAACATTCAGACATGTCATGGTCTTTCTGAGTTCTTTGCAACACAAGAATTACTTTATTGTTTTCCATTGTCACAAAATGAATGAAGGTTATGAACAGGCATTTTCTGAGAACTGTCTTCAGTCTAATAAGGTTGAGAACCTATTACTGCTCTAGTAGCAGGCATAGCATAGAGTCTCTACCAATGGGTATATACCTGGGGTAACCCCATTGACAGAGCAGAGTAAGTGTTGTTATCTTCAGTTTACAATGGAATAATTTTGTAATACTTTCCATTTCCTAACACTTTCAAATATTTGTGATTGCAGGAAAGAGTGAAACATACCTTGTGAAAAGGCCCATGTATGTCCTTTATACTAGTCCTTTTTATGTGTGCCCATGAGCCAAATTCAGTCCATGCAGCCATGGCATCCAGCCTGTGGGGTTTCTCATGAGTTGGGAAATTTGGCACAGGGAGTGGTGGGAATTAATATTAAAATATCCCTCAAAAATAGTGTTGGGGGAGGGAGCTGGCCCATGCTCCCTCCCCAACACAGCCTGATCAGGTCCCACTTCACCCATCCCGTGCACTGGATTGGGCTCACTGGCTGGATATGGCCCATGGATAGACTGGGCACCTCCTATCAGATCCATGGGGCAAAAAGTTTGAGCAGCACTGCTTTGTACAATTATTATGCCATTGTTAGCATATAGTACAAATAGTCCCACTTAAGTACTCAACATCAGATTTAAATAGGACTTCTGCTGGGCTGCAGGGCAGGCATGCTTTCTAATCACATTCTCCCAGCTGGTTTTTGCTATAGCTTCTTTCTATAACAACGCTTCCTGTTTAGATTGGTCAATAACTTGAGAACATTACTTAAGTGGAATGATACCAGATATGAATTGAGACATTTATGTGAAGGGAAGTATATCATACTTCCTTATTTATCCACTACTATCTCAGGGCTGAAAGATGCTCAGTTACATGCACTGAGTCACTGAAAGTAGCATGGTAACCAAAGGCAGAACGCAGATTCTGTGTTCACTGCTTATGCTAACAATGGCAGATAGAATCAGATATGTATGTGCTACCCTTTGATAAATCTACCAGGAGGATGCGGAAGTGTGATTTTCCCAGCACTATGATTAGGTCATCTCCTTATGTAATCTCAGTGAATGATCTCGGTTAGGTGGGTTATTATCAGGTATACAGCTTTAATTTCAATTCAGCAAGTGACAATTAACTCAATGTATCCTGTCTTGTCTACTCGGTTTTCCCTGGAGAAGCAGGAAGAAGCTTGCCTATCAAAGTACACAATAGTAGAAGGGAATTCAATTACACAGGAATGGTAGCCTGAAATTTATAACATGAAATCACATTATACATGCTACCAAAAAAAGTTCTTATTTTATATTAGTTCTCTTATCCACTTAGTGGCCAAGTCTACATGAGATGCTTACTGCACAGTAGCTCATTACTACTGCACAGTAGCATCGCCAGGTACAACCCATGATGCGACAGTACTGTGCAGTAGTAATGAGCTACTGTGCAGTAAGCATCATTGGGCAACCATGCTGGGATGCTACTGGGCAGTAATACGCAGTCACTTTGTATTTGCTTATGCAAATACTAAATGACTGTGCAGAAACACCTGCACGGTCCGCGTCTTGTATAGATGCTGCCAGTGGGTTGCAAAATCAACCAGAAAGTGTAATGAAACTTGCAAGTGATTTACAGTAGCTCAGTTCCTTGTTTTAACCTTTTCAAAACAAACAGTGAAAGCACAGTGCCATATATCGGTAAGTGTTGACACAGGCCATGCAGAAAGTTTTGAATATATTGTTGTCTTATCTTTTCTATACAAGATATGCAATTTCAAAAACAAAGGTCTTTTAGACAGGATTAAAGTCCCTAACTAACATACAGTGATTATGAGATAGCCAGTGGTAATTCGCAGACTTGACATATGTGATTATTTGTGCTTAGGGTCTAGTCTACAGAATAATGAGAAATCAATCATCACAGCAGATATTAGATGCTACAGAGTGCATGGAAATCATGAACTGAGTAAATAATTCTCACTGAATTACAGAGGAATAGTTGAATTGATTCATTGCTAGGTTACCTGGAAAGCCCTTTTGGAACAGAGTAGGTTCCCTGGAGTCTCTAGACCAGTGGTACTCAACTTCCAGCCAAGAAGCCAGATCCAGGCAGTGGAGCTTTTTGTCATTCAGCCCATGGGATTGGAAATTTGGGCACCACTTCTCTAGACTGATAACTAAAGAAGACATTGCAATTCCATGAAATTTCTATCCAGACCTGTAACATTTTTAGGTCACATTTATACCGGTAGCATTTATTCCAGCAGTTTCACTGAATTGTACCTCCTGCCTTTGTTGGTGCAACAAGAGGCTATTTCAGTTGAAGATATATGGCCCTGGGGGTAGGCAACTTGGTGTCCCCAAAGCATCCATGTGGTGCACTGACTCCAAAATATTTTGGTGGTACACTGAGGTATGATAGGTTCCTCTCAGGGAATTGTGGAAACTTGGGGTTAAGCTCCCATGATTCTCTTTGTTCATCCCATACCCTTCTCTTTTCCCACTCTTTTTAAAAAATGCCCAAGCTCCTTCATTACAACACAATCTGCTCATTCTTACTCTGATTTTCACTTTCTACCATCTCACACTTAAGAGCAGAGATCTTCAAAAGATCAATGGCATTCTTGTAGCAAAAAGCCCCCTTTTCCTCTTGCCTGCATTTGCTTTCCCCCCTTTGGATATGTTTCTCCTCTTCTACCTTTTCTTCCTTCCTCTTTCTTGCACTGTAAGATAAGGAATTGTGTTTTAAAGTTTGTATGTGTGCATTTTGTATCTCCGCTTGTATTTTGTTTTTTTTATCTATTTGTGTGCCATGGCATTATTCTTGTAGCTTATATTTTATACTCTTCACCTTTTAACTAAATAAGTTTTAGTTTTAGAAGTAAGGTATACACTGTAACAATGTTAACAAGGGCAGGAATCAAACCACCGCTTCCCTGTATCAGGCAGCCCCTGAAAGAGCGAGTGAATCAATGATTGAATGCATAACACAGTAGCAGGCTTCAGTAAAAAGCAGCAATTAACAGCTACAGAAACCGCAGCTCAACCAACGGAAGAAATCATCAATAGGAGACAATGTAGCAACTGGGAATTCTCTAAACTTCACTGTTCAAGGGCTAGAAGCCCTGGTCTGACTTAATCAATGCCGGGGACCAACTTTTGGGGCTGAATATCTCCAGATCAACTGCTCCCAGAGCCCTATTCATGATAGTGGTAAATTAATCAACGTTCATCAATGGATTCTCAAACCTGCATATACATGCAGATGACCCCTGGGGCTGACAGATGCCATCCAGTAGCTACTGAGGGGGAAGTCCCACAAGGGTCAACGGCTCCTGGATTGGGCAAACCTGAAAACTGGGGAGTCACCAAAGTCTGCCAAGGACAGATAAAAAGCAGTAAAAAGTGACCCTCAGGGACACCCTCTTGATTTCCAACTTGACCAGCACTCAAACCTGTCCAGCGAGAAGGACTTAGCTGGCCCCCTTCTGGAGGATAACACCACGCTGAAAGAAGCCTACCAGCCCCAAGGTTTATGATTTGACTTCATTACAGTGTTTCAATCCACCTAATAAACCAGAATTTTAAGGATCCCAAGTTGGACATTTGTAGCCAACATTCCCATGTCTGTTTTAGATACAGGGCCCCTGATGCATCTGAGTTTGCAGAATTTCAATAATTAACAGAGCAACTGATCATTACACAGTGGTTAAAACTGAGACAACTAAGGAGGCTTGCTGATAAATCATGTGGTGCAAGTTGTGGCTAGATTTACTCTGGAAACAGCATGGAGGTGCACCCTTGAAATGAGAAGGTACTGTTGTATTGTGACTATGGTGTCTGTTCCAGGCAGTTAACTGTGTCTACAGCTGGAGAGGTTTAGCGTTAGAGAGGAGTATAAGACAAGGAAGTTGGGACTCCCCAACAAATTTATACTGTATAAAAGCAAATTGCAAGGCACAGACCCCTGTTCCATGAACCAAGGGTCAGTGCATATCTGCTCACGTAACTGTTGCTTATTTTCCACTGGAGTTGAATAGAAAGGATAACAGCATGTCATTCTGGCACTGTGGTGGGGAGTGTGTGTATATCTTCAAGCCCCAGAAAGAGTTCTTGTAGAAATGCTATGGTGACTCTATAATGCTTTGTAGCACCTAGTTCTGTTCTCTCAAAAGCTTCATAATGCCTTGGTGCCCACCTTTTTGTCTTTCTGCTTCTTCTCTGGCTGTGTTCCCAACACTCCCATGTTGACTCACAGCTCTTAAGATCAAGAGTTTAGTTCCCCCTAGTCAGGATTCTCTTTCAGGCAGTTGTGGAACCAGTGCCAGGCCATGTAAGAACAAGACTGGTAGGTTTAAAGGGTTAGTAGAGAGGGAAAGAGAAGTGAGAAAACTCCCTACACTTTTTTTTAAATAGGTACATCACGAAGCAGATCAAACTGGCTTCACAGCTGTTTTCTTGAGGACAATTCAGCAGCTCTCAAGTGTGTTGGCTGTAGCTGAAAGGTAATGGAAAATGGTTAGATGGTCATGTAATGAAGTGCAGTACAGTAAATATTGCTAAACATATTAAAGGCAATGATGAGTCTGGCTGATGTGTGCTCATAAGCATGCCAATAGGCCCACAGAAGGTAACCGCTTGAGTTGCCTGAGCTCATATGCTGCTGGCTTCTTCCCAGTAATAGTGCCCCAGAAGCCCATTGCAGAGGAAATACAAAGCAACCCTTCCTGGAAATGCATGGGCAGAGCTTAAAGAGTACATACTTGAAAATGGTACTAAGATTATGGCCAGGGCACAAAAGGAATATCTGAACCAAGAGCATCATAACACTCTGCAAGAAAACTAGGGTGGTGGCTGATGTCTAATTCTGCAGATTAACTCAAAGCTAAACTGTATCAGCCAGCAAGAAGCTGCCTCTTTCATTCTCTTCCTGAATCCAACCATAACACGCAGTTAATTCATTTTGGACTTGAACTTTGGACTGGAAAAGCCTCACACTGCATTTCTGATGGTTACATGTTAGGCTGACTTTAGATGTTTATTCAGTGGGAATGACCAGATTTTAGATGATTTGCAAGGGTTATTTTAAGTTTTCTGTCGATGCCCAGGTCTTGGTGTATTTATTTT
Source organism: Caiman crocodilus (assembly GCA_030014935.1). NCBI lineage: Eukaryota > Metazoa > Chordata > Crocodylia > Alligatoridae > Caiman > Caiman crocodilus. The sequence goes on from JAGPOW010003316.1 coordinate 123,896,144, forward strand.
TCTATTTGTGAAGCATTCCTTTTTTTCTGCTAGAAATGCTTCCTACTGGCCTTGCCAAAACATTTGGGAGTGTTCTTGAACTGTTTATGGTATTTTCTCTTTTATTTTTTTTTGTCTATGAGTGCCAAGGCATGGTGCTAAAATAACTGGCTACTTTTACAGACAATTTGTTCCCTGTGAGCACACATCAACTTGCCATTTTGAAAAGCAGGAAAAAGGAGTCTGAGAACTATAAACAAACTGTATGGTAATACAGCCACCTGAGCAACCTTGTTTTTCCCCAGTAGGTTCTGTCTGTGAGCTCAGCTGAGTCTCAAGAAGCTCTGTAGAGTTTGCTTCACAAATAGAGTTGGGATCGGTCCTCTGACTGGCCTCAAAGAGCTTGTAGCCAATGTGCACCTCTGGAGTGCCTTTCTCTTCTCTGGTAAGTGCAAATTTCTCACTGTCTACTGTCAGGTGGCTATGGGGTCCCTGATTAGTAGAGCATACAACTCTGAATAGCAGGTGTTGGAGGAAGCCCTAGATTTTCTGTGGCTTTCCTTTGCTATTTGCTAGGATTGACACAGCTGCTTTGCTGCTCAAACATCATCCTTTGTGACCATATGCCCTGGTTTGGCTGGGACAGTCAGGATTTTAGAGGCCAGTCCCAGCCAGCTGTTGAAAGTTAAAACAAGTGTCATCAGTGTAGGGCATTTTCTGGCAGGGAAGGCAGAGTGGCACAAACTGATAGGAAGCCCTAACAGACAGCAAAATTGCCCTAAAATAGTGGAATCACCTTTAACAGGGGGGCAGGAGGTGATTGTTAACACCAGTGAAGTAAAGAACAATGGGTCATTAATGGGCCATTGATTCCCATAGGTGCCTAAATAGTAATACCAGAGCTGAATCTGGCTGCCATGCTCCACCTCTACCTGCAGCCGTGCCACTGACTTGGGGGGAGGGAGCGGGTAGTATCCCAGATTTCTCATTGTCTCATATGGTCACCCTAATCATACCCCAGCTTTTGCAGTGTCCAGATGGACACCTCAGTTCTACAGCTGTTTACTCACTGCTGTATCTTGTTCAGGCTACAGTACAAGGTTTGCCTCCGCTTTTCTTAGCTGGAGCTTTACCTGATGCCATAGTTGTGTACTAAGGTAGCAGTAGTAGGCTACTGTAGGAAGAGGCTTTCTCAAAATATGGTGGACATTTGAAAGGATACGTGGATTGATAGCAAGCTTCTGATCACCATCCCTTCTGAACAGCAAAGTTCAAAGCTGTGACCAGAGCAGGCAGGGGCTAGAGGCTCTACATGTAAATAATGTAATCATGTTTATTGCTTCAGGGTCTACCATTGACATGTGCCCAGGATTGCAGCATGCTGAGCTGGGGTAGACCAGCCCTGGCTCAACATGCTGTGGAAGGGCTGGCTGGGGCATGAAGGTGCTACAGGGCTAGTTGGCAAGCAGCCCTGCACTGTAGCACCCTTGTGGTCCAGTCAGACCCAACACTGTCTACATTTGCATTGTAGTGGAGTAAATAACTCCACTGTAGGATAGTATTTGTGTCAGGCAGTACTATGCTATGATAGCGTTAATTAGTTTACTCCAGCCTAATAGTGCTATATGTGTAGGTGATGACACTTTACTGTGGACCTAATTAATCAAATCTCAGTAAAGTACACATGTAGATGCCCCCACTGAGTATAAAAATCATACTTTGAAGTTATGTGACTCTTTTTATAGGCTCTGTGTAGGTATTTTAATCTTGTAGAGATTTTATCCTAGATTTTTTTCTGGAGAACTCTTTGAATTGAAAGGATGGAAATGGTATCCGCACTGCACAAAGATACAGGAAATAGGAAAATTCTGCCCCTCAAAGGTAACTATGGGCCTGATCCAAAATCCACTTGAATCAACGGGAGTCTTTTCCTTGGTTTTGTTGGTAGCAGCATAAATTGAGCAAGAAGTGTCTGCAACCCCATTCTCCCAGCACTCCCAAACTATGAGGGGAGACCCCCTCTGGGAGCACCAGGATGAATGTGTCATCCTGCTGCTCTGTCAACAGTGAGAAAGGAGGAACTAGCCAGAAGTTGCCACAAAAATGGCAGCTGCAGAATCATTTGAACCATTAATGATGAGGTATGGATAGAGCATGGCTTGACTTTAGGAAAACTTTTGATATGGTCTCCCACAACATTCTTGCAGGCAAGCTAAGAAAGTATGGGTTGGATGAATGGACTGTGAGATGGATAGAAAATTGACTGGATTGTCAGGTTCAGAGGGTAGTAGTCAATGACTCGATGTCTAGTTGGCAGCCAGTATCAAGTGGAGTGCCCCAGGGGTCAGTCCTGGGGCCAGTTTTGTTCAGTACTTTCATCAATGATGTGGAAGATGGCATAGAGTGCATCCTCAGCAGGTTTGCAGATGACACTGAGCTGGGGGGAGTAGTGGATCTGTTGGTGGGGTTAGGATTCAGAGACCTAGACAAATTGGAGGACTGGGCTAAAAGAAATCTTATGAGGTTCAGTAAGGACAAGTGTGAAGTCCTGCACTTAGGATGGAACAGTCCCATGCACTGGTACAATCTGGGGGCTGACTGGCTGGGCAGCAGCTCTGCAGAAAAGGACTTGGGGGTTATAGGGAACAATAAGCTGAATATGAGCCAGCAGCGTGCCCTTGTTGCCAAGAAAGCTAACAGCACACTGTGCTGTATTCGTAGGTGTGTTGCTAGTAGGTATGGGGAAGTGATTATTCCCCCTATTCAGCACCAGTGAGGCCACATCTGAAGTATTGTGTCCAGTTTTGGGTCCCCCACCACATAAAGGATGTGAACAAATTGGGGAGAATCCAGCAGAGAGCAATGAAAATGGTTAGGGGCCTGGACACCAGACTTCTGAGGAGAGGCTGAGGGAACTGGGCTTATTTAGTCTAGAAAAGAAAAGACTGAGAGGGAATTTGATAGCAGCCTTCAATTACCCGAGTTGGGGGGTGTTCCACAGAGCATGGAGCCAGACTGTTCTCAATTATTGTAGATGACAGAACAAGAAGCAATGGTCTCAAGTTGCAGCAAGGGAAGTTTAGATTAGATATTAAGAAGAACTTTCTCACTAGGAGAATAGTAAAACTCTGGAACAGGTTACCCAGAGGGGTAGTAGAATCTCCATCCTTGGAAGTTTTTAAGACCTGGGCAGACAAAGCTAAGATAATCTAGTTGGGGCTGGTCCTGCTTTCAGCAAGGGTTTGGAATAGATGACCTCCTGAGGTCCCTTCCAACCCTAATTTTCTATTATGCTAAGCCATCAGAAAGCCTTCTGACATTGTCACTCTACCTGTTCTCTCTCTTGTACTGACTGCTTGCCCCAAAGCTAGTGCCCCTCTTATAAGGACTCCTATTCATCTTCTTTTGTCTGTCCATGTAAATAGTTTCATTTTTAATGTAGTTCCATAACAGACAAAACCACAATACTTCCATGGTGCGTGCTGCTGTTGCGCAGTTCACCCTGATAGCATGTTCCATCCTTGTCACTTACCCTTAGGATATCTTAGTAGTAGAATTAAGCTCTTTGTGGCAAGGTCTGTAGAGAGCCTAGCACAATGAGGGTCTTCTTTAAGTTGGCAGCTACTCTGACACAACATACAGTAATTCATAAAAAATGAGTCCCATAGGTTGCAGCCTCTCTTCATAAGGCCTATTCTCTTGCCCTCTGATCATGTGCGTGGCTCTAATCTGGACTCTTTCAAGCTTCTCCATGTCCTTCCGCAATTGCAGAGCCCAGAATTGGACACCAAGGGGAAGTACAGTGGGAGGATGACATCCTGGGTCTTGCTTGAGATGCATTGGTAGATGCAAGCCACAGTTTTGTTTGCTTTGCCAGCTGCAGTATCGCACTGATGGCTCATACGCATCTTGTGGTCAATCATGACCCCCAAATCTTTTTCAGTGGTGGCGGTAATGAGCGTAGCACTGTCAAACCTATAAGTGCGATGCAGGTTTTTTCCCCATGGTGGATTACCTTGCATTTCTCCATATTGAATACCATCGGATTTCTATCCATCCAGCTTCAAGCCTATTGAGGTCAGCCTGGATCACCAGCCTATCCTCAGGTGTGGATACTCTTCCCCAAAGTTTGTTGTCAGTGAGCTTAGCCAGTCCACTTCTGACACCAGAGTCCAGATCATTTATAAAGACATTAAAGAGTATAGGTCTGAGAATGGAGCCTTGGGGGACACCATTAGTCACTGGATGTCATGTTAATTCAGTTCCATTGACCAACAGTCTCTGGGTCTGACTTTGGAGCCAGTTTCCCAGCCATCAGACTGTGGTGTAGTTGAGGCCCCAGTGGCTCAATTTTTCCATGAGGACATCATGGGACACCAGGTCAAAGTCTTTTTTAAAGTCCAAATATATTATATCAATCTCTTCCCTTATGTCCAGGTGATACATCCCCTGGTCATAGAAGGAAATGGGATTGATCAAGCAAGACCTACCTACAACAAACCCATGTTAGCTATCCCTCAGGATGTTGCCTTCTGTTAGTCTGTCAAGAATGGTTTCTTTGATAATTTTTTCCAAGATCTTCCCAGGAATTGAGGTCAGACTGATTGGCCTCTGGTTTTCCAGGTCTTCTTTCCTCCGTTTCTTGAAGATAGGCACTACATTGGCCCTCTTCCAATCTTCAGGTACTTTACCCAAGCACCAAGAGTTCTCAAATATCCTTGCCAGTGGCTGCACTATGATGTCAGCCAGTTCCTTTATCACTCTTGGGTGCAATCTATCTGGACCAGCTGATTTGTGGGGGTTCAGCCTTTCAAGATGTTTCTTCATAAGATCTATGCTGATGGTGGGAATATATTCACCCTCACCTTGATCATCCCCCATCATGTCAGGCAGGGTCATCCCTTAGGGTCCTCCTGGCCTGGAGCAGTGCAGCAGGAGCAGGAGGGGAGCTGCCACTGGAGGTGAGCTGAGCAGCAGTCCCACCAGTAAACTGTACACACTGGCCAGGACCGGGCAGGCAGGTGCAAGCCGGAGTGTGGTGTGAACTGCCCTTGTCGGGGCTTGCCCCTATGCAGAATGCTATGGCAGCAGCCATGGCCCCCTCCCCTACCCCATGGGCCAGATCCAATCCATTGGCAGGCCAGATGCAGCTTGTGGGCTGTATTTTGCCCATCCCTGATCTACACGATCCAAGGGGCTACTCCTACTATCTGACTGAAACCTTGTTGGTCCTGAGCATACCAGAGCTTTAACTAAGTAGTAGTCAGTATACTACTTCTCAATATTCTGCTGTTCAGTGTATCATAACATTTGGGATTAACAAAGGGAAAGTCTTCTGCTACTTCCCCAGCACTCTTGAGTACATCACTGACAAGCACAGCCCTACTATCTGCTCCCAATCCAAATGCACAGGTCCTGGAAATGAAGTGAAAGAGCACCCTCTGCCCCCACCCCCCGTTCCTATTAAGCATGCCAGAAGCAGAAGTAAAGCCTGACAAGGAAGAGCACTTTGGCAGCTTTATGGCCTTATTGTGCAGGCTCAGTGGTGACTTGGTGGCAGCCTGTAATTATATAAGGCGTGTACATCATGGTCTGGGGGAATGCCTGTTCACCAGACTGCCCCAAGGAATGACAAGGTCCAAAAGTCACAAACTCCTTCAGGACTGTTTTAGGCTGGACATAAGGAAAAACTTCTTTATTGTCCAAGCGCCCAAGGCCTGGAACAGACTCTCCCCAGAGACATTGGTGACGCATAGCAGGTGCATGGCCCTGAGTGTGGCAGTATGCCCACTATGAAAAGGCACTACCGACATTTCTCGCCACTGTCCCCTTCACCGCTGACACAGCTGGCGGCGTCTGTGGGCAGTCTGCAATAGCCACTGGCTGCTGCTGCTGCTGGCAATGTCTGCGGGTGGTCACCATCCCTCCCTCCCTCCCCATCACTGCCAGCACTGTGGTTGCCTGCAGGAGCTTCACACTTACTGTTGCCATGCTCCCATCCCTGCCAACACTGCCACTGCCTGCCAGAGCTTGCCAGGCCCCCCACAGCTGCCAGGAGCATGTGGTGTTCATGCCCAGAGATGGTGCAAGCACCTACTCTGGACACTTTTAAAAAACATTTGGGTGCTTATCTTGCTGGGATCCTTTGATCCAAGCTGACTTCCTGCCTCTTGGGCAGGGGGATGGATCCAGTGATCTTACGAGGTCTCTTCCAGCCCTAATGTCTATGATATCTATGAAAAAATCCAAAAATTGGGGATTTTTTTACATCAGAGAAAAACAGGATCCCTGGTTATTAGGCACAAGATGGAAGACTAAATAATACAGATCATCTGTTGATGAATATCTTATTACAATTTCCTATTCATTCCTGAAGGGAAAATAGGCAGCCATACACAGATAATTCTCAGGTGAACACACTGATTAGCAGGGGTCCTAGTTGTCTCTGATTAAAAAAAATCCCCGGTTTTTGGGTTAAAAAAGTAACCCAAAATCCACATTTTGCCATGATTAAAATGAAACATCGTGTGTGTGTGTGTGTGTGTGTGTGTGTGTGTGTGTGTGTATACACATATTGTGGCATTTCATTTTAACCACGGCAAAATATTTTTTTAATCTGAAAGCTGTAGATTTTTTAATTAGAGAAAACCAGGGCCCCTGCTGATTAGGCTTCAGTTGGCAGCTGACAAACCCTTGATGTTAAGTTGTCAGATTCAGACTGCAGGCCTAATGGCATGAAAGCCTTAGGACTGCACAATATTTGGGTAGTTAGTAGCAGTAGCACCAGGTTTCCTCAACAGTTTCTCAGAATTTGGTTTGCTAGGATGATTATTAGTTTCCCTGGGATGGACCAAGTACTGATGGCTGGCATGACATGAACATTGTTCCATTGCCCTCCCCTCCTCTCCCTCATATCCAATGGGAAGTTGCAACTAGCAAGCTACTGGAGAATATCCATGTCAATCCTAGCCTGCTGCTGTATGGAGGTCTCTTAAATCCACCTGCTGCCTGTCTACCATCACAACACCCACTGTGGTCCAAACTGCCACACTAAGACTGCATGGTGGAGACCCTCTGGAGTGAGAAATAGATGTTGACATTACCACCAAACAAGTTCCTTATCACAGATCCTACTGTCAGTTCACTTCAACCTGTCACTCTGTCAGGGGGCCTTGCTAAGTTCTGTGTGAAACCAATCTCTGCCACTGGGGTCTTTGTGACAAACCAGACTGTAGCTGTGGCAAAACACACACCCTGTTGCATATTGTTGATGATTGTCTGTTGATTAAGTTCAGTGGCGGTTTACAGGAACTGCACATGACCACTGAGTATGCTTTTGGATGACTTGACAATTACGCACATGCTGACTGACTAAAAAAATAAGTACTATAATTATAAAAAAGGTCACATTTGATGAGTAGATTCCAAATACTTTAAATATTTAAATTGTTAAGTTTTTCTCAGAGAAGTATTTGAAAAAACAGGTAATGATTGAGTATAAAAATGAACATGCTGTTTTGGGAGGATTATCCTTAAGACTTTAGAGAAGTATCCTGATGTTATAATTTGCATAAAGGACCCTATTTTTCCTTATGGCACTCATATCTCACAAGAAGCATTGACAAAGGCACCAAAACAGATGGGTAAGACATTAACACCAAAGGAAAACTACCAACCTTACAGAATAAAGGGGTTGATCCTACACCTGTATCAAACCCCCCAGTTTTTCTTTTTTAATACATATATATGATAGATATGCATTCCCTTCCGTTCCCCAATTATTTCTGGCTTTTCTTTCTCTCCCTCTCTGTTCCCTATAGTCAAGCATAAGCAAGTTCAGACTTAGGATAAGCTTTAACATTTTTATTTTGGTAGCAAGTTTTTGGTTTTGGGTATCCATTGTTTTATATTGTATTATTATCATTTCGTATTGATTTTTATTGTTTCATATGGATATTGTATGGTTTAGGCCTGTGTTTCTAAGTGAATGAAAGTAATGTTGATTGGGAATGATTGAAATACAATGGTAGCAGGCCTCTACTGAATGGCCTGTAACGACTAGGCCATCACCTCGCATTGATTCATCCAGGAACCACAGAATTCAACCAGGAAGAGATAAGAACCCAGCATTTGAAAGAGAAAAGACCCTGCAGAACCAGAAACTCTACCATTGTACCCCACCATTACAGATATCTGAAACTGCACATCCCTGCATGGAGCACACATGCTCAGTATGCCAGGGGCTGACCCTTGCCTGGGCATGCCTCCTGTCATTAAGGTCACAGAAGGTTTGTCCCTATAAAAAGGGGCAGTGAAGGCAGACCCAGTGGGATGCCCTCTCCATCTGGACCAGCACCAACTGGTCACACCATCTCCACCCAGAGGCCCTGCCAGTGACCCCCTCTGGACAACACCTACTGGACAAGGATTGTATAGGTAGCTATCACCCACCCACCCACTTTTCAACCAAGGACTTGGACTCTACTTCTCTTCCCTACCTGGACTCCATCCCTTCCACTGAGTCTCTTTCTCCTGTTGCCATTGTGAGTGCTTGTGTGTGCATGCGTGTGTAATAATAACTTCATGGGGCTGTGTAGTGTGTTGTCTGTGTAATAAAACTGTTATTTGGGCCCCTAAATTGGGTTTTGCTTTACTATGCTTTGGCCCTGCTCCAATCTCTACTCCTTGCCTCTCTAACTTGTGTCTCATTTCTCCCTCTCCTGCTTCTGGCTCACTGCCACCTCCAGCACCTGTCCTAAGCTCCTCTCTGTCTCCAAACCCTTTGTTTCTTTGCCACTGCCTTATCCCCACTGCCTTTTTCTTTTCCCCTGAGCAACCAGGTTTCTGCCTCAGTTTCTTTCCTGGCTGTCTCCTCTTTGCCACCACTTATCTGCCTCCCCCCCAATAGCTCAGTTGTCTGACCTTAAGTAAACCCAAGTCTCAGTTCCTTGGTCAGCTTCCTTGTGGTCCACTGGTTCTAATCCTGGTTTTGACAACTTTCACTCCCTACACTATAACTTTCTCTCTTTCACCTGAACCTTCTCCCAAGTATCCCAGGTACCCCAAGCACACATGCACACAGTGCCATCCAAGTTAGGAACTTACCTGTGTTTATGTGTAGGTGGGTTGTACGTGTGTGAACTGGTGAGTGTGTGTGTGTACATATATGTCATTGTGTGCATGATATATGAATTAGTGATCTGGGTCTAATTTTTGGGGTGTATAGTGTATGTGCTTGAATTGGTGATAGGTATGCATGTGCCTAGGCTGGTTTGGATGTGTATGTGCCTGAGCTGGTAGTGTGTGTATGTATGCACCTAATTGATTTGTGTGTTTGTATATGTGCAATTGTGTTACACCCTCCTGCCTAACAGCGCAATATTGAGATCCTGAGAGTTGGCCTGGATCCTGAGAGTTGGCCTGACCCCACAGGGCAACACAACCTGTAGTAAGACATGCAGCTCCACAACAGAGATAGGAACTATTCACATGAAAAAGGGTTGCAAGATGCAGCAGTATCTGAGCTTGCACTGGGTGCATCTGCATGAGACCTTTACTGTGGAGTTGCCTGATTAGCTATGCAATAAATGTCTCAGTATCTACATGTGGGGCCCTATTAGGCTGCAAGGAACTAATAAACTCTTCAGCAGGGTAGTATTTGTAATTATTATAAGTACTACCCGGCTGCAGAATTTTTGTAGTTTGCAGCACCATGCATGTAGATGCTGACGTGGCTGGTTGGGGCATGAAGGTGCTTTAGTGTGGGTGCTGCCTGCCAGCTTTAGTGTGGGCCGTGCTTTGGAGCATCCTTGTGACCTAGCCAGCCTCTCTGCAGAACACTGCATCTGGTTGGAGCAGTGCCAGGTTGGCAGGCTGACCCCCCCACCGAATGCCCTGCCAGCCAGGACTGCTCTAATCCAATATGCTGGGTCCCTGGCACATGTTCAAATGATGCAGCCCAGAGCAGATTTTTTTTTTTTATTATTAAGGAAAAAAAAATCAACATTATAAATTGGAAGTTTAAAAAGCCTCCTGTAAAATGAAAACTAAAAAGTCATCCTGAAGAGATCTACTAAAGGGACAGGGCCGAAATCATGTTCCCAAATCCTTAATTAGATGTCTAATTAAGTTGTTTCTATGATAAACATCTCCACTGAAGTCGCTTCTGAAATTCAGCACGCTTCAAAACTGCTTAACTGGCTAACAAGACGTAAATGGAGGAAGGCAATATTCTTCAAAAACACCACATTGCCAAATATTCAAATATTTGTGCAACAACTCTGGGATTAAGTTATCAAAATTATTTAAATTTTATAAGTCTCTGGGGTATGAAAAAGCAGTTCTGGTGTAAAAGTGATGTAGTTTATTGCTCTGCATTAATTGCATGTGTAGATGAGCCCACAAGATTGCATTTTACTTCTTTCCTTAATGCAGTGTGTCCCAGATTCGTCTCTGGTTATATTAGACAGTTTGAAACTAGAAATTGCAGAAGCTGTAGTGTTATCTGTAAGAAATGTAACATTTTTGTTTGAGTTAATGTATTATTAATCTTGTACAGAAAACCTACGGCAAGATCACATGTAGTCATGTTGTGTAATCTCATAATACTGTGAAAGACTCCCTAAACTGTTCCTTTTTCCTTTACATGAGTAAGAGGTCACTCATCTGAATTGCGCAGCCCTTCAGAGAAGGGCTGTTTTTAGTTTTATTAAACAAAAAAGCCCAGTCCATCTTTTCCACAGTTGTAAACATGATTTCATTTCTTTTTAGTATACTGAATTGGAAATTTCCATTCTTGCTACAACTTGGTTATTTTATTTCTTTTTCCCCCCTATTTCTTAAAGAAATGTCAGTTGGGTAGCCCTAAAGATTATGTGTAAAATTAGGCTACTATCATTTCAGGGGAAAGAACAGAAGCATGATCCCCACCCCAGTGAGTAGGTAAGCAGTAAGTGCCTGTTTACTGCCATTTTGGTTAGTAGGTTATGCGGATTCCCAGTTGCCAACTGCTTTTAATTTGTATCCTCATACAAATTTTGACCAAAGAAAAGTATGCTTTTCCTATATATTATCATAACTCTGAGAAATGTAATATTTTTAGGAGCGATGAAGACTGTTAATTATGGAATTTGAAAGTTTTCAAGAGCTTATACCATAAAATTGCTAAAAAGCAGGGGAAGAATGTAGAAAAAAATTAAACCCAAATATTCCATTTTATCATCCTAAGCTAGGTGCCTAAATCTGTAATCAGGCACCTAAACAAGAGATCTGATTTTTAGAGGTGCTGACTCTTTCAGCAATCACTCCTTTCAGAATAAGTTACGTAATTTGTTGAAATTGAGGATTTTCTTTTTAATGTGGCTACAGCTATGAATTTACAGAGGAGACAAAAGACTGTGATAGCATCTTTTGTGGCAAGATCTTAGAAGGAAAATCCTTGTACCTGGATTTAAGACTAGCTAATTATGTGCTAAAACATTTTTCAAGTGCATCATAAAGAGAAAGATATAGACAAATTGGAGACAGTCCAAAGCAAAGCTGGAGGTATGAAAGGTTTAGGGCAAGCTTTATCATGTCTGGTGATAGTTTATGCCATCTGCTTCATCCTCCAAAAATCTTCTGACTCAGCACAGCTGAAAACATACTGGTCATGCTTTACAGTGCAGGACAAGTATACAAACTGCTGAATTTCCCTTGTAACTGTAGCAGCCTTTAAAAACTGGACCCACCTGAACAGAATGGGAAGAGAGGCCTGGCAGAGACGGAGTTTGTCCCAGAGGGACACTGTAAGCTCTGAGGGTAAGTGAAGCTGTTTGGGAGCAGTCCTGTTGGAAGTGGGAGGGGTGATGTAACCCCAGGACAATTTGAAAGAGCGCCATTAGCAAAAGCCCAGGGAAGGGCTCTGAGCTGGGATTGGATGAGAGGCTTGGATAAAAGGGGGAACAGTTTTTCCTGTGGCGGGAAACAAGAGAGAGAGAGAGGGGGCTGAGGGACATGCTGGAGACTGGATTGAGGGGTTCAGCACAGTGGTCCCTCAGCGCCCCTGAGAGAGGCCTGCAGGAGCAGAGTGGAGAAGCTGCAGCGGCAGGAGCAGGCAGGGACTGCTGGTGTGGAGAACTCAAATCTGAAGAGACCTGA
>JAGPOW010003316.1:123908360-123962906 GCA_030014935.1 Caiman crocodilus
GAGAGAGGCCTGCAGGAGCAGAGTGGAGAAGCTGCAGCGGCAGGAGCAGGCAGGGACTGCTGGTGTGGAGAACTCAAATCTGAAGAGACCTGACTGCAGTGGTGTGACTGGGTGAGCACAGCAGAGCTGGGGTGGGGACTGCCGGAGCCTGCTCTAGTTTCCCTGAGGGGTGAGGGGCCCTGGGGGCAGGCAAAGCCCGGGGGGGTCTGCATTTGCAGGTGACTGTGAGGCAGGAGGGTTGCTATAGCCTGCAGCCCAGATGCTGCTCACAGCAGAACCAGGGAAGGGGGCAAAGGCAGGGGAAGGCTGTCTTGCAGGAACTGCAGAGGAGCTGCTGCTTGCTACTCAGAGACCCCAGGAGCACGGAGATGGACACCAGCGCCAGGGAGCATCCACAGACCACAGGCAGAGACACAGACAGTCCCTCTCCCTGAGATACCCCGCCAGGGGCCGCGTACACAGGGATTCCCAGTGCACCGTGTGCAAGCGAGAGACTGTGTAAATGAGTTCTTGAGGGTTTATTAGACAGTATATCCATGTGTTTACTTCTTGATTATTTATTATGAGGTAAATAATTAAATCTTGTAAATAGTTTGAGAACTGTCTGTAAGGGTGCTTGATTGTATGGGGAAGCTCTCCGCTTGGGGGCACTGCAGCGGCTCCCCAGGAGGGCTGGGCAGGGCTACTGGCTACCAGGTTCCCCAGGATCCCATTATTCAGGTGAGGGTGTGTGTAGTGTAGCGCCCAGGGTTACATAACATTAAGGGGATTTGACCCAGGGCTTGTGAAGCAGAAGTCTAGAGCTGTGACTCACAGTGCGATTTAAGGCAGAGAGAAACTGTTTTACATGAAGCATTGATCCACAGCTCAGCCAAAAAGAACATGCTAAAGAATCAGTTAAATAGATCTGAAAAATATTAAAACTAATTTCAACACGGTGTTTATTTCCATCCAGTCAATGCCATTTTAATACCATTTTTTTCACAAGCATTTTTGGATAAACAAACCCTTTCTTCTTCGGAAATAAAACTCAACTTGCAGTGGAATCAGGCTTTCACCCTTACAGTATATGCAGAGTATAACTAAAAAAGCTCTATAAACATTTAAGAGCCTATGCAAGTTATTCTAAAACTTGTATACATTTAAAAAATAATTGCATATTGTGGGCTTTTATAATTCTATTCAGGGATGAAATTCTCTATTTTCTCTCAGTAACTCATACAGATGTTTAAAAGAAAGTATATAGATTGAGGAAAAGAAAGACATTTTATGTTAAGATATGCACAGACTATTTTATAGGTGGTTTGGAGAGGCTGACTGACAGGCAGGGGTCCTGGTTTTCTCTCATGAAAAAGAATCCCCAATTTTTAGATTGAAAAAGTAACCCAAAATCCATAGTTTTCTGTGATTTAAAATGCAACACAACTAATATATCTATTTTCAAATACAGGAAATAGATGCATGTTTCATTTTAATCACACAAAAATATGGAACTTTTTTAAATCCAAAAATTGGTGATTTTTTTTATCAGAGAAAACCAGGATCTCTGCTGATATGTGAGGGACCAAGTGGCAAGATATATTCCACTAAACATCTCTCCAGTGTTTGGAAGTCTTGCCAAATGGAGAGGAGCAGTAAAAGGGAGAATATGTGTACTCTTCAAAGAAATCTGAGTATGAGATTGCTGTGTATTCATGCACAGCCTCATATGACTGATACCAGTGTGAGAGACAAAACTGCCATCCACCACTCCAGCAGGGCACTGCTCTCTCTTTTGAGGAGCCTTGCTATCTTTGAAGCTCTGACCTAATGAAAGATAATGTAATGAAAGAAAAGACAGGGCAGAGAAGGAGTTGAGTTTTCAAAAGATCCTGCCTCTGTGAACTGGTCCAAAGGCCAGTTCACAACCTTTCAGTGATGCTTATTGCATTGTCTTTCCTTCCTTGCTTTTCCTTTCTGCCCTTTCACTCGTTCTCCTTTCCTTTTTTTTTCATGCAGATTTATTTAATAAATAATTGAGCTCCCTTTCCTTGCACAGAGTATTTCTGCTGCTTCTTACTGGGTTGCTAGGGTTGTTGTTGATTTGCTGTTCTGATTTTTTTTTTTTTTTCAGCCATAGATTTAAAGGTTGTTATAATTATCTAGTCCAACTGCCTGTATAATACTGGCTGTGCAAATTCAGCAGTGCAATACGTGTTTATGATTAGAAAAAGGCCTGTATTACAGCACCGGTAATGTAAGGCAGAAGACAATCATACTTTCTACATGTAGTAGGGTAGCTCAAAACGCTAATTCTTAACTCTAAAGAGGAAGGTCTCAGTTTTCCCAGGCCTGTGCATGCATGCATATTTAATGCCCATCTGTGCCCACACCAGCTATTCCTTCACAGTTAGAAGAAGTCAGTGTGTTCCTTATGCCTGAAGTAGGATCATCTGGAAAATGGTGCCACTCTGTTCCAACACGGCCAGCCTTCAGGCACTGATTTCCATGCTGCTATATTTCACACTGCTGTTATGCAGGAAATGCCTTCCTCAAACTAGTTTTTTTTAAAACACCATCTCTCACTGAAGATTGCCATCTCTCATGTAAAATGTCACTTCCTCTGATGTCCACAAATGAAAGCTCATCAGAGTCACAACATTTTTAATAACTAAATTACTCCTGTGGGTGCATTTTGAAGTTCATTGTGTGTATCAAGTATCTCACTTTCAGAATGCAAACTCTTTTTCTGGGCAAAGAGTCTCTTTATTTCAGTGATCTGGTACAGTGACAAAGAGATATATTCAACAGATAGGTTAAATATTACTCTTTGAGTGCCTAAAAATACATGCCCACATATTTAAGTTTATGTAGTTGCTTACATAAGGATGCAGCTACCTAGTTTTCAACAACTGAAGTTTGAAATATTGGTCACAGCATCCCTCTCTCTTAAATTTCTGAGAGGATATTTTATTTCCCTACTTCCCTTATTCACTGCACTTCAGTGTCTTCATATTAACATGCTTCCTTCAGCTGCTTACAGACATGGCAGCCAAAAATCCCCTTCCTTGGGTTTTTCTACTGACGGTAATGGAGTTGCATCAGAAATGAGTGTTGGGCCCTGTTTTCCCCCTACAATGCTCTTTACTTACCTCCCATTTCCCTTACTGACTCTGCAGAATTCTGGTGAAGGCAAGCAAATAGGTCAAATTTGTTCAATGCTCATGATGGCCAGAAGGTTTGGTAGACATTGGGTGCAGACAGAAGTGATACTTGTTATGCCATCAGCACCCTGAAAGTGCTCTATAGCTGTGATATGACACACATGCACAGCTGCAGAGTGCTTTAAAAGTGGCTAATCATGCAACAAATGAGGGATCAAATTAAGGCACTCTACTTTGGAGCACCTTAGGGAACTTCTGTTTCCTAGGGTCAATCTGTTATGTGACTGAGGCTGTGTTAATGCATCCAAGCCCTGCCCAAAGTGCTGCCTGAAGGAAGGGATGCGGGAAGGGGAGAGAGGGGAGGGACAGCATGCTGTGGGCTGGGGTTTTCCTGGCCTGAGCTGGTGGAGGGGAGGGTGAATTCGAACTCCATTGCCCAATGGCCCCCCCCCCAGCTCAGGCCAGGCAAACCCCTGCCTGAGTCTGCAGCTCATTCCCCCTCCTTCCTTCAGACAGCACTGGAGCTGGCCAGGGAGAGAGGCTGCAGGCACACTCCTTGGGCTTGATCAGCTCCAAGGTGGAACTTGATTTTCCTTCTCCCTCCCCACCCAGCAGGTGAATATGTGTTAGGTTGGGGGAGCGCTCTAACTCATGGTGCTTTACACAAAATGCCATGAGTTACAGCAGGGCCCTGCATATCTGTGAACTCCGGTAAAGGGAGCAGTGGCCAAGCAATAGTGCTGTGAAAGCTAGCCCTATTCCCCAAATCCTGTCAAAGAAATGGCCAGACAGGCCCTTCCTCTCTTCCCTAGTATTCAAGTTGCCTTGAAAACTGGCAGAGAATTCTGCCCCTGCTTCCTGCTGCTTGCCATCCTCCCACTTGATGCCACTTGAGAAGGGGTTACACTGGCCCTACCAGACAGACCTTAGCTGGGCTTTTGGACTAGTTGTTTGCTGAGTGAGTTCTAGTTCCCTGGTGAAGGATTGGCTTTGTTATATCCACATTAACTCTGCTTTTTACTATCACCAATTTTGTATTCATGTTGAAAAAAATGCTGGAATACACCTGATGGTTGGAGTGAGTCCTGAGTGAACTCATACTTCCCAAAAGGGAGTAGGAAGGGTTTTCAACTCTCAGGATTGGTAATTTGGAACAACTTCTCAGAGAGAGGTACCAGCATCAAAGCTAATACTCATAGCTAACACTCCAAGTTACTCATTTTAAGTAGAGAGAAATATAAATTACAAAAAAATTCTTTAAAGGGTCAAATTTTTTTCCAGCCTAAAAAGGGTGTGCCTCAGTTTTCCAGAGTAAGAGCTATTACATACAGTGGAGCAAATAAATAAGAAAAAATGTCACATGGAGCCATTTATTACTCAGAATTTGGCAGGTGAGTTAATAGCCACTCCATTGAGGCTTGTTGAAATATTTGCACTTCATGTGGGCAGCAGTACCCAGGCAGCAGGAAGTTTGGCCCCCAAACACATCTCATGAAATATCTTTGTTGAGCTGTTGTAGTGTAGTGCCTTGAAACTTAGGAACAGAAGCAACACCGCCACCTGCTGTCCTCAAAAACATTCAAAAGCCTACTTCCAGGACAATCATAAATTAAACCAGGTCCGTGCAACTTCTATAAGTGGCCAGGGGCCACAACCTGTGTGGGCCACACCAATGGAGGCTGCATACCCACATTAGTGTGAGCCACTGCCCCCTTGGCTGTCTTCCCTGCTACACCATGCAGCCGCTTTACTGTGTGGTGGGCACCCCCAGTGCCATGGGCTGTGCCACACCATCCCCTGGGGAGGGAGTAGATAATGCAGACTGTGCGAGGGCAGAGGGAAAAGCAGCAGCCAGAATGATGAAGGGGAGCAGTGGCCAAGCAGGAGCCCAGGGATGGCACATTAACTCCCTGCAAACTATGCAGCTCCCAGGCCATCAATTTGACAACCCTGAATTAAACAATCTCTAGCACATGCAACAAATGGTCTTTACCAAACATTAATGAGCACAGTAAATAACACTGCCCTTTGCTAAACATTGCAAAACAAATTTACACCAAGACCACCCCTTATCACCAGGGATCCTGTTTTTTTTCTGATTAAAAAAATCCCCACTTTTTGGATTGGAAAAAGTAACTCCAAATGAAACGTATTAGTGCTTCATTTTAAGCATGGAAAAATGTGGATTTGGGCTTACATTTTTAATTTGAAAATTGGGATTTATTTATCAGAGAAAATCAAGATCCTTGCTTATCACATTTCAAAAGGTAAAGATATCAACCTCACTATCCCTTATTTTACTGCCCGAGAATATACTTTGAGACTCAAATTTTTACCTGGCACAAATTGTGCAGTCTTGTGAAGAGCTGTGTACCCTCATCTCCTGTTAATGGGATTTGTAGGAGTTTGAGGGCAATTGGTGCCTCAGAGGAAAAAGGCTCATGGTTGATATTGCTTTGACCAGTGATTCTCAATCTATGTAGACTCAAGGCATGCATCTCTAGACTCAAGGCACCTCTTGTCAGTTTCTAGGCACCCCTCAGAAGATGCCAGTTTCTAGTTTTTACTTTTTTTAACTGCAGAAAACTAATGGAGCACTTCTTCTGCTGCAAAGAGCTCTGAAAGACCCCAAAAGAGCATAGTATTTTTAACACTAGGAATTCCCATTTTAAATCTCTGGACTTATCTTGTGAATCATGTTTGCCCATCTGACTGTCTGGCACCCTTGAAAGGATCTAAAGGCACTCCAGGATGGCTAGGGCTATTGCAAAAGAAAAATATAGACAGTTGCCAGAAAAGAAAATGCATTTTTTGTGAAAGAAAGAATAGAGAAGAAAATCAAGATCATATTATGAGAACAAGAAATGAGAAAACATCTATTTATTCTATCTAAAAGTTGAGTAGCTATTTTAAATCTGCAGTGTTATCCAGGACCACTGCAGACCTGACAGCAGATTCAGGTATTACTAGAACATGTATGAAGTGTTAATGCTTTAAGAAGGGGATGTATCACAGCACCGAGTAGGAAAGAGTAACAACAAAGCTATTTTAAAATCCCTCGGATAAAGGATCTGTAATGCACACGTGACAGGCAGGAGGCACAGTTTAGGGTGAGATAACCCATTGCAGAGGGCAGTTACAAATAGCAGGACTGATGGGGCACATCCAGACGAGTGTACATGTCGGTTTCCTGGGGGTAAAAAGCAGCGGCACATAGTTATCCCCAGGGAATGCCTATGCACGTGTGCTCTGGTGCACAGCAAGGTGCCCTGGGTGGGGAAGGGGAGGTTGGGGTCAGCACCTGGGCTGGGTCTTGGGGGCCTTCTGGGGCTCCAGTGGTGGTAAGCTGGGTGCATGGAGCCTAGTTGTCAGTTGGAGCATTGCTCTGGCTAGCCAGACTCCAGTTTCAGGTGGCACACGCTGCCGTCACATGCACTGCCCCACTTTTTTCTGCCATGGGTTTTTTTGACACTGGAGTCTCCACATCCTGTGTTGATCCAGTCTCCCCATCCCTTTAAATTAAGAACATAGAATGTTCAACATGAGGGCTGGCTGGGATGTGCTTAATCCAGTCCCCTGCTATTATGATCCATGATTCCTTAACAAATGTATTGATCTAATTCTTAAAATAGATTTTTGTCCTTCCATTGTTCTATGTGGAATTCTGTTTAGAATCCCTCTCCTCTTATTAAACACTTCCCATGTGGTTCATCAGTATCATAGACATGAAGAACATAAAGGAACACCAATACAATGTGCTAAGGGAGTGCCAAAGAATCACAGAAAGGAGGGCTGGAAGGGACCTCAAGAAACTATTTAGTCCAACTCCCTGCTCAAGTAAGATCATCCCTATCTAAACCATCCTAGACAAATATTTGCCTAATCTACTCTTAAAGGCTCCAAGAACCCTCAGACACAACTAGCAGACACAATACTCAAAACATCAAAACTTTAAAACCTGTCTCAGGTAAAGAAGGAGAATGAAGGCATTGCCAATGTCCTGACACTGCAAGGACAGGAAGTATGTTAAAATACACTCAGGAGATCCAAGAAAAGTGGTCCGTGCTTACAGAGGTAGGCAACCCCACACTTACAGTCCATGTCAATCTGCAGTGAAACCTGGGGGCAACAACAACTGCATGCACCACACATTCTGACTCTTTTTGTCATCCTCTTGCCTCTATAAACTTATCCCAGCTCCTTTAACCTGCTTTCATAACCAAGCCCAGTGTGGAGCTTTGTTTCATACTTCTGTTCTTGGGCATGGCTTTCTCCTACTTCTACCTGCTTTGGGCTGCAGAGCTCTTCGTACAGTCTCCGAGCAAAGCTCTGGTGGGTAGGTGAGTGTGTGTTTGTGTTTCTGTGCATACACATATGCATCTGTCTCTCTCATGGACTTGCCAGTTGTTACATTTCACAGTACACCCTAGGCATAGCTGCTCCTAAATCATCTGAGACCAATCTAGCCTCTTCCCAAAAATGTCTAGTGAAAGAGATTCCACAACTTTTCCAATATCTTTTCATACTACTTAAAACTGTACTTTAGCAACTTAACATAATACTTTTATTTTAGTTAGAACTAGCATGTCTTGTTCACTTCTCAAAACACATGTGAAAAAAGAATCCAGAAAACTGTAGAAGCAATAGGAAATGCTATCTTTTCATTCTTGGCTTAGGCAATGCTGTCACAAAACATTTGCCAACTTTTTCCATATTAAAATGCTGCTGCAGGCTTTGAATTAAGTATATAATAAAGGCCTTTTTTCGCCTCAGATTTTTTAATTGCTATTCTAAGGGTCAGTGGCAAGGACCCTAATACTGCTTCCTTTGAAGACAATGGGAACAGATGCAAAAAGAACAAAGCATATAGCTCAAATCTGAGTCTACTAAAATATATTTAATTCACTTGTTCATTTTAATCTAATTAAACATGAGAGTTAACGTAGGATCACCATGTTTGTGCAGGTATGTAGTGGTCGGGTATTGAAGCATATTGAATCAATTGCCCTCCAATGAAAATATATATGATTTTCAGAAAATGAAAATGACTGTATGTATAAATAGGACAGTCTCCAGTAATTGCAGCAAAAGCAATCATGTATTTGAAACATACAATTACCAGCCTTATTATCAGCAGTTAAATTATGGAGATGTTCTATTTTTTAACTAGGACTGTGAAACACTTTAAGTATTTCCTTTGCCTCTTAATATTTGCATGTGACAGCTAAAAAGCTTATTTCTTTGAAGTACAGTCTTTGTTGTAAAGGATAATTAGATCAATATATTTTGAATTCATGTGTTTAAGCAGATGTTCATGTGGAATTTTTTATGTAATATCAAAGATCTTCTAAACCTTCAGATTCTCCTTCTTTAAAAAGCTTCATCTCTTAGAGATAATGCTGGTGAATGATTCTACA
The DNA here is from genome assembly GCA_030014935.1 of Caiman crocodilus. Taxonomy (NCBI): domain Eukaryota; kingdom Metazoa; phylum Chordata; order Crocodylia; family Alligatoridae; genus Caiman; species Caiman crocodilus. Next base: position 123,916,921 of record JAGPOW010003316.1, read on the forward strand.
TCAGCTGGTTGTTTAAGCTGAGCTACATAGCAAAATCAATTGGCACCATTTTTCCATTGTTATAGAGCATGGTATATGCACCAATGAGTTATTTGATGGTTGCAGAGTCCAAGGCATGAGTGACAGTCATGCCCACAGGTACTAGCAATGCTCTGAATCTGAGCAGCAGATTCTTTCCTCCTCTGATCAGCACAATACTGGATCCAGTTCACCACGCAGCACCTTGCTCCACCTGCAAGTTGACTCTGCCAGCCAGAGTGGCATTTTGCACTCCTTTTCCAATCATCCACAAAGGATGCTAAGTCATCTTTGCAAGCATCCCAAAATCTATGCAGTGGTCTGCTTCTCTTTCTAGACCCTTCGTGAGTTTCAGACTAGAGCACATTCTTTGGGATCCTGTGATCTGGCATTTGTTTACATTTATATTGCACTAGCAATAGAAATTATGCTATTCACAATACATTGATGCCATTCCATCATTTGGAGGATGAAAGGGGAATTGTGAAGTTTTGGGGGAAAGTATGCATTTTGTAAAATAGCATGAATTCTTACACTATACAAATGTGGTATAGCTTCTACCTCCATGCACTCTCACTAGTGGGAACAGTAGAAAACAGAGGTTTGATGGGACCTGCTTCTGTAATGTGTCTCTTTTCTGCTCTAAGGGCACTTATATAGTGTAGTAAGTATTCATGCTATTTTACAAAACGCGTATTTTCCCCCAGAACTTTGCAATCTATCAGCTTCTTTCTGCAGTTAAATGCACTGATTTGTGGCAGTCCCTTCTACAGCAGTATGAATAGCAGATGCCTTGATTAAGGGGCAGGAGATATGGTTAGTGGGTCAAGAAAGTATGTGGGTCTGTAAGCCAAACCCCTTGTAGAGTTGGAGGTATGAGGGAGCACCGTTAATGGGCTATGACTCACACAGTAACCTAAGTATCCATGTTGTTCCAACAGCTTTGTAATGTTGGGCAGAGGACTGAGCCTTGTGAGATTCTTAGATGAAGGATTTTAATGTAGGAAAACAATTTATCTATAAAGAATCGTATGGCTTTTCCCTTGGTGTAGGAAAAATGACTTGTGGCCATTTTGGGCAATTTCCATTCATCCCTGCATTATCTTGGAATTAGTTTTTGGTGATCACTATTATTCAAAGCCAGACAGAGGCCTGTCAAGGTGATACTTTCTTCCCTTTTCTATAGGCAGGCGTTTGTGATCAGAAACCTGAAGAAGAATGTCTCATAGTCAAAATCTCATCTAACTTTATCCCAACTACATAGTTGGTCCAATAAAAGATATCATCCCTGAAAAACACTTGTCTCACTCAACAAAGCAAGTGCAAAGCAAAGTGCCCTTAGTACTGTCTTTGTACCACCTGTCTAAAGCCTACTAGTAAGTAACAAATGTAGGTCAAAAAGTTGTTTTTTCACTTCCCAATTAGCTGTCAGAAAACAGAGATCATGAGAGACAATTTTCAAGGTCTTTCCTTGAAGGCTAACAGATCTTTGGTTGATCCAGCCTCATGTCAGAGAGTAGGATCCTGAGCAAAGATGCTGAGCAGTTTTGCTGAAGTTTTGACCAGGTGAGTCCACTGAGGCTTCAACCCAGGATGTGAAAAGTTCTTTCTACCAGTGTTCTGAGTGGGGTCATAACTCTGTCTACTGACAGATGGGAACCTCTAAAGACTTTGAGGTGTGAATAAAAAGTTTCATGAAGGTGAGAAGATTCATTTCTCTAAGACAAGATTTGATACAAGACAGCTGATTTAAAACTTCAGCATGCAGATATACTGTAATTCCTTCTTGTCTTTTTAAATACTTCCAGATGTGCCATGCAAGCACAATATTGCCATGCTAAAAATGATCAAAATTCAAATAATGTGACGCATGCTCTTCTGGTATGTGGCAGAGTAGTAAAGCATATTACATGTAATAGGACCACGCTGAAGTCTCCAGGAAAGGGAAACAGTGTAAGGCAAATCTCACATTTTCCTAGGCCTCATCTCAAAGGGGAGAGATTTGAGAGCCTCTACAGTTTGCAAAAAGTCAGGGTTCTTACCTGCTGTGGCTTCTTGTTGTGGAAGGGATCCCCTTTACTTTCTTAAGCCATTCACATGCCATACTGACATTGACAGACTCCTATTCTGTCTGGCAATCACCAAAGGTGAACACAGGGGTATTAATGCAGCTCTGACCTATATTAACGGATTCATTTCTTCTACACAGAATCTGTTAGTCTGTATGGGACAATGCCATGGAGTACAGCTGTTTTTGGCACAATCCCAAATCCTGCAGAACGCTGACCCCATAGGCTCTGCCTCTCTTCCTGCACTGTGGCAGGGGGAGCCTTCCCAGGAGAGGGCCTGTTCAGCTCACTTTAAGTTCTAGACTAGAGGATTCTATCTTTTGCTTACTTCTGGGGTATCAAAGTCATCAGGCCCCATGTGCTTGGGGCCAGTCCATGACCCAAATGAATGGTGCAGGATCAGTCTACTGGCAGGGTCTACATGCTAGATCCATCACACAGGGCTGGTCTGGTGAGGAATGCAATGCTCATTCTGGACCAGACCTACACGCTGTGTATGGCATGCATCCCAGACCAGCCCTGCGTGCCATGGGTGCTATGCACCAACACCAAAGGAGCCCCTTGTGCTGGCAGATGGGGCTACTCCAGTGCGCTACATGTGTGCACTACAGGGGTGACAATCCCAACAAGAAGCAAGGGGGGCAAGAGTGCCCAAAAGCTTCCCTGGCTCACCAAGGAAGTCCGGGAATGCCTGGTTGCCAAAAAGGCGGCGTACACCTGGTGGAAGGGTGGGGCTATCTCCAAAGAAGAGTATACCTCCACTGCTCAGGCCTGTAGGGGGGCTGTTAGGAAAGCTAAGGTAGACATAGAGCTAGGACTAGCATCCAAGATCAAAGATAATAAAAAGTCCTTTTTCAAATATATAGGGAGGATGAAGAAGGCACTGAGAAATGTGGAGCCCCTGCAAGATGTGCTGGGCAATCTGGTGGTTGCACCAGAGGAGAAGGCAGACATCTTTAACAAATTCTTCACCTCCATTTTCTTGTGCAGGGACTGGGACTCCCCTACCATGTTTCAAGACAGACATGAAGGGAACGCCTCAAGACCTAAGATTGAGGAAGACCAGGTTAGACTGCTTCTGGAGGGGCTGGACATGTTCAAATCAGCATGTCCAGATGCTCTCCACCCCAGGGTGCTGAAGGAGCTAGTAGGGGTTATTGCAGGGCACTTGGCATGGCTTTACAAGCATTCATGGTGCTCAGGCCAGGTGCCAAATGATTGGAAGATAGCCAATGTGATCCCCATCTTTAAGAAAGGGAGGAGGGAGGACCCGGGCAACTATAGGCCCGTCAGTCTTACCTCAATCCCGGGGAAACTCTTTCAGAAGATCATCAAGGAGCACATCTGTGATGGGCTGGCATCGGGGATGATGCTCAAGGTCAACCAGCATGGTTTTATTAGGGACAGGTCATGTCAGGCCAACCTGATTGTCTTTTACAATCAAGTCACAAAAGTCTTTCTGGACTTCAGCAAGGCCTTTGACACTGTCTCCCACCCTATCCTCATTAAAAAACTAGGCAACTGTGGCATCGATGCCTACACAGTCAGATGGACTGCAAATTGGCTGAAGGGTTGTACTCAGAGGGTGGTGGTGGACAGGTCATATTCGACCTGGGGGGAAGTGGGCAAAGGATCCCTCCAGAGCTTGGTCCTTGGGCCTGCACTGTTCATGATGGGGTGAAAAGCAACCTGTTCAAATTTGCTGATGATACCAAAATTTGGGGTGAGGTGGGCATGCTAGTAGGGAGGGAAAGACTGCAGAAAGACCTAATAGGTTGCAAGGGTGGGCTGACAAAAACAGGATGCGTTTCAATACAGACAAGTGCAGGGTGCTGCACTTGGGCAGTAGTAACCAGCAACACACTTATAAGATGGGAAACTTCAGAGCACGGAGGAAGAAAGGAATCTTGGAGTCATCATTGACTCCAAGATGAACAAGGGCCGACAATGTGAGGTCACCCTACAACGAGAGGCTACGGGACCTGAACCTGTTCAGCCTTCACAAAAGAAGGCTGAGGGGGGACCTGGTGACCATCTATAAACTCACTAGGGGGGACCTTGTTTCCCCTAGCACCCCCTGGGATAACAAGGAATAATGGCCACAAGTTGTTAGAGAGTAGGTTTAGATTAGACATCCGTAGGAACTACTTCACAGTTAGGGCAGCTAGGATCTGGAACCAACTTCCAAGGTAGGTGGTGCTGGCTCCTACCCTGGGGGTCTTTAAGAAGCAGCTCGATGCCTGCCTGGCTGGGGTCACTTGAGCCCAGTTTTCCTCTTGCCCAGGCAGGGGATTGGACTTGAAGATCTACAAGGTCCCTGCCAACCCTACTTCTATAATTCTATGATATGCATCCACTCCAAGACCCATGGGAAGCACTGCAGGCCAGGTGATAGGGCCCTGTGGGTTGGATCCAGCACTCAAGCTGTTGTCTTTTGACACCCCTGGCTTGATGCATGAATAATGCAAGTCTTTATAATTGCTGTAAAATAAAGGCATCTGTAATGCACATGCACAAGAGCATTCTTTACTGATCTACAGTCTCACAGACAACTTTCATTACCACTTATGTGAAAGGTATTGATAAGTCAGTGCCGGCTGTGAAATTATTGGCAGCATTCTAGAATCAGACTGTAAAAATTATCTCCCTTTTCTCTTTCATGCAGGTTTTTACATCTACCCACTTGGGGCAACTTGGATGTCCAGTTTCATAACTGGGGAAATGTCTCATAACTGGCCTTCCTAATGGTCATCTGTCACTGTTGTTGTTAATGGGGACTTGAACTGAACGTAACAGGGATGGTTTGACTGTGAAAATCAAAAGGAGAGAACTTCACAAACATAATCAAGTCCTCTGAAATGTGAAACTCAAAGCATCCATAAAAGCCCAGACTGCATTTTCAATCACTGAATGAACTGCAAGAGGTAAGAGAATTGTCATTGTCAATCTTAGCTGCACACTGTCAGGGGTAAAATTTAGCCTTCAGTTTAGTAAACATTACTTCCTCTTCTAGGGACCTTTTCTGCTGTTGAATATTTAGCTTCTGAAGCAATTCAAGACTATTGGAAGGTGCTATCTGCCCATTAAATAAATGTAAAAAGAGTGAGCTTTTCCTGAATTCATGTTAAATCTGACCCCTTATATACTATAAAATGCCTAGTTACTTAGGAGCAGGGGTTGAAATTTGCTACAGTTCAGTCAGTTCTGATGGGGGAAGGTCATTTTGAACAGTTTGCAAACATGCTTATGATGAAAGGATTGCATTATTTTCTAGTCTGCTATAGACCTTACATCCTGTTGCAAATGGTTTGGAGGCTTTGAGGCTTTATAGGTTGCAACTTAAGTCTCATACCACTAGGTGCTAGCCTTTCTCTATTTTACAGAAATCTACTTTACAAAGAAAATAGTTTTAAGTTAAAAACTAATCTTGATTCCCAGTCTTTGTGCTATTTGAACACAATATTTAGATGTTGGGCTTTTTAGCTGATGACTGTTTTGGGGGAAAGCATGATGGAAACATCCTTTTCAGCTCTGATACAATCACATGGGTCGGGGGATAGGACTCAGCAGTGAACCACCAGCCCAGAAATACTTGCATGCCTTCTTTCAAGCACCTGTTACTCTTTTGGAAGTGGCAGGTTGGTGGGACTGCAAAAGTACACTGACATAATTAGCAATAAAGCCCAGGCTGTCCATGAGACCAGCTCTTTTCAAAAAGGAGATGCCTATTTTCTCCTCATCCAACTTTTTGTTCCACATCTTTCAATGCTGCATCCACTAATACTTACTGGGGTGTCCTACATTAAATGAAACGAGGCTAAAAAAACCCAGAGATTACATTAGTGTTATGCAAATGAATGACTGAGATGATAAGAAAATAGTCAAGTTATCCAGAAGGCTCTCCTGTCTGCAAAGTTTCTGGGGACCAAATATATTTAAGGGTATCAGACTGCATCTAGGATAATTTAATGGGGGGGAGGGAGAGGGAAGGAGAAATCTCCCTTTTTTTCTTGACAGGTTCCAGCCTTGTACCTGTTCTGAAACCAGGGGTGGGATGAGCTATTCTGCACCACTGACTAAGAGTATATTAAAAACCCCTTAGTTTGCACAGATACATGGGAAAACCCTTCATGTTTAGCATCATAACTAATTCAGAGAAAAGAAATAAAGGTCTTCATCACTGCCTTCTGCTTTGCCTGCCTGTCACTACTCTTGTGAGACGCAAAACTACTCAGATGGAGGCAGCTTCCAGCTTTCTGGGACAGAGTGGGCAAAAAACAAAACCCTGATGCCAAAGGAAAAGGAGGGTGGGGGGAAAAGCTGGTCAAATCCTTCTGGGGGACAATGCTTTTAAAGAGCCCTGGCTTGAAGTTTGCCTGTCTAGCACCAGGCACACAGGTGCACTTAGGAGCACACAGGAAGACGCTGCTTCGCTGGCATGGTCCAGGGCTGTGAGGGGGCAGGGGGAGCCTGCCCAACACCAGGGCAAGGTCTAAGGCGGGCAGGATTGTCTCACACCAGTGCTCTTTATCCCCCTCTGGGGATGGATGTGTCAGCTCCCTCAGCTGACAGAGGTGCCTGCTTGTGTGCCCTCAGTGTGAAAGGAGGTGGCGGGTCTTTAAACAGGTGCAGTGTAAATCGGTGCCCCTGAGGGCACTAGGGGCTATGGTGGGGGGAAGATGCCTGACGGCCATTGGGACCCGGGGGCAGGTTTGTCAGCTGCTGCCCGGCTCGGCTCTGAGGGGAGGCGCGGAGGGCCCGGGTGGCAGCCAGAAGCAGGAGGAACCGGAGCCTGAATCCGGAGTGAAGTGGACGTGTGCAACCCCGCCACGTCCCACCACCGGGCCGGCGCCGTGTAGCAGCCCCGGGACACGAGACCCCCGCCCCGTCCGCTCAGAGCTGGCGCGTGGCGGGGCCCCATGGACCGCGCGCGCCTCGCGCTGCCCCCCCCAACCCCCTTCCACCCGGCGGCTCGCGGGCGGGGCGGCCCCTACGTCACAGCCGCCCGGTCCCGCGCGCGGGGCAGGGGCGCTATATAAGCGCGGTGCGGCGGCCGCCACCGGCCACTCGCCGCTCGGCTTGCGGCGGCTGGGGGCATAGGGGCGGCGGGGCCGGGGGTCCGTGGCCGCCGCTGGGCGGGGCAGGGCGGGGCGGGGCGGGGCAGTCCCTGCACCTGCACCTGCTAGGGCGGGCGGCATGGCGCTGGCGGACGGCGCCCGCGGGCTGCCCAACGGCGGCGGCGGCAGTGCGGCGTCCCCCGGCGGGGCGGCCTCGGCGGAGATCGTGGAGCTGAACGTGGGCGGGCAGGTGTACGTGACGCGGCGCTGCACCGTGGCGGCCGTGCGGGACTCGCTGCTGTGGCGCATGTTCTCCCCGCAGCCGGCGCCGGGGCCGGGGCAGTCGGCGGCGGTGGCCGAGCTGCCCCGCGACAGCAAGGGCCGCTTCTTCCTGGACCGCGATGGCTTCCTCTTCCGCTACATCCTGGACTACCTGCGCGACCTCACGCTGGTGCTGCCCGACCGCTTCCCCGAGCGCAGCCGCCTGCAGCGCGAGGCCGAGTACTTCCAGCTGCCCGACCTGGCCCGGCGCCTGGCCCCTGACGCGCCCGAGCCCGCCGAGGCGGCGGCGGAGGGCAGCGCCTCGCCGCCCGCGCCCGCCCGCAGTCCCTCGCTGCTGCCGCTCACGCCCTCGCAGTCGCTGGACGCGGGCGGCGGGCGGCGCTCGGGCTACATCACCATCGGCTACCGCGGGTCGTACACCATGGGCCGGGAGGCGCAGGCCGACGCCAAGTTCCGGCGCGTGGCGCGAATCACGGTGTGCGGCAAGACGGCGCTGGCCAAGGAGGTCTTCGGCGACACCCTGAACGAGAGCCGCGACCCGGACCGGCCGCCCGAGCGCTACACGGCCCGCTACTACCTCAAGTTCAACTTCCTGGAGCAGGCCTTCGACCGCCTGTCCGAGGCTGGCTTCCGCATGGCCGCCTGCTCCTCCACCGGCACCTGCGCCTTCGCCCCCGAGCTGGGCGGCCCGGCCACCGCCGACGACAAGATCTGGACCAGCTACACCGAGTACGTCTTCTGCCGGGACTGAGCGCCCTGCACGGCCCCGGGTACCTGTCCGGCTTCTCAGCCTGCTCCTCAGGCTCATTCTTCTCCACGGGAGGCTTCTTCGCCCTCTTGCCTCCCACCCTCCCTGCAGGACCTGGTCCAGGCTTCTCAGCCCTCTCCGCTGGCTCCTGCTGCCCTCCCCATGGGACATGGGCCAGGCTTCTCCTCATGCTCTTGCCTTTCCCACTGGACCTTGTCACGCTGTCCTCAGCCTCCTGACTCCCTTCTTCCTCTCAGGACCTCATCCAAGCCTCTCAGCCTTCCTCCCAGCTCCTGCCTCCTTCCCTTCCCTACCCACAGGACCTGGTCCAGGCTTCTCCACCCTCTCCTGCCTCCCACCCTCCACACAAGACCTTGTCTAGGATTCTTAGCCCTCTCCTCAGGTGCTTGCCTCCTTTCTTCCCCATCCAACCTTGTCGCCCTCTCCTCCCTCTCCTGCCTTCCGCCTTCCCCACAAGATCTTGTCCAGGCTTCTCAGCCCTCTCCTCAACCTCCTGCCTCCCACCCTGCCCCTAGCACCTTGGCCAGGCATTGCTGAGGGAGACGGACAGAGCCCAGTCCCTGCTTCCCTTGTGTTAGGGATCAGGGGAGTCCTGTGTAGAGTTTAGATGATGGCTGTGTGGGAGGGTTTGGATAGGGGTGCTCTTGCTTTCAGGCAGGGGTTTGGTCCCCCCGCCCCTACCTTTACCTCTCCTTTTCCCTCAGACTGAGAAACAAGCCTCCCCCACTAGGTTGAGCCCACAGCTGATTACAATTTGCATCAGTGCAAGGAAGCAAGGAAGAGACAGCCCTGGAAGCGCAGGGCTTTAAATGACTGGGTTTCAATGCCAAGGGTTAGTCTGGAGCCTTTCCTGGTATTCAGTGTGGGGCTATGGGGTTTTCTGTGAGACAGATCTGAATCAAGCTGGGACAGATCTGAATCTAGTTGGTTGTCTGTTTTTTAGCCTGGCTTGGTAGTTCTCTGCCTGGGGGCATTGTCCACGTCCCCCCCCCTCCTCCCCAGGTGTGAGAAGGACAGCTGTCTGTACCCTGTGCTCTGGGCATATTTCTCCTGCAGGAAGAACTGCCTACAGCTGCCCCTCCAGGACCACTGTCATCCCTAGCTTTTCCCCCTGCTTCCTCTCCTGGCTTTCCCCAAATCCATGTACTTCTCCCTCACTGGAAAAAGCTGGTGCCTGTTCAACTCCAAGGGGAAAGGGCAGCCTTCTAATCAACTCTGGTCTATCAGCCACTTTAAGGATGAAGTCCCCTCCAGAGACAAAGCAGCTGTTTCTCAAAAACTTGCAGTGCTTGTGAATCATAGCTTTCATGGGTGGTGTAAATTCTTTACAGTGTTAATTACTGTATACAGTATATGTGTGTGTATATATGTGTACGTATATATACACATGCACATATATACATGCATACATACACATGCAAATGCAATGGATTACACACAGACACACAAAATTCATTGCATATTCTTTAAACTTCGTGAAAGGGGATTGGGGTCAAATCAAAACTGGGCTCGCTTGCATGGAGGATGTACCTGCTTCCTGTGACAGTGATATGGTAGATGACTTTTAGTTGGGTTGGAAATTTGTATCATTGCAACATGTGTTCCCTGGTTGCAACCTTAACTTCCCTTTCATTAGTATTATAAAACAAACACAGGCAAAACCACCCCCTGGGAGGCTAACTGATCTGCTTCCTAAAACAACTTTCTTCTGTGTTAATAATAAAAAAACTCCCCACCTTATTTTCCTTAGTTTTTGTGGCACTAGTATCCAAGGGGAAAAATTACACTGCTAAGCAACCATTTCCTAGGCATAGTTAGGTGCCTTCACCAAAAAATGTGTGGAATTATACTCAGCCCTGACAAAAAAAAAAAAAAGATCAGGAATATCTCCAACCCTCTTTGGTGGGAGCTACCCCCACTTGCAGTATTTGGTCCATACAGGCTATTTTTTGCCCCCAGAGGAAGCAGCCGTAGTTTCCTTTGAAAGAACTTTCTGCAAAATCACAAGGTTTTGTAATGAAAGAAAAGTCAGTGGCTCTTTTTACTAAGCAGCTAGAAATCTGAGTACAAAAGCACTTTATTCTTCTTGAATTGTGTAACGTGCTATCATCCATTAAAGTTTCAACCAAAATTATATCTTTGTACTTATCCTAAATATTTGAGAACTTGGGTGGTGCATATTAAAGCTTGAAGGTATATTTGTAAAATGGTTAATAAAACCGATTGTCCCGGTTAAGAAAACCGAATATTACTGGCACTTGTAATCTAACCAAAGAATTTCACAGTAAGGTTTTATTTTTAAAACCTCACTTTCCTTGTAAAGTGCTATATCTACATAAATATTAAATCTCTTCATCGAAGAAAAAACATCTATTACGAGCTTCAGTTCCTGCTCTCTAATTTCACCACTTGGTTTTTAACTAAGTGTGTACTTGCCTCTTTAAAGCATGCATAAAATGGTGTGAAAATAAAACTGCATGAAATAATTTGAGTCCCCATGCAATGTCTTTTATTAAATACACTAAGATAGCTTTTTCATGTGGTTAAACTGAATCCTTACCTATGAAAGCAACAGGTATGGTCCAGTTGTAGATAATTATAAATTCAGATATTTTTAGAAAGAGAGAGAGAGAGAGAGAGACATTTCAACTTAGATGAGCAATAAGATAGCAACAGGAGGCCAGTGCATGAAAAGATAAAATTAAATCTGGTTGTCTTCTGCCTTATTTTGAACTATTTCCTTTGTGCATATCTTACCTACACCACAAGTGAAAGGTTGGTGATCACAGCTACTAAATCTTCACCAAGTCATTCGCTAGAATCAATAACTTACCTTTTTCTAGTTTGTGTCAAGTAACTCTGAAGTACCTTTTTAAAAATTTTTGTATAAAAATCAGTTTTCAGTGTTTCAATTAGCTCTAGCTAGTTTTTTTAATGAACCTTGTACTGTAGCTAAGTCCGTCATACAAGTTATAAATAGAGACAATTTTCAATTGAATTTGTGATTTAGTGTATATATACATACACAGTATATGAACATTTTACACAAATCATTTAGTTTTTTATTCATTTTAGTGTTACAAAATTTCATATTCTATCTAGCTTAAACATTTGCATATTATGCTATGTTTATAATATGGTTTTGAATCAGTTTCCTATACCTGTATCCATGGAAAAACTGAGTATGAATATCTGCATAATACTAGAACTAAATCTGTCTACACTTTATCTGCTTGAATGTGAATTATAACTAAAACTACTTGATGGCAAAATGCATCCCTAAAATGAAGGTTGCCTGTCTTTTGATCAGTGAATGTCTGTCTGTTTGCTAGCAGATGACCCAAAAGCTCATATAATTATTTTTAAGTAAAAATGGATGTAATAAAAACTAATACTTTTTTAAAGACTGTGTTTGTGATGAAAAAGTAAGAGTGACTGGTAGGGGGATATTAAACTTTTTACGCATAAGTCACTGATTTATGTCTGGATCAAAGTTGGAAGCGACCTAAATCATTAGTCTTTTGATGGTTATCAAATTCATGGCAGTCTTCATTAAAAAATGAGTTGGTAAGTGAAGTCATGTTTCTAGAGGACAAACTTCCAGTATACAATTTGTTAACTTCTGCTGTCTGACTTAACTGAAATCCCCAGGAGCAAATAAATATTGCAACTCAGCTAGCCTGTCACTGTTAGAAGTCGCTTTTCTTGGTTAGAGGTCACCTCAGTGCCAAAACTTGCTATTTAAGCATTGTATAGGTTGCTTGGCTTACTACTGCTCACACTTCCTCTGCTCCATGGATATACAAGTCCAATGCCATTCACAAGACCATTTTTAAGACTGTCTTAATTAGACATCAAGATATAGGTGTCATACCATTCATTTCAGTGGCATGTTATGAAATGTAATTTTACAGGTGTTTGATAAGATGTTTATATTTTTATACTTGCAGACCAATACGCAGCAGATGCATTCTTCTTTTCACCTTGTATAGCGTTGAAAATATCTTTCTAGGCCAATGTTACAGACCAAATTAAATTCGTGCTCTTTCCATACTAACATAGTTATGTGATTTATATGTTCTTGCATTATGGTTATATTTTGATTGTATTATTATCCTTGCTTCAGTGGCATCACATGGACATCTTCAGCAAGGCTTTTTAACTGGTCTATAAACAAGTGCATGGGGCAACGGATAATATAGTGCTGTTCCTCTACTGATGCAGTAGGAGAAATGGGAAATGTAGTACTGTTGATGTACAGTTACTCAATACATTACTCTTGAAGAAACTAATCATTTGATAACTTAATCTGGATGTTACAAGCAAAACTGGGAAGCTGAAATGTTAACATTTTATTTTATTTTAGAGCTAGTAAGATTAGCTAATGTAATCAACACTGGTTCAAAAACTAGTATCATGAAATTTTCTCAGTTTCTCTGAAGAATTTGGCCTGGGCACTTAAAAAGAAGGAAGAAAATACAGTAAAAACTCTGCTGCACCAGTTAAAGAGTGACTTTATTATTATCTGCTACAGAGCTCTCTAATGCATATTATAAGCTTAATGGAATTAAACTGATTCATGGAAAATTAGTCATTCATTTCTAGTGAAAATCCCTTTTTCCTTGTTATTGTGAAGTATCAGCCTATTTAATGGGTTTGCTTTTGATGCACTATTAGATTTCAAAGAGCAAACTTGGGGGAAGAAACCTACTAAGTTACCTGTTTTAGCTGTTTGACTGTGCTTGAATATGGTGATTTCAGGAGAACAGCAACACTATTAAAAAATCCTGGTGAATGTAGTTAGTGTTTGGCAATGTTAATAAAATGTTTTGTCAAAGAACACAGATGTCCAGGAATGCTACAGACCTATGGACCAAGAGTGTAAGGTCTTTTAGTGGGGCAGCACAGATCTCTTTGCAAAAGGAGGAGATTTTATTCTAATCTATCTTTATACCTTTTTGATTCTGGTTTTGCAGTGACCTGCAGAGGCTCCTGGCATAACTGACAAAGCCTCGGGGTCCTGTTATGGAAACCTCCCCTGGCTGCTAAATTGCCTTGCTGTGCAGCCCTGGGTTGGAACTTGGGAGTTTGTGAAGGAAAGCTGAATAACTGTCTGCTTTGGTGGCTATGCGGGATGAAGAGCATTTTGCCAGAGCAACAGGTCCCTAAAGCCTGCTTCGTGCCCCTTGAGACCTTTAACTGGGCATAAAGAGGTTCAGTTTGCAGATAAGAGTCCTGTCTGGTGTGTGGGGAAATGCAAATTGTAGTTTCCTAAATGTGTGATCCATCAGTTAAATTTGCAGTCTTGCATTTTAGGGCTGTAAAACTGAAGACTCTCCTTTTTTTTAACTACACTGTCTCCCAACAGTAGTAGAGTATCTAGGGCCAGGCTACTGGGGAAGTTGCCCAGTTGCTGACTTGGAGGGTGAGGAGAAACAGCCGCTGCTACAGACCCCCAGATTGCACCAGCAGCATGGTGATAGCTGGAAGTCTGTACTGCTTCCATGTTTCTCGGCTGCCCCGGGCATCTGGCTGCCTTTTTCGCCACTGTCCAACTGCATTTTCAGTTTAGGTAAACAGAGGTAATTGTATCTTCTGCCACCAAACGTGAGTTCCAGATATGGTCACTTGATTATCTATATCATTATCACAACTAGCTTTTTACAGTCATGCACTAGATGCACTTGCCCAGTGCAGCTAAGACAGTCAGACATAAAAAGCTTCCTCCTGCTGGTCTTGATTAGAAGAAAATTGAAGTCAGTAATATGAAGAGTCTTGCTGAACTTGTTTAATGGGTGCTGAAGAATAGTTTATAATTTCTCTATTAAACCTCCTCTACATTTCTTATTTCCTTCCTTATTTGGAAATGTAGTGCTAAGCAGATCAGAAAAGAAAGGAGACTGTTTTGGTTCAGATGTGGTGGTAAACCTCTTATAAGTTAGTGCAGCCTTTTAGGGAAAATTTCTTGACATTATCAATTTATTCCAATTTTCCATGATTAATCCAAATGATAAATTTACACATTAGGCAAGTAGCATTGCTCTTATTTATCAGATGTTCCCAAGAACTACTTTTGTAAATTAACAACTGTGAATTTTCATCTATTTGTTTTGGGACTTGTAACTTCAAAAGTTAGTTGAATGAAAGCAGGAAATTTTTCCTCCTTAAATACAAAAAGTTAAAAAACAACTCCTTCCCCCCAGTAACAGTGTATAGCTTCTGAAAGATTTGGATGTTAACAATAGATCTGATGGAAGGAGATTAGTGGACAGAGTGTGCCACTGTTCTCATCCTTTCTGTTCAGTATGCATATAATGCCTCAGCATTATCTCATGGTAATGGGAGCCCACAAAGGGACTATAAACAACTGTGGCAGGGGGCTGTAATGCTATCAGCATAAGGATGTGATGCTCAGCTCTGCATCTCTTCTGGTTTGGTTGTTTCAGCTGAACAACTTCCTCAAGCCCTAGTTCAGACTGGATTTTAGATGAGGATTAACTTTCTGAGTGAGGATAGAAAGAGATACTTTTTGTGGACTGGGGAAGAAATTCGCAATAATACAACTATTAGTGCTACTCTAGTTTGTAATTCTGGACTAAAGTCAGACCCTTATTTTTTCTTAAAGCTAGCTAGCAATTGTGGCTAGAAATGTTTCCAAGTTTCCCTTCCCAGACACATGAGAATGTAGAATTAGGAATGACAGTATCCAGCGTTGGTGAGAAGGTTGCAACCATTTCTTTGGCTATTTATACAAAAAATGTGCTATCTTCAGTTTAAGCTTTTATGCAAGTGTCTGTAAAACTAAGATTTTATAGACACTTTGGTGCCAAATGTCTTACCTACTTTATAAGAACTGCTTCACATAGAGCGTGTCCTCTTCCCTAGACTTTGATTGAGTTTGGTTTTGACCCAGAGCCCACCATAGTTTGATTTTGTCTTGGACCAGATCTATGTTCTCTCCCTGTCTCTTGACTTTCCTCCCTTCTCTTTCCCCTTCCATTTGCATCATGTGGTACTGCAGCATTTGTGATCAGTGGAAATACTTTAACTAAACCCCTATGTTTTAAAAGGGGCCAGATTATTCAAAGGAATAATTAGTGTTTGCAGAGAGGTCTTTCTCTCTGTTGATAAGGGATCCCAGCTTTGAAGCTGTCTTTTCACTGCTTCCACCCGAACCCTTAGACTCATAGATTTGTAGTCTGTTTAGTTTTAACAGATGCTGTGATTTCCATCTCCTACCTCAAGTTCAGGAAAGGTGGCTTGAGGGGAAGGAATGGTTGTTTATGATGGGCTGCTGAATAGGTGATCCATGAGAAAGGATATGGGTTTGATATTAGAGAGGTAGTAGGAAAGTTGAAAAATATATTTCTTTTTCTTGAGCAAGTTCCAAGAACTTGGGTGGGTGGATTAAATTATTGATAAAAAGGCTATATGAAATACACTGATAGCCCTATTAAACAACTGCTGGACAGGCATTGTGTCTATCCTTTTATGGAGTGGAACCATAGCTTTGTGATGCATAAGGATAACGTAGCATGAATGAAGTGAAAAATAAATTTTGACATCAAATACTAGCAGACAACACTCAATGTTTCCAAACTGTAGATAACTGGAATGTTCCTGTAGACAAGTTAGGGTGGAGATATACGTAGGTAAATTTACTAGTGTTTCCTGCACCAAAGAGATTTTGTGTTATTTCCACAATAGAGATTGGTATTTTTTTAATAGCCATAGATTGAAGCCAGAAGGGAAGTATTTGATCCTGTAGTCTGACCTGCATAACATTCATTATGGGACTTCACTGAATTAATTCTCTAGTATAATGATGCTCAATCTTTTGGATGAGTGGCATGGGACTTGTCCATAGTCTCTGAGTCACCTCACTCAGCCCTGTGTGGCTGGATTGCCTGTGCCGTGGGATCAGGCTTGTTCTGCCTCTGTTGGAGCCTGTGCCACAGGATTGGGTCTGTGACACCTGGATTAGGCCTTCTGCTGCTTCCATTCAGCCTTGTGCTGCTTCCACTCAGACCTACAGAGATCTGGGTTTTCCATTCGACACCGAAAAACACGGACAAATGTGGATTTTCTCATTTTAAGGATAAAAACGTGGATGTTCCCTTTTTAAGGAGAAAAACACAGAATTTTTCCTTTAAAGAAGAAGAACACAGGAAATGGCTGTGGGGAGCGAGAGGAGTGGTGGAGGGGAGCAGAGTGGAGATTGATCATGCAGGGGGTGCTGCACGCACGTGCTTACGCACACATGCATGTGGCAGTCGGGCAGCGTGGACAGCTGCTCCCACAGCTCCCTGCATGTAGGTTGGAGGATAGGGATTGAGGCCCCCATAGTGAAGGAGGAAGGGAGGGAGTTGGGTGAGGCTGGGATTGGGGGTGCTGCCCAGCTGTGGCAGTACACAAGACCTGGGGCTTGGTGTCTGGGTCAGGAATGTGCCACTGCAGGGCCTGGGTGGGGAGCAGGATGAAGCTGTGGGCAGCTTGCCTGGGAGGTGGCATGGGGACTGGCTCTCTGTTACTCCATACTCTCCTGGGGTGGTGCTATGTGGGTCATGTGCCTCCTAGATTTGTGTGCGGGGTGGGAGCAGATACAGGCTGTCCTCCCATCCAAGACTTACTTAAGTCCTTTTGGCTACAGCATTACACTGAGAATTCATGTTCAGCCAAATGTCTATCATAGAATCATAGAAAATCAGGGTTGGGAGGAACTTCAGGAGGTCATCTACTGAATCTAACCCCTGCTCAAAGCAGGACCATCCCCAGATAGATCATACTAGCCAAGGTTTTGTCTAACTCGGTTTTAAAAACCTCCAAGGATGGAGAACCCACAACCTGTCTAGGTAGCCTGTTTCAGTGCTTTACTATCCTCTCAGTGACCATATTGCTGTCCTCCTCCTTTCTTATCAACATTTCTCAGGATATCGTCCCACGACCTGTAAATATGGTGTACTTTCTATATTTGTTTCTTGTATCTGGCTGCATTGAAAACATGTATTGTTTGCTTGTCCCCAACTTACCAAGCAACCAAATTCAGTCTTCATTAGTGACCTGTTCTTTTCATTATTGATTAGTCCCCCCTGTCTTTGGTTCATCAGATAAATCTACCTGTGAGTGTATAATTTCTTCCAGGTCATTGCTAAAAATAAGGATAGGTCAAGAATCAATCATGGCAGGACATCATTAGAAACACAGCCAGTTGATGATTTCTCATTTATAGTAACATTGGGAGCTGTTAACTATTTAATGTCTTATGTTGAAATTTGTTCTTCTTGCTTAATCACCACATTTTAGAGTTCAAAGAAGCATTGTGTTTCAATATTATCTCTATTAACACCCAAATATATGATCTTATAAGAAAAAAAAATCAAATTTAATATGACAGGGCTGATTTTCCATACACCAGTGTTATACAGGGCTAGAACAGGTCTTCTAAGGTATGGAGTCTAGTCACCTATATTGGCAGGAAAACATTTTGTTCAAAAGAGAAATACGAACAGCTACTCTGGCCCTTCTCACATTCCAGAGTTATACCACACACTATAAAAAAGCCCTACCATGTAAGGAGAAGGGGACAAAGGTGCCACCTATGCCTTGACTGCTATAATAGTAGGGAAAATATTAGGTTAAAATATGCTCAGAAGAGGACCATATCATGTACTACAGAAGGAGGGAAGCTCTTGTCTCAGATGGCTGGAGCTGACTTTAGGAGATTTGCTGATTACTCAGCCGTCAGGCGGGCTGGTGGATGGAGAGAAGGGACACAGCGTATCGGTTGCAAAAATAACTTTAACTGTACTTACGCCGCTGGTGGCCGCAACACAGGTGGTAAGGTTGCTTACGTAGTTACAGGTAATGAGTTGCTTGCATAGTTACAGATAACTGGCAACAGAACGAGCCGGCGAGTTTGTAGACAGAAATGAGCATGCAGGATGAAGGATACGTTGGGAGCAGACGGTGACGGGGAGATGTTGGTGCGTGATCAGTCCACCAGCTTTCCTCTGTCACTTGGCAAAGTTCTCCATACTCTACCATGTGCTCAGAGCTCTCCGACTTGGGTGGAAGCTGCACGGACCTTTATACGTTTAGACTAATGACAGACCGCCAGGTAGGAATAGCTAATGAAGTAGAATGTACCAAATTTAAAAGTAACTGCAGTCGCTTAGGGCAGTTCTATTGTAACAGGGGCACTCAATTGATTTGGTTATGACATGCCCCCTTGACCATGTCACAATAGTTAAGGCAATCAGGTTACAAGTAATTTCTGTATAGAAACTCATTGTTTTTACAAGGTTCAAGTGGTAAACGGGCATATACATAAGCAGATAACTTTACAAAATGGTTTTTGATTAACTGTAGAACATAATATCCTATATAAATAACTAATGCAATTGTTACAAGGTTGACTAATGAAATTAAGTTAGTTATGAAAAATCCAACTGTAAGGGCTTATATAGGTGTCATGGTGACGTCACACATCAGGTTTCTGTGTCCACGGTGACGCTTTTCCTTCTGCCTGGTTCTGTCGCTGTCGTGTGTGCCTCGGGTCTTCTGCGGTTTGGTACTTGGTGGATCTCATGATCAAGCAGCTGTAGATTGCTGCTTCGTCACTGCCAGGCCTGCAAGGAAACAAAGGAACAAAAGAAACAAAAGAAAGCCGTAATTGGGTTCACTACAAGGAAACTGGGTGAATGGCGGAATGGTGAGTTAACCAGTTGTGGTGAACAATAATGGGGGGACGATCGGGCTTTTCTTCTAACAGAACAGAATAGGTATTGGGATACTGTTCTGACCGTTGAACTGTTCCCTTGTAGACTTGTGGATGAGATTGACGAGGGTGCAGTATCGAAACCCACACTAACTCATCTGGTTGGAATTTAGGTTCCCAGGGTAGAGGTTTCTTGGGATTGGCCTCATCCCATAGTGGCTTTGTGGTGTTCAGCAAAATGAGGACGTCATGATTGTGCTTAGTCCAGTTTTTGTGCATTCCTCCCCCTCTGAGGCGAAGTTGTTCTTTGTATAAGCCGATGTGTCTCTCCATGATGCCATTGGACTGCAGGTGGTATGGCAGATGGAGATGCCATGCAACGTTGTGAAGACGGGCGAATTTTTGCAGGGCAATAGAGTTAAACGGGGGTCCTCCAGACTGAATTTCATGAGGAGGTTGCCAGGCAGCAAATGCAGCGGTTAAGGCGGAGACAATGGCAGTGGCATTGCTTTTCCGTAAGGGAATGACCTGTAACTGGTGCGTTCCCAAATCAATGATGACTAATCCCTTACTTGGTGGTTTGGACCCCAGGAGGGGCCTGAGCAGATCTCTTTGCCAGACTTTTCCCGCTTGGAACTGCGAGGGGTTGAAAGCTCCGAGTTGATGTTTGGTTCGATAGCACTTCTCTCTGGCACATACCTCACAGGCTTGTGCTACCTTTTCCCGATCAGCTGACTCCCACAGAGATAAAAAAAAGAAAAGAGCAGTTTGTGTTCTCTAGAATCCCCGGATGCACTGCTCCTACCTTCTCTGTTCCTATTCTGTGCACTATCTAACCACTCCACTCCCAACAGCTCCATGCTGCAGCTTCGCCTACGAGTGCAGAACCACAACCTCCCCACAAAACAATCCTTTTCCACCCTCCACCTCAAGGTGGGAAGACAAGTGTGCTGCAGAGTGAAGTTGCATCCCCCATTAAGTCACCTGATTAGGTTCAGGTGAAATGCGGCTAGGTGGAATGGGAAAAATTGTGATTAATTAATCACAAGTAACTGCAGTTAATTGAATTTTTCCACTGTTTTCAGATCCAGATGAAAACAGCCTTCTCCAGGGAAGGATGGGTGCTCAGCTCCCAGGGCAGGGTGGGTGGGATCTGATTGCCAGAGATTGACAGAGCTGCCTGTCATAGGGCCAGCTGGTGGGTCTTGGCTTGGGGACTTCTTGCAACCCTCTTTAACTTTCTTCCTACTCCTCACCCCTGACCCGGGGCAGGGATAGGACCCAGGTGTCCTGGCTCTTACTCATGCCCCTGTTTGCCAGTCCATTAGCAGCAGGTCACAGCTGTAGAGGTGAAGAGATTGTATTAATTGTTAATGAGCAAGTACTCCAAGCATATTCTAACTCTAATACCGCTTAATATTCCATAGTTTTGGCATGTGCCAATTGTGATATGCAACAACACCCCCTGTAGATACACAGACAGATTCCTTAAAGATGTAAAAGTGTAGACCACAGATATAATAGCTCATGTTTCAAAAGTCACATATATTTTTAAGTCATGGGAGTTTTAGATTTTCCTTGTGGCACAGACATTTATTATGAAGAACTCATTCATATTCTAAAGGGACTTTTTCTTTTTTCCATTATGCATTTTATTGGCTAGCAATTGTTTTTTCTAGTCCTTATCAGTACCTTTACCTTTTCTGGATAGTTGACATGGTGAATGTTTTTCACCCTCCCTCCTATTACATCTACGAGGTATGCCTGTCTTTTGCCTTCTTGACTACATATACCTTTTCTGCTTCATTCTCTTTTTCCTCTATTATACTTAAACAGTTTGAGGCATATTGCCCTGTTTTTTATATAATATTTTACATGTATGTGATATTTTAGCAACAGATGTAAGTATAGGAATATAGGAATTTGCCATTAATCTGTTTACTCCAGTATCTTCTTTCTGAAGGTAGCTGACTTTAGCTCTATAATGGCCACAGGGGAAATTTCTTCCTAAGTCTAGGAAGACAGACCAAGATGGAAATATCATATTTTTTCACTTGCTGTATGTCTTGGAAAAATACTCACCTTGTTTTTGACAGGCAGATTGAAGAAAAAAAGAATTTTCCCTGTAGGAAGTAACTAAGTAGCAGTAGCTAGGGAGCCAAGCCTGCTCATTGTTCTGTTCCCTATGAATTAAATGCAGATTTTACTTTTGTTTTTGCCCAGTAATAGGCAGAAACTGACTTGTCATATTTTTTTGCATATAATGTGCACTACAGTTTCCAGCAGCTGTTTTTTTGGGAAAAAAGTGCATGTTATATGCAAGAAAATCTGATGATGTTTTGTAAATACAGTTAAAGTGGTTTTATCTATCTTTAATCATCTGTTGAAACCATTTTCACCTGGATGCTACTTGATGATAAATGGAAGATCTATTGGGCTGATTCCCCTACACCAGTGAGCCTCTCTGAAATTCTTCAGACATACATGGATCAAGCATTTTATTATACTAATATTGTCTGAGTAGCCAGAGCATTCTACATCATAAATGTCTCATGACTACTTGCACTTAACCATAATAAGAATTACCATCACATAATTCAAGCATTCTAACTTAAGCTTTTTGGTCTACATTTTTTCCAAGAGAGTTATAGAGGGACAATTGTATGATTTTGCCATCTGAAAAATACACATTGCTTTACTTTAAGCAGAACAATTTTTATTTTTTAGAGCTATTTCATTTGGTATAGTGGAAAGATCTTAGAAAAGTAAGCTATATGTTTCTCCAAAAACCTTATGTTTGTCCTCTCACACTAGGTAGATACATTTGGAATGAATTTTCTATAAATATTCAACACTTCCAAGGCCGCGTCTACATCATTGCTAAGCTCTAGAACTATTTAATTCTGGCAACAATCACACTTAACGCTAAATATTTTTACAACCCCTGAATATTGCTGAGATTTCATAGATTCCATAGACATTAGGGGCTGGAAGAGACCTTGTGAGATCAAGTCTAGCTCTCCTGCCAGAAGCAGGAAGTCTGCAGGAATCAGATGATCCCAGCAAAATAAATATCCAAATGTGTTTTGAATGACATTTTATATTTCTCCTCTAAAACTCAAAAGATAAATTATATGATATCTTTTGGGTAACAGTGCAACTCCTTAGTACCCCCAAGGTGAAACCTTGTTCTTTCTGAAATCAGTGGCAAAACTCCCAATCACTTAAGCGGGACCAGAATTTTACTCCTGATTTATTTTTTGTTGAAAACATTGAAGGACCATTGGCTACATTTTATACCCACACAACCATTTTGTATATTATTATTTATCAGGCTTAATAATTGTTTCCTGATCCACTGAAAACTACAGCACTCTAACCTTAGAGGACTAGATAAATTCTAAACAAATCTACTATATTTATTCAAATACAAGATGAGGTTTTCCCCATCCCGCTGAGTCAGCATGGGGAAAAAAAGCCCCTTGTCTTACATGTGCATACAAAGAAACTGCATTAAATACATTGTCTACCTTTGAACTGATACTAAGACCAACTTGTGCTCAGTAATGGAAACCAACTAGGATGTTAATTAAATGCAACCAACACTGAGCATGACTATAAAACACACAGCCCTTTTTGGGCAAACGTGCTGATAGAAACCCTTTGTGTATGTGTGTGTGTGTGTGTGCGCGTGCATGTGCATGCATGTGGAGGGGGGTATTAAAGAAAATGGCAGGTGTTTCCTTCACAAGGAACTGGCTCTGGGCCTAGAGGTATTGCAATACCAGGACATCACTGGGAAGGCCAGAGCCAGTCCTGACACCCTCTCTGTGGTGCCAAAAGTGGTTTATTCAATTTTAGTCAAAAACGGGTGAGAGGCTAATAGGAATCTACCATTAAGGTAGGTTTGTATAGTCCATTTGAATAAGATTTATGGTAGTGCCCATTGAGTGCAGTCCTTCTTAGCACTTACTCTGTTAAAGTCATGGTGAGCCACTATACTGCGTACATTTTGAATTCCTCTTTACTCCTATAGCTGACCAGTGCTTTTCTTTCCATTTTCTAATGATTCCTGTTTCTTCACTAGCCTTAAATGTCTGGGAAACATCACCAAACAGGGCCCCAAACAGTTCATCCAGAATCCCTCTGTTGGCCCATCTCTCAGCCTCTCACATTTGATTAGTGTGGCCCTGACCTCCATGAGGTAAAGCCAGAGCAGGTTGCCCTATGTCTTCTCTGCATATCAGTTTTTGGAAGATCCCAGGAATACCCAGTTCCAGTCATGAGTGGGGGCTAAATAGCACATGGATCCTTTGTTGGAGTATCTGGAGTACACACATGCATAGTCTTGAGCTGTGGGGTACCAGTGCTTGAAATACTGTTGGCTCTGGTGGAGCCCAGTCCAATGACCTGTATGGCAAATTACAAGCTTTTTGATTTTGGACTAATATCATATATAGTTTGTGCTATCTATAAGGAGATGCCACAGTGCTATATAAAAATGCATTTATGGAGTACTTGTGCTAAAACTTGCAGGAATTCCAAAAAAGGCAAAACGTCTAGGTTCTGGGTGAACTAAAATGTATGGGTACTATATACAAATTACTACAGCTACATTTATTTCAAGGACAGTTTTTTCAACTTTACTTCTTCTATGCATGTGCTCAGGAAGAGCTGGGTCTGACAGTAAGGAGTGGGGGAAGAGGCTGCATGGGGAAGAAGTTGGGGGAGGGTGCAGAGGAAAAAGGAATTATGTGACCTCCCATTTTTATTTTCCATGCTGCAGTAGTGGGAAGGGGACAAATCTAAGACAGACCTCCAATAACAAGATTGTATACCTGGAAAATTATAACAAATTTATAAATTTTCACTACATAGAAGCTAGTTATTGAGAGGGGTCATCTTATATTTAGGGTCATTTATATTAATGTAAATACAGTAATAGACAGCAGCCCTCTCATTGAATGGCACTAGTGCCCTTTCCCCACTTTGCAAGTCTTTTAGCTATCTTTTCTGTTGGTTTCTTCAAAGTGTAAGATAAAGGATCAAGCAACTTTTCTGTTATCCCACTTACTCTGCCTGTATTGGATAAAGTTTGATACTTTTATGCCTGCAGCTCCAGCAGTCTCTGTAGATGTCTGCCTGGCTTCTGCTCCCCCCCTTCCCTCCCTACGCTCTGCCAGGCAAGCATTCTTCCCTCCCTCACAAACACCTCTCAGCATTACCTAGCAGTCCACATGTTGGCTACCTCTAAGCTGTGGCACACGGGGAAAAAGGCCAAATCAACAGGTTGCTGGTAATGTTCGTCTGTTGTTTTCTTAATTTGCTTATAAAGACCTTAGGGGTGATAAATATTCCTCGGGGGGGGGGATGACCCTTCCCTAATCATAGCATCCTGCCAGGGCCTGACCACACCCTTCTTAGTTCAGCCCCGTGGAAGGGAAGAGAGGGCTGCTCTAGTGTCCCCCGGTTTCTACCTTGAGCCACTGCAGGCATGTGCCTGCATTTCTGGGATGTCTGTCTGCTTACAAACTGATTTAGCCTAGCCAGGTTAGACCAACCTGCAGATTGAATCAATTCAGGCTCAAGCTTTTTTGAATACCTGTCCCTAGCCTATATATTTTTATAGAAAGTACAACCGCTCCAACAGGAAGGGATAAGAGATACAAAATTTAGAGAACCCTATACCTAGTGTTTAGAACACTTACTCTGATTTAAATCAAGGCCTCCTCAGGTGAGAAACCTAAACATTAGGACAGTGCATACTCTAAAATAGGTTTCTTTCAGCCCTTCCTGTTAGAACTTTTCTACTTTGTAGAGAAGTACTTCATTTGAAAATGACTGATTCCTTAGGATGGTGGTTTAGATTAGGGATGCTCAATCCCCAGCCTGTGGGCCACATCTGGTCCCTGCTGTCATATAATCTAGTCCACGGGGTTCCCCACAGGTCTGGAGATTTCGTGGTGGGGGTGGTGGCAACACTCCGAGCTGCCAAATATCTGTACATGTGGAGAGCCATGTGCTGGATTGGGTGCCCAATTCTAGTGCATAGGACTGGATGGCTGTGGTGCCCAGCCCCAAGGTCCAGTCCCAATGTGCCTGGCCAGCTGAGTCCCTGCAGGGTCTGATCCTGGAGCGTGGCATTTGATCTGGCCTGTGGACCAGCCTTGCACTATTCATTTGGCCTGCAGGGCCAAAAGCTTGAGTAGCACTGGTTTAGATACACACCTAGATGGGAAACACCTGCATTTCATTCTGCTGCAGTAAATGTTAGTTTGTGCAAAACGGAACAATGTCATTACTATCAACAACACACCCTCTAGACTATCTGGTAATGTAGGTCCCATTCTTGGAGATGGAGCTGAATCTCTTCAGGCAAAGAAGAAAACTAAATACAGGTCTCCTGCATCCTAAGTGAGTGCCAAACCACAGTCTGAGGGTAAGTGTACTATTGAATCAACTGCTGCTACTTTATGAAGGACAGAACTCAATGCTGAAATTTCCTCAACCATCTCACAGACTCTCTCTCTACATCCTACAAAAACAGTGCAGCCATGGAGTAGGAAAATCACTTCCCCCAGTACTTGATCCATGATTTAGTTCCTGCTGTAGTGGACAAAATGAAGGCTAGATAACTTAGCTGACTAAGAACATTTCTGTATGGTAGCTCAGAAATGCAATCAAGATTTCCACAGAGAACTGTGAACTGACTTCCAGAGCAACTCGATTTAGTAAAGAGCTAGGCACTTTGGGATACATCCCCATATGTTCTAATACAAAACAAGTTTCACTGCAGAACCAGAAGAGATGCATTTACACAGGAGGGAGTCATGTGTGGATTTTTGCCAAGCCCACCTGCAAGCAAAGGCACAGGGACATGGATACATTTTGCTGTGTAAATGCTGTGTAAAAGATACATCTGTGTATCTTTTCTAACTGCAAATTGCATTGCCTACCTCAGGAAGTGTTATGAAGATGACTACATCAATAGTGAAGATGATCACTAGTTCTATGGTGGAGACTAAGTGCCAAGATAACTACCATAAAAATTAAGGCCGCTTTATTTAGTCATAGTGGTTCCTAGACTCCTCATAATGAAAAGGATAAGCGCTACACTTGGATCATTACCAATGCTGTGTGTAAGGCAGGGGTTGTCAACTGTGTACCTCCAGGGGTACTTGAGAAAGCACTAGTGGGTATGCATGGGTGGGTGGGGACTGAGTGCTGACACCCTTGCTCCCCCTGCTCCATGCCCAGCCATTGGGGATACACTGACCCAAAAAAGTTGAAAACCTGTCGTAAAGGATGGGGACAGTGGGGAGGAACGAGGATTTTTAATGCATCTTAATAAATTATCATCACAGAGGTCTGAATAGAGAGCTAAGCTAATCATATGTACACAAATACAGCAATTAGCATTCTGTGGCATACTTTAAAAACACACTTGAATTGACCAAAAAGATAGGGCAGGAATTCTGCTTTCATTCTGAACTGATTTCCACTCCTCCCAACACCTAGCTATAGCAAATGTCCATTTGACAATACAAATGCAATGGAACGATTTATTACTCCTCTGTCCATTTTCTGCTTGTGTTTTTGTTTATTCATAGAAATAATCCCTAGTTTACTTTCTGACCTTGACAATGCTCACAACTGGAAATGTGGTTGTGTTACAACATCAGATCAGAACTTTTAAGATGTCAGTACTTGGAATATTTCTTTAAAGGTGCAGTGTTTTGGGGCTGTATAAAAAAGGCAGTACATCCCTGCTAGCATTTTCCACCTTTTAAATAACCCACACAGAAATGACAAGTAAAAATGCTTGACAGACTACTCCTCTTTTTCATCCATAATTATCTTTGATTAATTTTTTTTTCTAATCTGTATACTCTTCCATTTTCTCCCTCAATAGTTTCTATCCTGGGCAATGTGCACACTGTATGATGCAGATATCAAGTTGGTGGGACTGTGATTTTTGTCACATTTTTAATATAACAGAGATCATCATAACCATCATCTTGTAAAATGAAATTAAAACAACCAGAAGTGTGCATCTTACAAATATGAAACCACCAGCTCCTAAAATACAAAGCCACCAAACTAGAATTGCCATACTACATCTAACCAGAAAAGGGGAAAGATACTGAAGCACAGACTTGTTGCAGACTACCTAGGCATTTTATTGCTTTCTAAGACAGTTACAAAAAAAAAGTTTGGATAAGATCCTTAATTGTAATAACATATGACACAGTCAGGAAGTGCTGTTTTAAATTTGAAAATTTGACCTCTGCTTGTGTTGGTGAATTAATAGTTCAATAAACTGACCCTAACTCTGGAGACATATACTTTTTTTCAGATGTGTATAGATTGTATAAGCATATGGATGCAGTTTTGATCTGAGGGAAGACTACACCATTTCCCTCCAACCTATCACTGTAGTTACTAGTTAGAGAAAAACAGAGAAAAATAGAAAATAATATACTAATTTAAAAAGTTATACTTGTTTAATTATAAGAGTAGGATAGTGGCATCTAAAGCAAAATAAATTCAGATGTAGCTTTTTAATTTTAGGCTGCATGAAACTTACAAAATCCAGGCAAGTTTGAATCAAGTTGGTTCTATTTTAGGTTAAGTACAGGTGATCAAGAAGCTTAAGTAAGAAGTGCTCTTTTAAACTTTAAGTGCCCATAGTTAGGTTGGGAAGAAGCAGAACACACGTTAGCTCTTGTGGGAAGGGCAGGGGGGTTGGAGCCTACCTGCACAGCCTGAGTCCAGCAGGTTGGGGGTACACTCACATGCCTCCCAGCATACCCCATGGACTCTCTGGGCTGTCAAAGACTCCAGAGCAGAGCTGAATGGCCAAGCCACCCTTGATTGGCTGGTGGGGACGTAGCCATCCACCTGGACCTAATGCAGCAGTGGCTTATCATGGCATGTACCCTTATGGCCACAAGCCACCATCTGGTTGCCCCACACATGGCTACCCAGCGTGTCCTGTACCCACCAAGTGTGCATGTATCTGTGATACCTGGGTTTTGTGTGTGTGCGTGTGTCCCGGATGCCTATATTTCCACTGGCAATATTGGTGGCCCCAGGCCCACATAGCAGCAGACTGTCTGGGTTTGCAAAGCCCTGGCTGACTAACTCTTCACCCATATGGACTGGGAGCCATCCCTGGAGGAGTAGGGCTGGAGGGTTTTGTGTGCCTTGACCCTGGCACCAGGTCATGGGTTTCCATCCCTGGGCTCCTTTGACCCTGCCTCCCAGACACTGCTGCCCACAACCCATGCTGTTCCCCTTCCCTTCTTCTTTCCCAGCCTGCCCCAGGGGCACTCACTAGGGTGCAGGGGAATGCAGCCAGAGGAAGAAACACACCTCATTTTAATTAAATGTTCAAGCAACCAAACTTTTAGTATGTATATTAAACCAAAATTGTGGAACTTTGCCCACTCCAGAACTTGGCTGGTTATGGAGGAGGCAGTTATGCTGTTAATGTGGGGAGGAGGGTGTGCAGCCTTGGTTGGGGTGGGAGGACAACTTAAACACAAAACTTTGGGAGAATGCTGCATACAAAAGGACTGCCCCTCAGTTTAATTAAATGTTGCAGCTGCCAAACATTTCGTTTGCACAATAAAGTAAAACTGTGAAATGTTGCCCACTCCAGAACTTGGACCAGAGCCCAGGGGGCTGCCTAGCCTCACAGGGGCTGCACTGATCTCCTGCAGCAGTACCCAGGCCTGCAGTGGCTTGGCTCAATGGGCTGCCTCCTGTGTTCTGAGCTCTCCTGCCCCCTTCTAAAACTGGCCTGAAACCTCTTTGCGACTCTGCATCTACCCCAGTAAATGCCAGCAATCTTGGGTAGTGAGTACACCTGGCAGGTGGGCTGAGTCACTGTCAGCCCTGGAATCAGGTCCTGGGCAGCCTGGCCCCCCCTCCCCTCTTTCCCCCAGTGATACTTCCCAGAGCGAGTCTCACTGGATGCCTTCCTGGGTCCTTGGACTATAGGTGAGTGGCTCTCATGCACCATATTTCCTGTTCTGGGGCTTTTCCACACCCCACCATCTTGCAATCAATGTGTTGTGTGGAGTGTTCCCCCATGGCTGCCATTCAGGGTTCCTCATGGGACTCTTGGTCATGTTGTCCCAGGGAGGAGTCCCTGAAGTGGGGGTCTCCGTAATGGGGGTGGGTGGCAGCTTGCCCAACCACTGTGGCCTGGAAGGGCAATGGTACCTCTGTGGGAGGCAGCAATGATGCCACTCAGGGTTGTCATAGCTGGATCCCAAGAGGTCTTTGACTCCGGGCATAAACTCCTTATCCTGGTGCTGTGACTCTCAGCTCCATAGCAGTGCATGAGACCTCCCTCAGAAAGCAGCTGACCATCCACAAACCTTGTTCTTGGACCTTTGTAATGTGTTCCTGGGCCTGGACAGCTCATTTCAGTGCCACGGGAGCACGGGTGCAAGCAGTTGCTAACCTATCCATTCTAATGTCTACTCTGAGGGTCCCCTTTGGTCCTCAAGTCTCCAGCACTGTCTATGCACATGTCTTCAGTACTCTGCAGCTATCCAGGTGACCACCCTGGAACCAGCATCTCAGGCTTCATGACCAGGCCTCCCATCCACAGATGCAGATCCTGAAGACAAGGGAGACATTAAGGGACCTCTGGTGAATCCTGGGTCCTGACACTTTCCTCTGCCTGGAGCTGAAAGCTGCACAGCTCCTCTCAACTCAGCACTGACCACGGTATTGAACACCTGTGTTTTACTTCCCAGCTGTGAAAACCTGGATGCATGGGTTCTATCCCTCTGCTGATAGCTGGGCAGGCTGGGAAACTCAAATGTTGGACCCCAGAGAGATGAGCCAGCTCCAGTTCTCTGGGAGGAGAGGGAAGGAGGGAGTGGTGGTAATGGGGAGGGGGTTGTCCTAAGGAGAAGTCCTGTTTCTTGCTGTGCTTTACTTGCAGTGGTGCTCATTGATAGCTGCAATCATATATATATCATATATCTGATATATATATCTGATATATATCTGATATATATATATATATATATGATAGATATGCATTCCCTTCCCCAATTATTTATGGCTTTTGTTTCTCTCCCTCTCTGCTCCCTATAGACAAGCATAAGCAAGTTCAGACTTAGGATAAGCTTTAACATTTTTATTTTGGTAGCAAGTTTTTGGTTTTGGGTATCTACTGTTTTATATAATATTATTATTAGGTTTGTATTGATTTTTACTGTTGTATATTGTATTATTTTCATTTTCATATTGATTTTTATTGTTTCATATGGATATTGTATGATTTAGGCCTGTGTTTGTAAGTGAATTAAAGTAATGTCAAGTTTCCATTTTGTATGTCAAGTCTCCATCTTGTGTCTTCTGTCCATCCCCCGTGTCACAAATGTATGAGTCACATACCCCTTCCATATAATGATTGGGAATGATTGAAATACAATGGTAGCAGGCCTCTACTGAATGGCCTGTAACGACTAGGCCATCACCTCGCATTGATTCATCCAGGAACCACAGACCTCACCCAGGAATAGAGACAAGAACCCAGCAGTTGAAAGACAAAAGATCCTGCAGAACCAGCAACTCTACCATTGTACCCTGCCTTTATAGACACCTAAAACTGCACATCCCTGCATGGAGCCCTTGTGCTCAGTACACCAGAGGCTGACCCTTGCCTCGGCATGCCTCCTGTCACTAGGGTCACAGAAGGTCTGCCCCTATAAAAAAGGGCAGTGAAGACAGACCCAGTGGGATGCCCTCTCCATCTGGACCAGCACCATGCCACACCACCTCCACTCAGGGGCCCTGCCAGTGACCCCCCTCTGGACAACACCTACTGGACAAGGACCCCTTTCCAGCATGGATAGGTAGCTATCACCCCCCACCCTCTCTTCAACCAAGGATTTGGACTCTGCTTGGGGCCACAAGAAGACTTAAGGACACCTCCTGACCAAGACAGATGACATACGCAATGTCCAGGTACATAACAGGGGTCCAGATAGTCTTGAAAATTGGGGGATGGCACACGCAGCAATCCAAGGCCTTAAATGCCTCTATACAAATGCTCGTAGTATGGGGAATAAGCAGGAGGAACTTGCCCTCCGAATAGCCTGTTCAGACCCAGACATAGTACAGCTCACAGAAACCGACTGGGTGGTTAATGTTAGGGACTATAGGCTTTACAGGTGAGATAGAACAGGAAGGAAAGGCGGGGGTGTGGCACTCTATGTCAAAGAGCAATACACATCCTCTATCAGCAGGATGGGGTCAGAGGAGGGGCAGGCTGAAGTGCTCTGGGTCAGGATACAGGCGGGTTGTGAGGAAAGGGACTTAACGGTGGGGGTCTACTACAGACCTCCCAAGCAAGGTGAAGAGCTGGATCATGAATTCTCAGGTCAGCTTGCGGTGGCACTTAAGGCAAGGGATATGGTTGTCATGGGTGATCTAAATTACTTGGACATCTGCTGGGAGGAGCAGGCAGCCAGGTCAGACCGCTCAGGGAGGTTCCTGGCTGAGATACAGGACCTCCATGTAACCCAGGAAGTGCACAGTCCTACTGGGGGAATGCCCTGCTGGACCTCGTCCTGGCCACAGGTGACAACCTGGTAAAAGGGCTCCAGATCCTTGACCACCTGGGTGATAGTGATCATTGCTTGCTGGAATTCACCATCCAGCGCAAGATGCCAAGGGCCTGCAGCAAGGCAGCAGCCCTAGACTTTAAGAGGGCCAACTTCAATGAGTTGAGATTAGTAGAAGAGGCACTGGGGTCCTCAAGAATAGGGAAACTCAGTGCCCAGGATGAGTGGTTGTTTCTTAAGGAGATGATACTCGGAACCCAAGGGGTGAAAATCCCAACAAGAAGCAAGTGAGGCAAGAGTGCCTAAAAGTCCCCCTGGATCACCAAGGGCACTCACGAATTCCTGATTGCCAAAGAGGAAGCATACACCTGGTGGAAGGGAGGAACTATCACCAAAGAGGAGGAAACCTCCAGTGTTCGGGTCTGTAAGGGGGCTGTTAGGAAAGCTAAGGCAGATATGGAGCTAGGGCTAGCGTGAAGGATCAAAGATAATTAAAAAGTCCTTTTTTAAATATGTAGGGAGAATGAAGAAGGCACCAGGTAATTGTCCACGACAGCTGTAATGCTGCCAGGTGGTTGGTTGCATTTGGACTGTCAGCTGAATGCCTGGGTTTTAGTTCGGCACGTGGGTATTTAGATGGAGTAGAATTAATTAGGCACAGACACGTGTTGGTTGTAAGAAAAGTTTACTTACATCACCCAGATAGTGATGTGCGATGCAGGCTAAGCCTTTGTTCCGTTACAGTTGCTTTTAGTTGCTTTGGTTACAGTTTTAGTGTACGTGCTCAGGTTACAGTATAGCAGCACAGTCAAGCAAAGATGATGAATGAAGTGCCAAAAGCAAACTACCGAGCCTGCAGGGCTTACTACGTCAAGATTAGTGGTGACGGGGAGTCGTTGGTGGGTGATCAATCCGCCAAGTCACTCTGGTGATGAGCTTGGATCTCTCCTCAAAGATTTCCCCAGAGTTCTCCAACTTGGATGGAAACTTTTGAACTATTTATAGACAGAGGTATCTAATGGAGGTATCCAATGATGAGCTGCTAAGGGGAATCTTCAATTTCTGACAAGCAGCAGCTCTTTGTGTTATCAGGTTGCAAGGTAGTGGGTCAGGTTTCCTGCCTGTTATGTGTGAGGGGCCTAAGCTTATTTCTTGACCAATTATATATAGTTTTCGTTAGGGTTTTATTTCGGCTGACCAATTACTTGCCACTCTCCGCCAGGGTTTTATTTCAGGAATTTCTGGCAAGGATTTCTTTTAACCCTTGATTAATTACAGTGTACGAAATGAGGATGGTTTGAACTGTATCTCTTGCTAGTGTCATGGGCATCATTTAACTGGGTTGTGACAGTAATGTGGGGCCCTGCAGGATATGCTGGGCAATTTGGTGGTTGCACCAGAGGAGAAAGCAGACCTCTTTAACAAATTCTTCACCTCCATTTTCCTGTGCAGGGACTGAGACTCCCCGACCAAGATTCCAGACAGACTCAGGAGAAATGCCACCAGGCCTAAGGTCAGGGAGAACCTGGTTAGAGAGCTTCAGTTAGGGGCTGGGCATGTTCATATCAGCAGGTCCAAAAGCTCTCCACCCCAGGGCATTGAGGGAATTGGCAGGGGTTATTGTGGGGCCCTGGCATGACCTTACAAGCACTCATGGTGCTCTGGCCAGGTGCCAGATGACTGGAAGAAAGTTAACGTGGTCCCCATCTTCAAAAAAGGGAAGAGGGAGGACCCAGGCAACTATAGGCCCATTAGTCTTACTTCAATCCTAGGGAAACTTTTTAAGAAGATCACCAAGGAGCACATCTGTGATGGGTCAGCAGCAGGGATGGTGCTCATGGGCAGCCGGCACTGTTTCATTAGGGGCCGGTCCTGTCAGACCAACCTGATTTCTTTCTATGATCAGGACACAAAAGCATTGGACGCAGGTGTCATGATGGATGTAGTCTTTCTGGACTTCAGCAAGGCCTTTGCCACTGTTTCCCACCCCATTCTCATCAAAAAACTAGGTGACTATGGCATTGATGCCTACACAGTCAGATGGATGATTGCAAATTGGCTGAAGGGTTGTACTCAGAGGGTGGTGGTGGATGGGTCTTTTTTGACCTGGAGGGAAGTGGGCAGTGGAGTTCCCCAGGGCTCGGTCCTTGGGCCCGTACTGTTCAATTTCTTTATTAGTGACTTGGACGACAGGGTAAAAAGAAGTGTGTTTAAATTTGCTGATGATACCAAGATTTGGGGTGAGGTGGGCATGCTAGTAGGGAAGGACAGATTACAGCAGGACATGGACAGGTTACAGGGGTGGGCTTATGAAAATAGAATGGGTTTCAATACTGACAAGTGCAGGGTGCTGCACTTGGGCAGTAGTAACCAACAGCACACTTATAAGCTGGGAAACTCCCTTCTTGACAGCATGGTGGCAGAAGGAGATCTTGGATTCATTATCGACTCCAAGATGAACATAGGCCGCCAATACGAGGTCACAGGCAGGAGGGCTAACCATAACTTGTCATGCATCCACAGATGCATCACAAGCAGGGCCAAGGAGGTGATCCTTCTCCTTTATGTGACACTGGTCAGGCCACAGTTGGAGTACCGTGTTCAGTTCTGGGTGCCACACTTCAGGAGGGATGTGGACAGCATTGAGAGGGTCCAAAGGAGGGCCACCTGTATGATCTGGGGACAGCAAGGCAGACCCTACAAAGAGAGCCTATGGGACCTGATCCTGTTCAGCCTTCACAAGAGAAGGCTGAAAGGGGACCTGGTAGCTGTCTATAAACTCACCAGGGGGGACCAGCAGGGTTTGGGAGAGACCCTATTTCCCCTAGTGCCTCCTGGGTTAATGAGGAATAACGGCCACAAATCATTAGAGAGTAGGTTTAGACTAGGCATCTGAAGGCACTACTAGGGGAGGCTAGGATCTGGAACCAACTTTCAAGGGAGGTGGTGCTGGCTCCTACCCTGGGGGTCTTTTAGAGGAGGCTTGACGTCTACCTAACTGGGGTCATTTGAGTCTGGTTTTCTCTCCAGCCCAGGGCAGGGGGTTGAACTTGATGAACTGTAAGGTCCTTCTGACCCTACTTCTATGAATCTATGAATCTATACTTCTTTTTCTTCTTTTCTTTTCTTTTTTATACTTCTACCTGGACTCCAGCCCTTCCACTGAGTCTCTTTCTCCTGCTGCTATTGTGAGTGCTTGTGTATGTGTGTGTGGGGTTTGGGGTGTGAGCCAAAAACTTCATGGGGCTGTGTAGTGTGTTGTCTGTGTAATAAAACTGTTTTTGGACCCCTAAGTTGGGTTTTACTTTACTATGGTTTGGCCCTGCTCCAATTTCTGCTCCTCACCCCTCTAACTTCTGTCTCATTTCTCCCTCTCCTGCTTCTGGCTCACTGCCACCTCCAACACTTGTCCTGAGCTCCTCTCTGCCTCCAAGCCCCCTGTTTCTTTGCCACTATCTTACCCCCACTGCTTTTTCCTTTTCCCCCGAGCAACCAGGTTTCTGCCTCAGTTTCTTTCCTGGCTGTCTCCTCCTTGCCACCACTTATTTGTCCCCGCTGCCCAATATCTCAGCTCTCTGCCTCAGTTTCAAGCCCTAGTCTACCTTAAGTAAACCCAAGCCTCAATTCCTCAGCCAGCTTTTCTGTAGTCCACCAGTTCTGGCAACTTTCACTCGCTACACTTTAACTCTCTGTCTCTCACCTGAGCCTTCCCCCAAGTATCCCAGGTACCCCAAGTATAGTGTAGGTGCTTGAATTGGTGATAGGTATGCATATGCCTAGTCTGTTTTGGATGTGTACGTGCCTGAGCTGGTAGTTTGTGTGTGTATGCACCTAATTGATTTGTGTGTTTGTATATATGCAATTGTGTCACACCCGCCTGTCTAACAGTGCAATATTGATATCTTGAGAGTTGGCCTGACCCCACAGGGCAACAGGATGACATGGGGTGGCAAATTCAAAGTGCTCAGAACCACTGCAGTTTTTGTGGTACATACCCCAACAGATTATTGTGCTCCTGTATGGTCCAGAAGCTGTTGCATTAAAAAGTTGAATACTGTACTTAACAGTGCACAGAGACTCCAAACAAGCTGTACAACTTGCACACACAGCTCTATTCCTTACAGTCTTGGGCATTAGACCAAGTGACATAAGAAGACAGATCCTAGCCACTCCCCTGCTGCCAGGTTTCTGGGCACATGGAGGGCCTGGCAGGTTGGGTACTGTGGCCTTATGTGTTGCACTAAACTTAGATAAGGAGTGCTGTGAATGGAAATGAAATAATCATTCAGAGTAAATATGGTCTGAAATCTATTTCTACAGCATTTTATATCAACACCAAATGAGTCACTCATTGGGTATGACCTTGACAGAGAAGTGTGGGTCAAGTGTAACAGACTGAGATCTAGATGGAAGTTTCAAAACAACACTGTACAAGAAGAACGTCTTGGATAACTTCCTGTGTAAATGTAGTGTCCAGCAAACATCACAGTATTTAATCAAAAGCTGCAGTCTTTACAAATGCTCAGATGGGGTAGATGGAATCTGCACACTGAGCAATAATACCAGACAGTGGCTCATAGCTGGTCAGAGAAAACAAGGTGGCAGGTAGGGGATGACATTGGAAACAGGGGCTCTGCTGCTCTGTGTTACTGAGACCCCCAGGGCCAGGGCCAGGGCCAGCCTGGTGCTTAGGTAGAGGATTTGAGCTCTGGCCTAGGCTAGACCATGCCTCTCCCCCACCACAAGGGAGGGTGAGTGGGTTGCCACTGTGCTCTATGGCAGGGGTAGGCAACATTTTTGGCCGCAGTGCTGAAAAAACCTCTATGTCTACCTTGTAAAGTGCTGGAGTACCGGCATGCCAGGAAAACATAACTGGGGTGGGGGGCACAAAGCAGACACACTGAATATTTAATATAGTTAATAATCATAAATGTTGCTTGTTTATAGTAAATACCAGGTTTTCTAAAAATTCTAAACATGGTGACAATACATAAAACTTCATACACTGACTTTGTTCTTGTGTATTCTTTTTTGTTAATTAAGCATGTTGTGATGCGAGATGGAAGAGAGGAGAGGGAAGAGAGGGGGAAGAGAAAAGAGAGGGGGAGGAGAGGCATGGAGACAAACAGGTGCTAGGGGAGGCACCGTAGGCAGCCTGGGCTGGCCAGGCCCTTAGGAAGATGGCTGCCAGAGGAAAGCGGGGGCCAGGCAGGGAGCGGGGGCTGCCCCAGGGCTCTGCAGACTTCGACCACAGTGTGGGTGCCCAGCAGCACCCAAGGTGGGGCCTGGCCAGGCATGGCCTGGCCTGAGCAGTTCTGGGGATGGGGCAGAGTTGTGCTGTTCGCAAGGGGATGCTGCCTGCCTGGGGCAGGACCCTGGACTCAGGGGCTCCTGGCTCAGCCTCTATGCATGCTGGGTGCAGTGCAAATGGGCCAGAGTCTCCTGGACTGCAGCAAGAGCCTCCTGGGCTCTGGGAACAGTAGCCACAGGCAGCACTCAGGGCCAAGCTTTCTGGCAGCCTGCAGCACAGTGGCTCTGCACAGTGCCTGCCCTGACTAGGGCCCCTTGAGGGAAGCTGTGGATAGGCAAAGCCAGGGCCTGGGCAGGCTGGGGCAGCCACAGAGGCTGTTGCCAAGGGGCTCCTGAACCCAGGCCCATGCACTAGGGGTGGCCCTGCCCCACTTGCACTGTGCCTGGCATGCAGGAAAGCTGAGCCCAGAGCTGGAAACTCCCCAAACCTGGCTTTCTGCTTTGGCCACATAGCATCCCCTTGTGGGCAGGGTGGCTGCACCTCATCCCCATACAGCCCAGGCCAGGTTTCATTTCAGGACCACTGGGTGTCCCCAGGCTGCCCGCCATGGTCCGAGCCTGCGGAGCCCAGGGGCAGTCCCCACATCCCAACCGTCCCCTGCCTTCCTAAGGTCCTGACTGGGCCAGCCTGCCTGCAGCACCTCCCCCCACATCGCCTGGACCCTTGTCTGACTGCCCAGCCCCAGTGCTTGCCACCCTGGTGCTGCATCACCTGGGTGGGACAGGGCATCTGTCTGCCTGGGCCCAGGGCTTGCCCACCTGCTGGGAGCATCCAGTCCAGCAGCCATGCACAGCGCCTGCCCAGGTCCTTCCCCTGCCCCCCCACAGCTCCTTCCAGGGGCCAGGCTGGGTTGTGGGGAGCAGCGCTGGGATGGGGCAGGGTCAGCAGAACACAGACTCTGGAATTCTGATTTTCTCAGATAAAAAATATCCCTAATTTTTGGATTAAAAAAGTAACCCCAAATCCATATTTTCCCAGGATTAAAATGAAACACCACTTTATATCTATATGTTTTTTAGTAGTGTTTCATTTTAATCCTGGAAAAATGTGGATTTTGGGTTACTGTTTTTAATCTGAAAATTGGGGATTTTTTTAAATCAGAGAAAACCAGGATCTCAGCCAGACTGCATCCTTGCCTTTGTTCTTCTGACTTCAACCCCAGGGCCTGCTATGGCACCGGCACCTGTGGCTGCTCAGGAGCGCCAAGAGCAGCAACTTAAAAAAAAAATTAAACAAAAAAATTAAACAATTTTCTTGCATGCCTCCTGGCATGTCAGCGGAAGTGTCTCCTTGTACCACTAATTGGCATGTGTACCAGAGGTTGTTGATCCCTGCTTCATGTTATGTTGGCAGAATGTGACCTACTGTGATGATGGGATGTGGTACAGGTGCTTGCTATGGTACTCTAATGTACAGCACTGAAGTAGGATACCACAACCATCCAGGGTTATCTTGGAGAAAAATCTGCCATTTTTACAGTGCTCTATGTGCCCTGACTGTCTGCTCACGTATGGCTGTAGAACGCTTTCTTCATGCTAACTGTGCAATAAATGTAACTTCTGTACCTGGCCTTATAGTCCTAGGTGAGCCTTTTGTGAAAAGAAATTGCTATATGAACCACATGGAGTAGTGTGAAGTAGACAGATTCATTTGGAAATTAATACGCTGCGATGACCAGCCTCCATTTACTGTGTTTCACATTTGAGCTTCAACCTCTAATGGAGAGAGACTAGTTTTTGTTTGCTTGTTTTTTAAAAGCATTGTTTATTTAAATTTTATAAGCTAAATGTTACAGAGCTCCACAATAATTCCAGTTGATTGTATCAGATTTGTTTCAAAACCCACTATCCATAATGCTAGGTAAACAACCGAGAACAAAATCCGCAGCTCCTAACAGTTAGGTAGCTTCATCGGGCTGAGGGAAGGATTTTGACTTTTTAAGTCTTTTTCCTTTAGCATTTAGCACTGTATGTGAAACACATTTACGTGGTTTCACAGGTCACTGTATGAAATGGTTCTGGGATTCAAGGTGCTAGACCACCTGTTTGTGTCAGTATGGCTTTGTGATAGTAATTCTCAGAATGTAACCAACCCATTTCAGCACTACCCAGTAGTTAGTTGTCCAACTTACTAACAGGCTTTTATATTAAGCCATTATTGTGTAGGATTTAATACCTGCTAAGTTTTGTTACCTAGAGGTTCCACATAAAGTAGGTTTCTTTGCTTAAGAGCGGCCACTACCATGGGCAGGCTCTGACATACGAATTCTAATTTAAAGGTAACCTCCAAATAGTTTTCACAGTTCTTATCCATCATAAAAAGGCATTTTCACATTGAACTTCTGGGCTGCTGAGCTGCATGTAATGGGATCAATTTTCTTTTACATAAATGGAGTGAAAAAAGCCACTTGTGGATTAATGGCTTCAAAAACAATCCTTTTTAGTATGAAGGTTTGTTTTATTCCCACACCACTACCATTTGTGCTTTTTAATGGGAAATATTATTTCCTGACATAAAAATTATTAAAGTTTTTTGGAAGCGGTATCATTCTTGTATTAACAAGATACAAGAATGGAGAACAGCAACATATGCCTCTTAGAATGTAGAAAATACATTAGATATTGAAATCCTGATTTTAAGATGAGATAAATAACAATAAATATTAGGTTAGCATATTACTTCATTCTTTAAATTAACACTAAGAACTGTTGGGTACTCACAACTTATTTTTAGTTATAGAAATGAACTATGTTATAAAACTGGTGCTTGGGAGGTAAAAAACCAAACCACTTCATACAATTGAGGGTGAAATTTTCAAACTAATTCCTAAATGAAAGCAGTGGCAACTTTACTAGAAAACTAATGTAATGTTTGATAGAGTTCACAAAGCCAACACCAAAAAAATCACAGTAATAACACCCCCTCACCTCCCAAAAAAACCACTGTCGGCTCACTTGATTTAATTAGCCTCATGTGGCTGTCTGCAACTTCATAGATAGATAGATAGATAGACAGTAAAACAACAATGTACTACCAATGTTATTTGCATTCCCTTAACATCAGCAATCCAAGATCAGATCTTATAAAGATTTATGCATATGAATCATTTTATGCGCCTGATTGATTTCAATGTAAGTACATAGTATATAAGTCTTAGATTGTTGGTGAGCAGTAAATAGCCATATTATAGTACAGACAAGCAGCAACAGCATTATATTTGTTACCATTAAAAACAGAAAAAAAGTTATCAGATACTAATAATGTTTATCATATCCATCCAAGTATGACCAGTAATATTAGTCTATCTGCCAAAGACATGTACACATTTTTCTTTTCAGTGCTATGCTGACATTATTTACTGACACTGTTTATCTAGCTACAATGAATTAATACGTTTTTCTGTCAAACTGGATTTTCTTATTATATTAAACAGGTGAACTTAGAAATGGACATTTGCTAGCTAAGTAAAGAGGCTAACTGTAGAGAATTTTAAAAAATTACCTTGCAAGAAACAAAAAATTATTCAGTTTTCTTATGCAAGGTCTGTATCCTTAAATTAACCATCATTAGTAAGAATACAGACAGATGAGAGCAAGAACTGAGAAGAGTTTAATATTTATTTGCATTTTAGCCAGTCTCAATATGAAAAACTATTTATTTAAATAGGACACAGATAACAGATTTCTGCCTATGTCTGGTAGCAACGTACAATTCCAGTACCATTTATGGTGATGAAGAAGCCTTGTGGAAAAAAGTACTAGGTTTTCCCTTTAAAGGTTACTTCTGAGAAAAAGATTTCACAGTTCTGTTTCATAACACTAAAAAAAACTTGCCTATACAACACCGCCTTGTTCAATTCAGTACCAAGGAATCTGCGTTACAGCAGTTTAGACCACAGACATTTGAATGGAAGACAGTTTTATTCCTCTAATGAACTCTGTATATCTTTTCTGTATCATTTACTATGTCATCATTCCGAGCCAAGTAGAATATTGTGTTTTTTGCCAAAAAAAAAAATTAAATTGCTAGACTAAACAATTCCAATTCATAATCATATTAAATTTCAATAGTTAGATTAATTTCAGGTACATTAGATGCCTATTGATGGAAAATTAAATTAGACACTCTATTAATAAATCACTGAATGTTTAGATCCTGTTTTTAAATTGGCAAAGGTAAAAGTTGTGAAATAATCTCATTCCAATTAGCTTCAATGAGGTGGTTTTTCCATTTTTGGTTTGGCTGTGTGACTTTCTAAGTATCCATTTTCTGTAAAAGCTTCACTAATATCATACATCTTAGTGAAATGAAAGATACATAGAACATAGTGCATTATCTCAGATCTGGTCTGAATACTTCATGACAGTGGTAGAACATACATAGTCATATAAAGAATACGCTGTCTTACAACATGAGATCCCTGTTCAAAATTCTTAAATGTATCCCTAATCAGAAAGTTATTACTCACTTGTTTAAGTGTTTTATTGCCTTCAATGGAACAGAAGCACATCCTGGAGCATGCTTACCTTAAACAGGGACATTTGCTGAATTGCAGTATAAAGAGCACCACAGATTTGTATATAGTCCTTGCATGTAAATATTTACAAAGTCAGAGAAATCTCTAAGGCTAGGGACAGACATTATATATAAATTGGTTTAAGTGATCAGAAACTTGTTTAAACTTGTAACAGAACAAACATTCAGTGCACATAAACCAGTTTTAAATGGCTGAAACCAGTTTGAGATAAACTTGGTTGAATGTAGCATCAGACTTAACTGATTTGGCTCAAACTGGTTTATGCATTGTCTGTCCCAGACCCCTTGCTGGTTTAAGTTAAATCAGAGACACCCAGCATCCCGGCATGCTCTCTGGGCTGGGCGGAGCTGTCTGCTCCACAGCAGGACTGACCCCTCCCCTCTGCTCTCTAGCTGGAGAGGGGTGGGGCATGGGCAGACACTGGCCTGCCACGGCCCCTAAGGCAAATTCTTCCCTCCATCCCCTCTTCCCCCCATTGGCAAACCCTGTGGACCTCCACGGGTTTCAGGCAGCCAGGCACAGGCAGTGTTAATTCCTCTCTCTGTCCAGCTTGCCTGCAGCCAGGGAGGGGATTAATTTCACAGTGGTCTTGGAGCGGGGGAGAGAGGCAAGCTAGTCCTATGTACAAATCCAAGACCTGCACCTGTGATCCCAGGGCTGAGACCTGCAGGACCAGACTGAGAGGTGGGAAGTGTTCGCAATTACCTGACAATCATCACAAATATGTGCTGGAGATGGAGTTAAGGGAAGTTGCAGACAGCTTTTGGCTGGAAGTTGCAGACCAAAGAATGCAGAGAGCTACATTTACATTATAAAACAGAACCTGTATAACTTAAACAAAGCCTTTCTGAATGACAGTCTGTAAGGTGACACTCTGCCCTCTGGATTAGTCAGATTCATGCAACGCTTTCTTTTGTCTTCCTGTTTTACATTTTGAGTTAGACTAAGTTGTGTCTGCTGTGTTTTACTGGGCTGTATCTTAGTTTAGGTGAAGATTTTTGATAGCTCCCGGTTGTACATTTTGCAAATTGCTGTGTTCAGTGCCTGCTTGCTTCAGAGAAAGGATTTTTTTCCCATCCCCACTCATCAGTCTGGCAGCGGTTCCTCCCCTTCCTGCCCCTGAGGCTGGTGCCTGGCCATGTCCCCTCTGCTCCAGCAGGAAGTGGTGAGAGCATTAGAGATTCTCTCTTCCCTCCCTTTTGGCAGTGGCTGGCAGGCATGCTTTAGTGCCCCCTGACTTCTGGCTTGAGCCACTGTAGGCACGTGCCTGCATTGCCTGATTTAACAGAGAATGTTTGTCCAGTTATTAATCAGTTTAGCCTGTGCAGCTTAGATTAGCCTGCAAAGAGAGAATCAGTTTAGGCTCAGGCTTCTTGAATGTTAGCCCCTAGCCTAACAGCACAAGGATAAAGCAAGTAGACATGTGCTAGAGCTATATAGGTCAGTCTGCACTAGACATTCTGAAGTTCAAGTATATTTTGATCTGGGGTTTTGGTTCTGGCCTCCCTCTAGATAATGTGAAGCCATGGCAAATAAGAGAAAGCAATATTAGGTAAAAGAAGCCTATTAGATTAGTGTTTTTCAACCATTAGTGGACTAGCACATGCCATAATACTAAACTATTTTAAATAGCTTTCTCAGGAAGGGGTTTTGTTACAGCAGTTTATTTGTGTAATGGGAGCAGATAACGTTGCTCTGCAGTGACTACAGTTCTTAAGCCCTTGCTTTTTTTAACTAAAGAATTGGAATCTCAGGATTTTCTTTTGATATATATAGCACACTCATATTTATTAGCAATTTACTGTTCAAGGTCTAAAGTCAATGGAAAGGGTCCTGCTGACTACAATGGAAATCAGTTTGGGCCATTGAGTATCAGCTTAAATTCTGTTAGCATTATTTATGTAGAGATGCAGCATGCTGTGATAGAGTAATAAGTGGAGACAATTGGTTATAGTAAATGCAGTTGTTGGGGAGAAAGGATAGTACTCACTTGCAAATGAATTGGCAGTCAAGAGGGTGGCCCATGATAGACAGGTATCTTGGGTTCAGCTAAGGTAGCAGAGAGAACCTGGTATAGTGGTTACTAAGCTTAGATCAATGGCAACTTCTACGATTATCTAATGACTATACATTTAGAATGTGTCTCTGTGAATAATTAGCTCAAACCGCTAAGCTGCAAATACCTGATATCACATTATTTTCCTTATTTTTAACCTTTATTTTTCTTATCAGTGCAAAACAGTCCAGCTGTTGTCAATGCTAGTGTACTACTTTGTAATACAAATATTTGGTAAATTTGGGACATTTTAAGACAGCAAAACAGCTTTGACATTTGCATTTTTTATGGTTGTGTCAAAGTTATAATTGAAATCCTAAAAAGCTTACTTCTTATGTTAATTCAAGTCATGCCAAATAAGAAGTTTTAACAGGTTTCCAACACAGAAGAC
Organism: Caiman crocodilus; assembly: GCA_030014935.1. Lineage (NCBI taxonomy): Eukaryota > Metazoa > Chordata > Crocodylia > Alligatoridae > Caiman > Caiman crocodilus. Next base: position 123,960,721 of record JAGPOW010003316.1, read on the forward strand.
TAGGAAGTTGCTAATCAAGCCATTCCTGTAGAAGAGGAGTCATTTGCTATTACAAACAGCTTGTTTCAGTTTTCTCTTTTGTTTCAGCTCTATTTCCCTTTTTCTCGGAAAACTACATTTTTACAGAGATCTTTGTTCTTTCCTTTGTGGAACAGCTTTGTGTAGCTGTTGAAAGAGAACTACAGTTCTCTTAAATTAATTACTAAAGCAAAATACTTTGTTCTTTAAACTATGCTAAAATTTCCTTTTAAATTTTATTAAAGGAGCATTTACCAAAAACCTTTCTATGTAATTGTATAGAGCTCTTGGAACCCCTTTTACAGATCCAAAAGTCTGTATAAAATCTAATAGCTTCACCATATATTAGTACTAGACTAGACAGGGTGCATCTACACAAGATGCTTAACTGTGCAGTAGCCTGGTTTATTGTGCAGTAAGCATATGTGTCTACATGTGCGCATGCTTACTACTCAGTAAATTACCCTAATTGTGAATAAATTTGCTACCTGAAGATCCAGGTAGTAAATTGACACATGATTAATTACTGTGCAGTAACATACGTGTAGACACAACCCAGGAGCAAATTTACTCCCAGGTCAGCACTGCCACTAGGCGGCTGCTCTGAGGCTAGCCCCAGGGCTCCAGGCTGGGAGCTTTTCCTGTCCCAGGGTTGGGTTCCCTCTATGGCAGCCCCTGCCTCAGGCCCTTTTGAACCCTGGAGCATTTTGAGCCCTGGAGCACACAGGCAGGGAGCCTGAGGGCACTCCAGGCTCCTGTGTCCCCCTGGACAGACCTCAGACTAGCTGTGCCAGCCTTTTTGCACCCTGGCACTGTTGCCTGGCACCACAGTGCTGTGCACCTGTCAAGACTATTCCACCCAGGCCTGCAGAGTGGTGCAGGCTGCTGCAGGCTCTAGCTAGGCCTGCCAGCAGTTGTGCCTAGCTGCAGGCAGCTTCTGGCTGCCAAGGCCAGCTCCAGCTGCTCACAGCCCACCCCCAGTAGCCTGCCCTGAGTCTGCAGGTGCTGTGAGACATTGCTTCAGACACGCGGTTGTCAATTCCATGCTGTGCCCCTTTAGTAGGCACTGCAGGCAGCTTCCCAGGCTCAGCATCACAGGGACAGGTGCCTGGAGGCCAAGAACACTGGTGCAGGAGCCCCTGATGTCATCCTCACCCATGGTCATGCCCACGCCTGTGCCTGCCACCCAGGGCCCCAACTGGTCACAGAAGGAAACTGGTAATCTTGTGGTGCTATGGGACAAGGCTAAAGTGCAGCACTAGTTTCAGCAGGGCAGGTACTCTAACACGCACAGCTAGACTGCCTGGTCATGTTGCTGAAGGACCAGCTGGTGGACACTTGGGCCTGGTGGGCCAAAGTTTCATAGTTTCATAGGAGCTAGGGTCAGGAGGGACCTGAACAGATCATCTAGCCTGATCCCCTGCCACAGGCAGGAATGAATGCTGAGTTCACAATACCCCAGACAGGTGATCATCCAACCTCCTTTTAATATGCCCAAGGTAGGGGCAAGGACCACCTCCCTGGGAAGTGGGTTCCAGATTTTGGCCACCTTAACCATAAAATATTGCCTTCTGATCTCCAACCTAAACCTATTCTCCACCGGCTTATGACCATTGTTCCTCATCACCCCAGGTGGTGCTGGGGAGAAAAGAGCTCTGCCTATTTGCTGCTGAGCCCCCCTGATGAGTTTGTAGGCAGCCACCAGGTCCCCCCTGAGCCTCCTTTTGCTGAGGCTGAACAGGTTCAGGTCCTTCAGTCTCTCCTTATAGGTCCTGTCCTGCTGCCCTCTCACCAAGTGGGTGGCCCTCCTCTGAACCCTCTCCAGGCTGGCCACATCCCTTTTGAAGTGCGGTGCCCAGTACTGGACACAGTACTCCAACTGCGGTCTGACCAAAGTCACCTCTCTGGACCGACTTGAGATGCACCTTTGGATGCATGACAAGTTATGGCTGGCCTTGCTGGCTGCAGTCTGGCATTGGTGGCTCATGTTCATCTTGGAGTCAATAATGACTCTGAGATCCCTTTCTGCCTCTGTACTTTCAAGAAGGGAACTCTCCAGCCTGTATGTATGCTGTGGATTCCTTCTCCCAAGGTGCAGCACCCTGCATTTGTCTACATTGAACCCCATCCTATTCTCACCTGCCCACTTTTGTAGTCTGTCTAAATCT
>JAGPOW010003316.1:123963006-123993434 GCA_030014935.1 Caiman crocodilus
CCACTTTTGTAGTCTGTCTAAATCTAGTTGCAGCCTCTCTCTCCCTTCAAGTGTGTCCACCTCACCACACATCTTAGTGTCATCAGCAAACTTGGACAGTGTGCTTTCCACCCCATCGTCCAAGTCATTGATGAAGATGTTAAACAGTGCAGGGCTGAGGACTGAGTCCTGGGGTACCCCACTGCTCATATCTCACCAGGTTGAGTACAACCCATCTACCACTACTCTCTGCGTGCGCCCCATCAGCCAATTTTTTACCCATCCAACTGTGCAGGCATCAAATTCATAGTCACTTAATTTATTGATGAGGATGGGGTGAGAGACAGTGTCAAAGGCCTTCTTAAAGTTTAGAAAGACTATTTCCACAGCAACACCATCATCCAAGGATTTAGTTGTTTGGTCGTAAAAGGCAATCAGGTTGGTCTGGCCAGGACCTGCCTTTGGTGAACCCATGCTGATTGCCCCTGAGCATGATCTCCCCTGCAGGCCCCCCACAGATGTGCTCCTTGATGATCCTCTCCAAGAGTTTCCTGAGCACCAAGGTGAGGCTTACAGGCCTATAATTACTCGGGTCCTCCTTCCTCCCCTTCTTAAAAATAGGGACCACATTAGCCAGTTTCCAATCACCCGGCACTTGGCCAGATGATCACGAATGCTCATACAGCTTGGCCAAGGGCTCTGTGATGACCCCTGCCAGCTCCCTCAACACCTTTGGGTGTAGGGCATCTGGACCTGCAGATTTTAAAATGTGCAGCCCTTCCAGAAGATCCCTAACCACATCTGCTCTGATTGAAGGCTTGATAGAGCTCTTCCCAAGATTGTCACTACCTCTGGTAGGTGGGATATCCCAGTCCCTGTTCAGGAAAACAGAGGCAAAGAAACTTTAAAAAATATCAGCTTTCTTGTCTGGTGTGGCCACCAGGTTACCTTTTGTGTCTTGCAGGGGCCCTATATCGCCCAGTGCCCTCTTCTTGCTCCCAATGTACTTGAAAAAGGACTTTTTGTTGTCCTTAATCTTGGACTCTAGCCTGAGTTCCAGCTCTGCCTTGGCCTTCCTAATAGCCCTCCTACTCTCCCGGGCCAAGGAGGAGTACTACTCCTTGACGATATTTCCTCCCTTCTACTGGTTGTACACCTCCCTTTTAGTCTGCAGGCATTGCTGAATGTTCTTTCTGAGCCAGGGGAGTTTCTGAGCACTCTTACCCCACTTGCTTCTCTCAGGGACTGTTATCCTTTGGGCCTGGAGGATCACCCCCTTAAGGTACAACCATCCCTCATGGGTTCCCATCTCCTTTATCTTCTTGGTCCTTAGTGGCTCCCCCACTAGTCTCCTAAGCTCATTGAAGTTGGCCCTTCTGAAGTCAAGGGGTTTTGCCTTGGTGTGAGCCCTCGATGCCTTGCGTTGGATAGTGAAATCCAGCAGGTGGTGATAGCTATTGCTTAGGTGGTCAAGGATCTGCCCCTCACCAGGTCATCCCCCATGGCCAGAACTAGGTCCAGCAAGGTGTTACCCCTAGTGGGACTGTACACTTTGAGGACATAGTCTGACAGGGCAGGTGGAAAGCAGAGGGTGTGGCCCTTGAGGATGCACAGGACCACCTCATGGAGGTGCAGGACAAAACAGACTGGGAGTTCCAGGTGCAGATACTGGCCCTGAAGCATGAGTGGGTTGAGGCTCTGTGGGAGCAGTCCATGTTCCTGCACAGTGCTGGACACTGTTCTGGCCTTCGTGCCACCTGCTGCCTGGCCCCCAGTCCTGCTCCCTGACAGCCCAGCCCCCACCTTCCCCCTGGCATCCACCTGCCACCCAGCAACAAGTCCCTGCCTGGGCCTGGGAGGAGGTCCTGCACTGTTTCCAGCATGAGGAGCCCCTAGCCTAGCTCCTGACCCAGGTCCGATGCCACCCATTCCTTTTGCCTGGGCCCAGGCCTGCTGCTCACCCCAGCTTCATATGGGTGCAGAGTCAGAGTTGCCTACAGTGGGTCCAGGACTACATGCCAGCCCTACTGACCCTAGACATTGTCAGCTGGAGGGGGAGCCACCCACACCAAGGGAACACTGATGCCCCTGGGTGGCCTGCTGCATTCACTGCAGAGTGCATGCCCACCGGGGAACAGCCAGAGGCTGGGGTACTGGCCTCCTGTTCCCAGGCTTGAACTTACTAGGTGCCCGCAACCCATGGTCCCCCACCCCAGGATGGCACACAAAGGACATTGTGCATAGTTTTCACAGGGAAGCAGGTGTTTTACTGTTGGTGGGTGGGGTGGGTTTGTTGCGGTGGGAGGGAAGCTCTGTTTTATGTGAGGAGAATAAAAACTTGCTCTTGCAGGATGTATCTGTAGGGAGTGTCATGCTAGGGGTGGGCAAGGGGTCCATGAGCTGTGATACAGGCAGGCTAGAGTGGGGAGTGCAGGATGAGGTAGTCTGCCAGTGCCTCCCACATCCAGTGCTCTGGCCCAGATGGCAGGTGTGTGGCTCTCCTGTGGCCTCAGCTGGGGATGGCTGCTGCTGTTGCTGCTACCACATCTGGTGCTTCTGCTGTCAGGTGTTCTCTGCCCTCTGTGCCTCCTCTGTTCAGGACTTGCAGAAGAGCTCCCTCTGGGCCCCACAGATGTTGTGCAGCATGCATGCTGCAACAATGACCCCAGGGAGGTTGTTTTCAGTGAACTAAGGTGGGTGGTGAGGGTGTGCCAGTGGCCCTTAAGACAGCCAAAGGCATCCTCCATGAGGGCATGGGTCTGGCTCAGGTAGTGGTTAAAATGGGCTTCATGGGGGTTCAGATGGCTGGTGTAGGGCTGTATGAGTCAGGGCAGGAATGGGCTGGTGGGGTCCCTGATGAAAAGAGGCGGGACCACTATAGTACCCAGCTGCAAGTCCAGGAACCTGGGCACAAAGCAGCTGTTCTGCACCAGGGCTGGCAGGGCAGAGTTCTGGAAGCTGCAGGCACTGCGGGCATTGCCTGCCCAGCCAGCATTCACATATATTAAGGATCCATGGTAGTCCATGACAACCTGGAGCACCACAGAGTGAAATCCCCTCCAGCTGCAATAGGGGTGGTCTCCATGAGGCGGGCAGGTGTTGGGGATGTGTATCCTATCCAGAGCCCTAGTGCACTTGGGAATCACAGGGCATGATACCCCGCTACCACCACCAGCGGGTCATGCACAGGATGCACAGTGTTTCCTGGAATATCCTGGAAGGTGCCACAAACCTCCAGGGTGGCCTCCCTGATGGGGACCTTGTCCATGCCAAACAGGTGGCAGATGTACTGTAGGCTGGTGGGCATGGCCAGCTTGAGAAGGGCAAGGGCTAGATGGGTGTCAGTGGGGAGGGGCGACTGCATACGCGTGTCCTGCTGCTCCAGGTATGGTTCTGGAAGGAGGCCCAGGGCATGTGAAATGTCTCCAGCCAATACTTGTTGTCCCAGGTGCGTTGGATGGCATACTGCCACCAGTCCTGGCTGGCCTGGCAGGCCCAGAGGTGGTGGGGTTGGAGGCCCCGGGGGGAGATAGTGGACCCTGCACTGGCATCACGGAGCCCATTGTTGGTGTCCCTGCTGGGGTCCAGCTAGGTAGATGGGGTCAAGGGGGCAGTTGTGTGGCTGGTGGCCCTGAGATGGCACACAGTGGGCAGGCAGGTGGTTGTTGCATGTGGGAGAGCTGGGAGGGGCAAGATGGCCATGAGTCAGCTGGAGGTCAGTGAGGTAGGCCAGCAGGGCCAGTGTAGTGGCCAGCAGGAGTGCAGGGTGCTGGTTACTCCTGACAGGGCCAGAAGCTGGAGCAGCCATGGTGCAGGGAGGCACAGGCAGTGAGGAGAGTGCTGCCACATGCTGTTCCTGCTCTGTGCTGTTCCTGGGCTGTTCACAATGAGGCTGGCTTTTGAAGAAGGCTGCTGGTACCTGCAGCTGCAGCTGGAGACTGGAATTTCCTCCGGTGGTGGGAGGGGTCCATTTCAGGGTCCTGGGAGGCGAGAGCAGATTAGGAGCAAATCTGCCTCTGCTTCTCTGCACTTGTAGACACGTGCCTGGGACTGTTTACTCACAAGTAAAGTGGTGCCGCATCAAATACTTGCGTAGATGCACCTACAGGATTTCAAAACATAGAATAACACAAGAATGAAGTCTTAGGACTAATTTACTAAAAGTGTATTCTTTTTCAATTGTTATGATATAAGGCATTTAGATCAAGTAAATAAAGAAATTTGCTCTTTCTAATTTAACTTTTTAACATCCTAATATGCAATTTTAATATTGAAATTACTCTTAATTATTCTGCATGAAAGAGGAGTGGAATATATTACTTCTATAGCCTTTGGAGAGCAAGGACTCCAATCAAGTAATTTCAGTCAGGCTTTTTAAATGTTTATTCCCTTTCCCCCCATCAGGCATTTATTTTTTTTTGCCAGGAAATAGTTTAAAATTATACCATGCAACATATACTTTCTCCCTCAATTTTAGGAAAAGCCAAGTTTATAAATTTTATGTTTTGATTATATTTAAAATGCAACCTAAGTCTAGTTCAAGGTTTAGAACAATAGACTACTAGCATGATTTCTTAATCTTAGGATGCTGGTGCATAGCCAGGGAGAATATTAATAGGATTATTTCTGTTTTTAGCAAAGTATTGCTGAGCACATCAGATTGAGAGAAGAGAGAAAATTACAGCTTTGTTTTCTTTATCTCAGCAGAACATTCCTCCCCATAGGTAAACAATGGGCTCTCCCCCTACAGACGTCCTCCCCCTCTGTGAGCAGTCCCTTCCTTGAATTGTCAGCACTCTTCCCACCTAACAATCTTTGTGGGATTAGGACAAAGCACTTCTCTCCCCACTCATTCTTGCTGCATTAACAGGATTCAGCATCTCTAGTAACTTGCTTATGGCTGCAGAATTATGCACATTAGATTTCTTTACCTCAGAGCAAGTTTTACCCATTGTTATTGGAGTGTTCAGCAAAGAGCTAAGGCATAAATGAAGAGGAGACACTAGGCAGAGGTGAAGAATGTTGGCAATGGCAAATAATGGGACGAAGGAATTGTAGACTCCAGATGTTCACCTCCAGCCTGAGAAGGAGGGTGTCCAGACCAAATATTTTCAAAGCTGTAGGACATTTGTAAAAATTCATTTTAGCACTGAAAAGAAGATACTGATGCTTTTGAGCTACATATCTTCACCTGTTTTTCCACAGGGGAAAAGGATTGTAGTCCTTGTTGAGAAATGTCTAACACTCCATGGTAACACTCTATGATAACTTATTTTACCTTCTGAAATTCTCAACTGCACCTGAGAGGCTCAGGTGAATATGGAAGAGAGCAGAAGAATAGTGGTTATTCTCAACAAGAAGGAGTATTATTTTTCATAGGGAAGAAACATTATTCATTTAAGAGTACTTAGAAAGGGTGAGTATTTCTAGATCAGTAGATGACAATATCTAGAGCCAATATCATTGGCTAACTAAGGTCTCTAAGGCCAAAGTAAACCAAATCACCTATTGGTACTCACCTGAGGCCATCTGGAAGCCATTCAAAGCAGCAGATGAACAACTGTAGGAAAACACAGGTACATGACATCAATATACCTGCAAATTACAGTAAGTGTTCCTGCTACAATTTTTGGCACCTACTCTGGAAGTTCCTTTAAGATAATGTGACATTTTCAGCATATAATTTACACCTGTCAAGGGTTTTCTTATGATTAAAGACCTGGACTTGTAAAAAAAATCATCCTCACTGAGTGCATCTACATGAGATGCTTTATAATGCAGTAAAGCTATTTTCTGCACAGTAGGCATCCATATATACATGTGCAGATGCTTACTGAACAGTAATTTTCATACTCTAATTGTGAGTATAATTGTTACCTGCAAATGCAAGTAGCAAATTTACTAGTGAGTAGTTGCTCTACACATTAGCACATGTGTAGACACCTGACTGGGAGCACATGTGCTGCCAGTGAGCTGGGAAGCAGGGGGTGGGAGATTGCTCCCTGCCCCAGGAGCTGCCTGATGCCACAGCGGGCTCCACCACTGGAGCCCAGGCAGGGACAATATGTCTCTGTCCTGTCAGCAGAGAGCTCCCAGCTGCCTCTCTGTTATCTGGGAGTCAGTGTTGGGAGATCCTTCTCTCCCAGCACTGACTCCTGATTGAGGAGTTGGTACTGGGGGAGAAGAATCTCCCCCATGACAGTGGGACTTGGGAGGGAAGATCAGGATTTCCCAGCACCAGCGCTGAGACCAGGGGGCTGGCAATGGAGATAAGGTTTGCCCAGCTCTGGCCCCATGATTGTGGGGCTTGTGTTGGAAGATAAGGATCTCTCAGACCTGGTCCTCCAACTGAGGGGCTTGGGCAGGGGACACGAACAGACTGCTGCTAGGAGCAGCAAATCTGCTACTGAGTCCCTGCCCATGTAGATAAAAGTCCGGGAGAGTTTACTCTTGAGTGTTTACTTGATAGTAACAACTGTGCAGTCCAGCCCACATGTAGATGCACCCACTGGCTCTTTTCTGATAAAGACAGTATCACACTTTGAAGGCTGCCTTTCCTTGATGCAGTGATTTAAGAACAAACAATATATATAACTCAAGCTTTCTCGTCTATTCAGTCTGCATGTAGTAGCATAATACAAAGCCATAAACTGTTTATGAGCTTGCTACTTTCACTTTGAAATCATACAACCAAAGGAGGGTAAATGTGAAAGTAGAGGTTCTATTGATTTTAAGTTAACACAGACAATGCTGGCAGTCTGGATTTGCCCCAAAATCTCTTTGCCTATTTCTGTGGTGACAGTGATCTGTTGTCCCACTGACATGGACTATATAATATAAATTCAAATAAATAAATAAATGCAATAAATAAGGGCAGCTGTTTTTCCAGAGTCACCAAATAATTTCTGTTTTAGCTTTTGACTTCACATGTATCATCAACAAGCCACAGTTTTCTTTCCTAAGGCTTGTATCACCAAATCAGTCTGCTGCTTGCAGAGGTTACACTAAATAACACTAAATAACTTGTCACAGAATATAGAGTTGAATATCCTTGTGGAATATAGCACATAAGTTTGTCTCTGCAAACTTGGATCAGACATGGATCTGATTAGTGGGTATTAGCTGCTGTTACAGACAGCCTCTGGTGGTGCTGCTTTTTGGACTGGTACAGTTCCTCATCTGAACGTTGATTTACATGGAATTGTCCAGAAAGATTGTCAACTGAGGCATATAAAAAAATCAGATAACTGTCATTCAGGACTGTGGGGAGTAAGAAAATGGTACTCAAACATACATACACCAGATAAACCTCTTCACTATAGTGAGTACAGAGAGTTTTACTTCAGCTATAGGAGGAACAGTTCCTGGATTCCATCTGCTGGACCACTTTAGAAAAGGTCTGTTTTTGCTTATTTCAGTCATTTTTCATGCCTTTCCATAAAAACCTAAAGCCTTGAGTTTAGGAATTGGCATAAAAATCAACAGGAAAATGACCAAATGAATTAAACATTTGGCCAAAAATGAAACTAATAGAGTAAAACTACTACAATTGTATCTACATGATTCCCAGACTCCTCCCCTTCTGTTCACACTCTACTTCTCTCCAAAGACTATTTTAATACTGGTTCTTGCACTAGCCGAGATGTCTTGAGCAGTCAGAACTTGCCGAAATTAAGTTTGGTGCACCTGCTTGTTACCTGCAATACATTCCTTAGTTTGGAAATTTCAGCCCCTTTTAAAATCTATTACTCTAAAGTTTAAAATTACTGTTCCTATGTAAAGCTTCTCTCCTTGGTCCTTTGTGTTTAAATAGATGAGAATAATCAGTGTAACAACATAATAAAAACCAAGGCTGCCTATACACATACTCAGAGGTGTATGCCTGTGTGTGCAGAAAGCAGGTGGCGGAGGGGAGGGAGGGGTGTTATAAGTATAGTAGCTTCTGATCAGTCACTCTAATTAAAATGCCACAGCATCATATATATTCACTCTCTGTGCATTTAAAATGGCTGTGGGATACTTTATCTAAACCTCATTCAGTGAGGTTTAGTTCATAGATTTCATAAATTTCACAGACATTAGGGCTGGAAGAGACCTCAGAAGATCATCGAGTCCAGCCACCTGCCCCATGGGCAAGAAGTCAGCTGGGATTCCAGGATCCCAGCAAAGTAAACATCCAATTGACTTTTAAAGGAGTCCAGAGTAGGTGCTTGCACCACCTCTGGCGGCAGTCTGTTCCAGGTCTTGGGAGCTCAGACAGTAAAGAAGTTTTTCCTTTTGTCCAGCCTGAAAAGGTCTTGGAGAAGTTTGTGACCATTTGACCTTGTCATCCCTTGGGGCTCTCTGGTGAACAGGCATTCCCCCAGATCCTGATGCACACCCCTTATAGACTTATAGGCAGCCACCAGGTCCCCCCTGAGCCTGTGCTTTTCCAGGATGACGGGTCCCATAGCTCTCAACCTTTCAACATAAGGCCTGTTTTCCTGCCCTCTGATCATGCATGTGGATCTTCCTCAAGCTTCTCCACATCCTTTTTAAATTGTGGAGCCCAGAACTGGATACAGTACTCCACTTGTGGCCTCACCAAGGCCGAGTACAGCAGGAGGATGACATCCTGGGAATTGCTAGAGAAGCATCTATGGATTCAAGCCATAGTTTTGCTTGCTTTGCTGGCTGCAACATCACATTGGTAGCTTATATTTATCTTGTGGTCAGTCATGACCCCCAAGTCCCTTTTGGCCTTTGGTGCTAGCAAGCGTAGCACTGCTGAGCTTATAAGCATGCTCTGGGTTTTTCTTCCTAAGGTGGAGTACCTTGCATTTTTCAGAGTTGAAGGACATCAGGTTTTCATCTGTCCATTTTCCGAACTTGTCAAGGTTGGCCTGGATGACCATCCTGGCCTCAGGTGTGGACAATTTACCCCAAAGTTTGGTGCCATCAGCAAACTTGGCCAGTCCACTTCTGACACCAATGTCCACATCATTAATCAAGATGTTGAAAAAGATAGGCCGAGGGACAGAGCCTTGGGGGACCCCACTGGTCACGGCGCACCACAACGATTGATTTCCATCAACTACCACTCTCTGGGTCCGACCTCGAAGCCAATTCCCCAGCCAGTGGACTGTGATGTAACTGAGGACGCAGTTCACCAGTTTTTCTATAAGCCAATCATGGGATACCAGAACGAAAGCTTTTTTCAAGTCGAGATATATGATATCAATCTCTTCTCCCTTGTCCAGTGAATTGTCACCTGGTTGTAGAAGGACATGAGAATGGTCAGACAAGACCTACCCACAACAAACCTGTGCTGGCTATCCCTCAAGAAGTTGCCTTCAGCCAGTTTGTCACGAATGGTTTCTTTGATAATTTTCTCCAAGATCTTCCTGGGGATGGAGGTCAGGCTGATGGGTCTGTAGCTCCCTGTATCTGCTTTCCTCTCTTTCTTGAAGATAGGCACCACATTGGCTGTCTTCCAATCTTTGGGCACTTCATCTGAGTACCATGAGTTCTCAAAGATCTGTGCCAGTGTCCAAGCTAAGATGCTTTCCAGCTCCTTAAGTACCTAGGGGTATAAGCTGTCTGGGCCAGCTGACTTGAAAGTGTCCAGCCTTTCAAGGTGTTCCTTTACATGGTGGTCAACATTGATGAAGGGTAACAGTTCTCCCTCACCCTTGCTGTCCCATACCATATTGAGCAGGGCTGTCCCTTGGGACTGGTGAAAAACTGACACAAAATACCCATTGAGCAGGTTAGCTTTTTCCTGGGCATCGGTTGTCAGTTGACATGTGGTTTAGCAGGGGTTCAATGTTACCCTTGCTTTTCCTTTGGCTTCCCACATATCTAAAAAAGGACTTTTTATTGTCCTTGATACATGTAGCCAGCTGGAGTTCAGTCACAGCCTTGGCTTTCCTGGTTCACTCCCTACTGCTCTGGACCAGTGCAGAATACTTCTCCTTTGAGGTGGTTCCAGCCTTCCATCATTTATAGGCCTTTCTTTTTAGATGCAAGAGGTCAACTAGTTTGTTACAGAGCCAAGGGGCTGCTGTGTCCTTTTGCTGCCTTTGCTTCAAGACGGGATAGACATTGCTTATGTTTTCAGGATTGCTCCCTTGAGAAGCAACCACTCTTCCTGAACAACCCTTCCCTTAGGGCCTCACCAACAAGCCTCTTGAGCTTGTCAAAGTCAGTTTTCCTGAAGCTGAGGACTTCTGCTTTGCTGTCTGACTTGCGAGCTTTATGGTGGATGATGAAGGTGATCAGCTCATGGTTGCTGTCTCCCAGTTTCCCTTGAATTGTTAGATTGCTGATTAAGTTATTTTCCATTGCCAGTACCAGATTGAGCAGCACTTTGCCTCTTGTCAGTCCACAGACTCCTTGAGTCAGATAGAGCTCAATCATACATATAAGGAAGCTTTGCAACCATTTGGATGTGGTCAAGTGCTCTTCCCACAAGATATCAGGGTAGTTGAAATCTCTCATGACAATCATGCACCAGGAACATGTAGTCTCAGCTAGTTTCTTCACAAATTCCTGGTCAAGCTCTTGATCCTGGCTAGGAGGTCTGTAGTAGACCCCCACCATTATGTCCCCTGTGTCTTGATTGCCATGGATTTTGACCCAAAAAGTATCTAGTCATTCCCCCAAGGTGCCAGTGTCAGCTTATAGGGACATGTAGCTTTTCTTGACATAGAAAGATACCCCCCTGCCCTTTTGTCCACATGATCTCTCCTGTACAAGTTATAGCCATCTATACCTGTGGCGTAGTCATGGGTTGAGTCCCACCAGGTTTCTGTTATCCCTATAAGATTGTAATCCTTTTGGTTTATAGCAGGGGGATCAGTTTTTCCTGTTTGTTCCTCAGGCTCCTGGCATTGGTGTACAGACATGTAAGTGTCCCATTGCGGGCCCTTGCCTTTCCTACAGATTGCTATGAGGATTGGGCAGGGGTGGGTTCCCTTGAGTGCCTTAGTCTGCTTGGTTTACAAAAACTGCCTAGCTGGCTTGCAGTGGTGGTACTCCCCTCATTCACCGGCAAGTTCAGTTTAAAGCCCGGTCAAGGAGGTCAGCAAGTCTGGCTGAGAAAAGCCTCCTCCCTTACATAGTGAGGTGGAGACTGTCTCTTCCTAGCAGCCCACTGCCTCCCTCACTGGGAGTGTGTTCTTCTAAGGCACACAATAAGATGTTATAGCTTCATTTTCCCTCATTTTGGTGTCAGTCTCTCCTGCCACGACTTTGATGGGAGTGTAAAAGGGAACACCACATGAGAGGAGTGCTCGTTTAGTTTTAATAATGAGCATCAGCAATGCCCGCTTACAAGAAGTACGACTCGGCTAGCTGCCAACTATAGGTCCCTCAGCCGGCTCTCCCTACACATTCCCAATTCATGCATGAGTCCCACAATAAACACTCAATGGGTGGGCATTTGCAAGCCTGCCCTGCTTATCAATTCACAGCAGCAACATCTCTGTCATAGACCTGGATGGAGCTGCAATCGTCTGGCTGTATCAACAACTCGTCTTCCAATGGGTTGGATACTCAACACTTGCCGCTTCAACAAGAAGTTCTTGGTGAATCTCTGTCTCATTGCCTGCACCTCCAAGCAGAATGTTTGCTGTCTCTGGTGTCTAAAGCCTCGGCTCCTCTTCCCCTTCCAGGGAAGAGCTGATCACATCAACGGTCCTTTATATAATGTTTCCACCCAGCTGTTGTCAATCTCTGGTTGTCTGCCACCAGCCTGGAAGACTTAATTGGCAATTAAGCCTTTAATTATCTTACTCTGTTTGAGCATCTCGTCACTGTCAGCAAGTAATGGACACTTCACCTAAGTCCATAGCAGGTATTTAGCATCCTGGATGGGCAAACAGTCAATATGTTGCCCAGTTTCATGGGTCCAACAAAAGTTCTCAACAAATTAGGTGCTTTTCCTGAACATTCCTGTAATAGGGGCAGTGACTCCCTGTTATGTTCACCAAAGAGCAGGCTGTGATCATGGAAGTCAAAGCCTTCATGATGACACCAGTGCCGCAGTCTCTGGTTGAATACCTCAACCCGTCTCTTCCTCTTCAGTCCATGACCCAAAACTGGGAGGAGTGAGGAAAAGACCACCTGCATCCCCAACCCTCTAAGCTCCACTCCCATAGCCCTTTAGTCTCTCATGACCTGGCTGGGATAGTTCTGAGCTGTGTCATTTGTGCTTACATGGATAAGGAGCATAGTGGTTGGAAAGCTGGATAATCTTTGGGATCCTCTCAGTTACATCCTGGATATGTGGCCCTGGGAAGTAGCAGACCTTCCGGGCTAGGTGGCAGGGGTAGTTAAAGAATCCCATGGTCACTTTTAAACGTGCAGGGCCTGAATACACATGACACTGCAGCAATGCTGCAGCATTCTAATCAGAACATGATTAATTTCATCTGCTCTGATGAATTTTAAATAGAATGTGAAGGAGCACACGTATACATACCCCAATATGCCAAACTAAGCTAGGTTATATAAGAGAAGGGGAAAACACCACCAATGAAATTTTCAGGGAGAATGAATAAGAATAGATGTTAATAAGCTTTAACAGCCTCTTGAATTCCATACGGGCCCTATTTACCAGGTCCTTTTTCCAGGCAACAGCAGCAAGTTAGAAGGAGAGAAGATGGGCATTATGGAGTTATAACCCAGGGGTGATCTCATTTTATAGAAAAACTTACTTTTTTTTGATGGTCTAGAGCAGTGGCTCTCAACTATTTTTAGACTCAAAGCACCCTTTGAGGGACTTCAAGCACCTCTCAGAAAATGCTGGATATTAGTTTTCACTTGCTTTTCAACTAAAGAATAATAATAGTGTAGCCCAGGTACACCCAGTGGTGTGCCCTGTCCACTCATGGAAGGGATGGGGTGGTCAGGCAAGAGTGCTGTGAGTGGGGTATGACACTGGAGAGCAATTTCCTCTTTTCTCTATGGAGGCAGGCCAAGATAAAACACTTAACTATATACAAGTTTATTAGTGTTTGCCCAAATCCTTAAAAAGTAACTATTAATATACAATTCAATATGAATATATACAAATCTATAAAGGACATCAATAAATGCAATAACCATAGATGAATATATTTTGTCAATCATTTGAGCCCAGCATTTTTCCTGCCCATGACAGGGGGTCAGACTTGATGATCCGCTCAGGTCCCTTCCAACCTTACCAACTATGAAACTATGAAACACAAATACCTGCAAATAAATTCACATATCAACTGGATAACACAACACAAACCACATGAACATCATAATAACATTGGTTTATCTATCTATCTATCTATCTATCTATCTATCTATCTATCTATCTATCTATCTTAGGGCTGTGTGAAACAGCACCGTTCCATTTTGCCTTGTGTTTTGACAGTTTGAGGGAACAGCGTTTCATCTCATATTTCATTTCAAGTTGAAGCATCTGTTTTGTTCCAGTCCATCGAAACAGAAGGCTGTTTTGACACTGTTTCAAGTTTTGCTAGGAATGGGAATTCAGCCCAGTGGGGCTGCTTTCTGGTGCCCCATGCTAGATCATGCTGTGTGGGAGGGAGGCTGCTTCCAGGTGCCCCACACTAGAGTGTGCTGGGGCCAGAAGGCAGCCCAGCTGGGCTGCTTTCCCATCCCCACCCTAGATTGCACTGGGGGCGGGAGGCAGCCCAGAGGGGTTTCTTCCTGGTGCCCCACTCTAGATTGCACTGGGAGCTGCTTCTCCATCCCCACCCCAGATCACACCAGAGCCAGGAGGCAGTCCAGCAGGGCTACTTTCCTCTCCCCCACCTTAGATCATGCCATGGGTGGGAGGCAGCCCAGTAGGGATGCTTCCCAGTGCCCTGTGCTATATCGCATCAGGACCAGGAGGCAGTCCAGCTGGATTGCTTCCTGGTGCCCCACGCTAGATCACGCTGGGGGTGGGAGGCAGCCCAGTGGGGCTGCTTCCCGGTGCCCTGTGCTAGATTAGGAGCATGCAATCTAGCATGCGGCACTGGGAAACAGCCCCACTGGGCTGCCTCCCACCCCTGGCATGATCTAGCACTGGGAAGGGAAGTCAGCTGGGCTGATTTCCCATCCCCAGCCTATGGTTGAAATGTTTCAACTTTTGAAACATTTTGACCAGCCTCATTTTGTTTTGAGGCTATTTCGATGGCCTTTGTTTCATTCCAATTTTTCTGTTTTGACCTAGAAATTGGACGAAACAGTGTTGGAATGGAATGGCCAGAGAAATTTCACACAGCCCTAATCTCTCTCTCACTATATATATATAAATAATCTCTATATGATAACTGTTTAGCACATGGAGGCACAAGTCTTCCCTTCCTTTTCGCACACACCCTATTGGCAGAAATGCTTCAGTGTTTCCTTAGAGTGGAAAACCTGGCATCTCCCCTCTTCCGTCAGTAGGGGAAAGGGACCTGTTCCCCAGATACTCACACATCAAAAGATCAGGCTGGGAGGGGTCTCCTGGAGTCAAGAGTGCCTTGTTGTGCTGGCGTGGACCCTGCCTTTTGTCCTCTGTTGAGGCTCAGACCATCTTGTGTGGTTCCCGATGCCCAGCTTTTGCCTTTTGCCTCTCATTGGGGCTTAGGCCACTTTGTGCAGGTCCCCAAACCTGGGCCTTCCCTTCTGCTTTCCACTGGCCTCCTCATGCAGGTTCTGAAACCCAGACCTCTAGACTCCCATTGCACCCTGCTAGTGCCTCCCAAGTGCCCAGCCTCACACTGGGAAAGTGATTACTAACCCAAGCAGCCTGGCACCTCTCTCAGGTTTTGAAATGTTGTGCACCACCATGTGCACTGGGGTTCTTGGCCTCACACTGAGATCGACCAACCCAAGCCACCATGTGTGCACTGAGTGAGGCCTGAGCAGGGTGTCTGTTGTGCCTTCTGGAGCCCAGGGCTATTGCCCACTGGGGCAGCTCTCCCCAGCTTTTCTTGGCTCCACTCTTCTTGAGTCCCTCATCATGTCTCTCAGCATCCTGAGCACACTCGCCTTTTATACACTTCAGTGGATCCAGCCCTAAAGTCCAGTGGACCTGCTGTACTGCAGTTCACAATCAGGTTGTGGAGCTCCTCTCCCCTTCCCCTCGGGAAAAGGATGGCTACTTTCCCCAGCCTGTTTCTGGTTGGTGGATTGATTTTACCATTTGGAAGTGAGAATTCTTGAGCTCTGGGATGCATTGCAGCTCAGTCAGGTAAGTTTGTTACAATAGAGCAATTTTTCTATGAACTCAGAAAGACCAGAATAGATCAGAATCTTTTTGACACTATGGGTGTGTCTACACGTGTATTTACTATGCAGTAACTTACTGTGCAGTAACTTACTGTTTAGGTAGTGGTTTTTATGTTGGCATCTACATGTGCAGGCATTACAGTGCAGTAATGGTGTGTGTGGACTGAATTGGGACTAAGGCTAGTCCCAAGTCGGTCCACACTCAGAGTTACTGTGCAGTAAGGCGTCTACACATGCTTTATTGCATAGTAACTACTTGGGTGTAAATTTGCTCAAAAGGTATGTTTTCCAAGTCTTGAATCATTCCTTGGCCTCTTTCCTGAGCCTCCTTTGCCCTGTCAACAAGTGTCCTATAGTGATCTTTGAAATGCCATATACAGAGCCAGCACCATGTCACTATTCTTACCTCATATTCTCCAGTTTATATGTCTAAGGATTGCACTTCCTGTACCTAGCTACAGCTTTGACCAAGCTCACATGTGTAAGACTGTGGCAGAAACAGGACCTGAACTCAATTTCCCAAGTTGTGTTTCTGTGACTTCCTTTTTATGGATTATTTTGAGGATATGATATAATACCTTCAGAAGTCTTTCTCCAACCCTTCTAAGTCTTTAAAGATAGGACCCATGATACTGAAGTTTTTGACAGTGTTCTTGAACAAGTGGTTCAATTCAGATCATGTGCATGTTTTCCACTGCTTACATTACTTTCTGGAGTAGCGGTTATTTGTTTGGCACTGCTGATTGTGTATGCAAGCATAACAACATGCTAATGAGCTTTCCCTCTTCATTACACCATTAATATAGAACTTTGTGAGCTGGGTAGAAATCATTTCTTAAATGGAGATTGGAAAAAAGGATGATAGGTTTTACAATCCCTGAGGTAAAGAGAGTGTAAATGTCAGTGTTTTTAATAAGGACCTAATTTATCTTGCTGTCAGATTCTAGACCTATACCACCTTGGGAAAGCATCTTTCTTGCTTACCTTGATTTGCACTTTCCTACAGATATTATAAGTGACAGGAGAGGCTGGAAATAATATAATGGAACATTATTTGTTCTATTGCTACTCTAGGTTCCATTTCACTTCCATTATCTCTTGGCTATTTTCTCTTGACCCTGCTTTCCTGAAATGTGAATAGTAAAAGTCTTTGTAGATTGGAAGGAAGACATGCTTCCGCCAATCCTGGCTTGAGCACCTTTATTTATTCTTGTGTCTCTACTTGAAGCTATTCAGAAGGTTGGAATGCCATGAGCAGCCCATGTAAAGGTGATTAGTTGTAGAGGCGGTGGCCAAAGATCATGAAGAATGCAATTTATCAGAAGGTTTTGCATTTGCACATTGATATTAAACATCCTGTGGATAAGACTTATGTGATAAACTGCAGAGTTGCATGAGATATAGTGAAGCTATATTAAATATATTTTTTATTTGTCATGCATCTTTGACTTTGTGTCTATGACTAAACCTCTGTGCTGAGATCACTTTTATCATTTCAAAGTTTCTTAATTTATTTAAACATCAGGCTGTTAAGAAAAGGTCTTCTTTCAATGAGGAGCTCAATTCCCTACTCAGGCTACCCTAGTCCACAGGCCAGATCAGACAACATTCAGTCCTGGAACTGAACCAGGTTTTAAATCCAACCCTCTCACCTTGTCCAGAGATAAAAGCCAGGAACATTGTAAAAGAACAAAGCAGAGGAAGAAAGAATTACAGAGAATACTCTATAGAAAGATATTTGAATGATTACATCACTTTTGCCCTCCCCACAACTTTTATTCCACATCATTAGATGCTGTGTGCACACATGTGTTCCTGAACAACTGTGATAATAACAGCTTTTTTAAAATACTTTTAGGATCAAAAAAATAAACCCTCTTCCATCTATAAATTTTTTGTTGTCACTATTCCAACTGTATAAGGCTACTAAATGCAAGTGTAATCAGTTGGAGAAAAATAAAGTCCGTTCAAAGTAATTGAAAGGTTTTGATATGATTCTTTTGCCTTACAATGCCCTTGCACCTTTAACCTTTTACTTGCCTCCCCCACCCAGTTCCCAGGGTGGGACAGGGCACACTCTTGGTAACATCTGCTGCCATGGCTCCAGACCCTGCTTCCCCCATTTCTCCTCCTGAAGGCCAGCTGCTCTCTTGTGCTGCTGCCAAGCTCACGACACCCAGACAGGGATCCTGGATGACTGGGACAAGAAGCTGCTCATGCCTCCACCCTCCCTGAAGGGGGCCTCTCTGGGGAGGTGCCCTGGGGTCAGTGCCCCCCACAACAGTACTGCAGCCCAAGGGGTTCCTCTGCTGTGCATGTCTCAGGCACTGCACAAGGAGCCATTTGCATGGCCCAAGGGGTGCCTGACCCACTGTACCTTGATGCTGGTGATGGCCATGGTGCACCTGAGCACCTGGCATGGGATCCTTAGCTTCAACTTTGCAGGGGACAAGCCCAGATTGCCCCACAACCTTTGCCATTGTTGTCAAAATTAGTGAGCACTGTAAAGTGGTGTGCCACTATGGCAGGTAAAGTACAAAACCAATATAACATGGCCTTACTAAAAACAGAACATAAACGGCAAAGCTTCACTGCAGAAGCCAAGACCTGTGATCACCAATCAACACCCGACCAGGGAAAAAGCCCGTGAAAGCTTTTCTTGTGAGCACAAAAGAACTCCTTGCATTAATCCCTAGTATAAAAGAAAGCTCCCGCCCTGAAGGGGGGGAATGACTCCGGGACCTTGCTGCTAGTCAGACGTGAGCTTGATCACCTAGCGTGTCCCATACCTGTAAACCCCGATATTCGCGAACCCGCTAACGACAACTCGCCGCTGAAGCAACCTTCCGCGCCCCCTCCTGCTTAAACTTCTGCTTGAGCCCTGCTTTGTTCCCGCGACCTGCCGCAGCTTGTATAGACAGCACGAACCCGACCCGCAGGTAAAGCATTCACCCCTCCTGCTTTGTTCCCATGACCTTTTGCAGCTTGTAGAGGCAGTGCGGACCCAACCCGCCGCTGAAGCATCCTTCTGCCCCCCTCCTGCTTAAACTTCTGCTTGAGCTCCTGCTTTGTTCCTGCGGCCGGCAACTTCACAAGACAGCAGCCTGTAGAGGAGCAAGGTCACAACTCGCTGCTAGAGCTTTCACCTCTCCTTGCTTAAACTACTACTTCTTCGCTTGGCCAGCCCTTTGCTGGCCGAGTGTCTGTAAGTATATAACCAATAAAATGCCTTAAAATCAATTATCTGTCTCACTTCTGAGTCCCCGAGCATCCGAACCCAGTAAAACCCCATGCTGGCAATTGTCACCAGCATTGATGTATTCCTTGGCATGTGAAGCCCAAGCCTAGCTGTTGGGGCACAGGCTGCTCAATAGAGTTTTGCACTGTCTCCTGCTTCCCTGCATGCTATGAGGGTGGAGCCCAGGGGCCAGGAGAGCGTGGCCAGGCCAGACAGAGAGGGGAGGCTGGGGCTGGGGCTGGGGCTGGGGCTAGGGCCAGGGCTAGGGGCAGGGGAAGGGAGCACCCTCCCCCCACTGTTGGGCTTACAATGTGGGTGGGGCTTGCGTATCCAGTGGCTCCAGTTGGTCCTGGCTGGCAGTGATGGCACACAGCTCCTGGCAGACTTTTGGGCAGTGGGACTCAGTTTATGGGTGCCCAGCTAGGGTGGGGCCCAAGGAAGGACCTGGCACTGCTGGCACCTGGTAGTCATATGGCTGTCCATGACTCATGGCTGGGGCTGAGGCTACAGAGCTGTTGGGCAGATGCTGGCCAGGCTCCCCAAGCTGTTGGTGGAGGCTGGGGAACTTGGCAGGACAGGCTGCTGGTGCCCTAAGGGGTCCTCCCCTGGCAGCATGTCACTGTGGGTGCCAGGCCAGAGCAGGGGCCTGGGCAGGCTGCCTGTGCTGTTGTACACAGCACAGTTGTGGCCTGTGTCCTGGGGTGTGAAGATGGCATCACAATTGCCACATAAGGGGTATGGATCTGCAGGTACTCCCTGACCGATGACTGTGTCAGTGATGGTGACCCACTCTGCTTACAAGGCCTTGACCTTCATGTAGCACTGCCATGCCAACCAGTCATGCCTACATTCCTGCATCCATCCTGACAACTCCTCATAGATGTGGGTGTTGGAGCACTCACCCTGTGCTAACGGCTGCTGCACCTCTGCTCACCCCAGAGCACCACAAGGTTACCAGTCTCCTTCTGTGATCAGTTGGGGTCCCAAGTAGCGGCATGTGATATCAGTGAGAAGGCCATTGGGGCTTTTGCACCACTCTCCAGGCCTTCAGGTGGCTGGCCCTGTGCTGCTGGGTCTGGGCAACTGCCTGCAGCACTCAGCACAGGGGCATAGCACAGGATTAGGAGTTGCATAGCAAGATGATGTCTTGCAGCACCTGCAGGGTCTGGGCAGGCTGCTAAGGGTTGGCTGCAGGCAGCTGGCACTGGCCCCTGTGGCCAGGAGCTGGCTGTAGCTGGGCCTGGGTGATGGCAGTCCTGGCAGGAGCCTGCAGCAGCCTACAGGGCTGGATGGTGTGGGCCTGGTAGCCCTGCAGCACTGTGGTGCCAGGAAGCAGAACCAGGGTGCAGGCTGGCTGGCACAGGTAGCCTGCGGCCTGTGCAGGGGCAACAGAGGCCAAGAGTCCACCCCAGGCTTCCTGCTGTTGTGCCTCAGGGATCAAACTGCCTGAAGGCTTTTAAAGGACCTGTGGCTGGGGCTGCCATAGAGGTGGCCCAGCCCTGGGGCCCTGGAGCTGAGCTCAGGCTGACCCCTCAGTGACGGAACTGACTGGGAGCAAATCTGCTCCCAGTTGGCATCTATGCATGTGTTTCTGTGCAGTAAATACTCATGAGTAAATTTACTACTTGCATTTGAAGGTAGCAAATTCACTCATGAATAGTGAAGTTTAATGCATGGTAAGCACGTGCACATGTAGATGTGCACATTTACTGTGCAGTAAACTATGCTACTGCATAGTAAAGTATCTCATGTAGACACACCCAGTGTACTGTGGAGCCGGTCACAGTGGGGAGAATAGTCCTGTTTTAGGATGTGCATCTTCTTCCCACCTTTCTGCTGCTCAAAGCTTACTTGTTCTCTTTTCTCTCAATATCTGGCTGATTATTTTGCCATTATCTCCTTCTTCCTTCTGTTCATTTTTGAAGAAAGTTTCTCTTATTGTGCATGTGCCAGCAGCCTAATTAGAAAGCCAAGTGATTTGAGCTCGCTGTGGAAGTGAGAGTGTCTTTCATCAGAGCTAAGGAAGTTCAACATTTGATCGGAATTTACTCTCAGGCGGAAGGATGTGTGGCCTGGTCTAGTCTCTTGGGAACTTTCCAAAGCCTGCAAGGTGCTGGTTCTGTTCAGGTGCCTTAAATGATATATTGTGGTGATGACAGAACTCACTTGATTAGAACTCACTTGATGTATGAGCCTAAAGAACAGAATGCTCCATTTGTATGATTGAAAGTGGCTTTGAAATAAAGGAGAACCTCTTGCTATGTCACCAAGGAAAATGCATAAAGTCTCATGAGCTAGGTATAGAGGCAATGAAGTACCAAAAAATCCAACATTTTATTTTGATAAGCTGCGTGTCTAGATAAGCTAAGATGGCTAAGTCAGCGGTTCCCAACCTTGGGTTACGATCCAAAGGAGGGTTGTGGGGGTGATGTTGGTGGTGCTGCACACAAAAGACAAGCTACTCTGCCTGCTAGGAGCTCTCTGCCCCTGGGTTACTGCTGCTGCCACACTCTGCTCCCAGCAGTGGGTCACAGTAAAAAAAGGTTGGGAACTACTGGGCTAAGATCTCTATACTGCTACCTACATCACCATAATACTAGGTCCCATGGAAAGTTGCATGGTCCTTTCTCCTATGCTCTCAGTTTCAGAGGCAGCAACTGGAGCCCTTTTCTGTCTCCATCCCAGTAAAAGCAGTAGGAGCCTCCTCCTACATTCTAGAAATTCAGAGAAGGAAGTACTTATCTCAGTATCTCCTGTATCTGTTACAGGGAAAGGGGGTGGATTGATCTGCCATACTGTATTCTTTTCCTGCCACACAAAAAGATTTCTTTGGTATACTGATATTCACAAGCCTGTGACCCATAGCAATCAGTCCTGGAGATAAAACCCATTGAAATACATGGGACAGTTCATTCTTTGCAGATCCATAGGTCTGCAACTCATGCAGAAACTCTGCAAACTCATGCAGAAATGTTATGTTTTAAATGCTTAAATACATGTATGGTAGTGCAAGACTTATGGTGTAGCCATGATGGTACAGAAATTATGTATAAGGCAAGGATTTCTTAGGGTAATATCTTTTATTGGACCAACTGCATAGTTGGATGTGAGAGGAAAGGATTGAAGAAGATGATGAAGCAGAATATCTGGCTTTCAAAATCTTGTCTAACTCTATTCTAACTATGTAGTTGGCCCAATAAAGATATCACCCTAAGAAATCCTTGTCTATTTCATAATTTTTGGATTATCATGACTACATCATTCTTACACTGCCATTCATGCATACATACATGGTTTGCACTCACCTCACATTTTCAACCATTTATTCACAACCACGAGGACTTGAAATGTGTTTGTCGTTAAAATGAAAGCCAAGGGTGCCTGTACACATGTGGGAAGGCTGCTCCAACACATTGTAATTACAGTGTGCTGGAGCAGACTTGATGAATTCAGTCTGCTGGAATGTGCTAATTAGCATGCTTCAGCCAGCCTCCGCATCTCATGTATCAGTGTCCCCATGCTTCAAAATGGCAGGGTTGGTGCTTTAACTGAAGCTTGTTCGGCAAGTTTTAGTTAAAATACCCCTGCCACCATTTTGAAGTGTGGGATTGCTGATACATGAGATGCTGTTGGTGCTTTAACTAAAGTGACCCCCCCCTGCCCCCTCCCCCCAAAACACATGTAAAAATACCCTGAGATTCTGATGTATTGACCTGGCATCAGGGACCGGGCTGCTGATTATGGGTCATTAGTATGCCTTTGTTACCCCCTGGCCTCTGTTCTTATCTCCACATGGGCTACATATACTATAAAATCATAGAATCATAAGTTGGGAAGGGACATCAAAGCTCATCTAGTCCAATACTTTGCAGAGGCAATGATGTTTATCCAATCTTTTCTTGGAAACCTCCAATGAAATAGATTTCACACCTTCCCTGGGCATCTTGTTCCATTATCCTATCTTTGCAGTAAGGACATTTTTTCTGATATTGATCTAAATCTGCTTTACTGTAATTTAAACTTGTTGCCTGAAAAGACCATGAAAATGTCACCATGTGCTGTAAACATCCCATGATTTTCCTCTTGCCTCATCAGGAACTAAATAGAACTCTAACCATAACCTTCAGGTCCTTGGTCATGCTACTGCCTAGCAATTTATCTTCTGTTCTGCATTTATGGAATTGTTTTTTCTTCCCTACTTTACATTTGTCTATGTTGAACTACATTCTGGGGTTTATAGCCCAAATTCTCTAATTTATCAAAATCCTTTTGAATTTTAATCCAACCTTCCAAAAGCTTTGCAACCTCTCCCAGTTTTGTGTGGTCTGCAAATATTATTGGTATATTCTTGATCCAAGTTGTTAATTAAAATGTCAAACAGCATGTGAGACCTTATGCCATTTTAATAGCGTTCTACTTATTTTTTGCCTGTAGTTTCTCAAAAAAACTATGGCTCTCCCTAATGATAATTCTATCTAACCTATACTCTATCTACTTTATACTTTGGGTATGTCTACACAAAATGCTGACTGCGCAGTAGCCGAATGTTACTGTGTACTAGTGTGTCTAGTATGCTACTGAGCAGCAGTATTAGGCTACTGCTCAGTAGCATCACTTAAAAGACGTTTGCTGATGCTAGTGCATAGTAACTCCAGTTACTATGCATTGATTTAGTACTGGCTTATGTAAGTACTAAATAAATGTATAGTGACCACTGTGCAGTAGTGTCTCATGTAGACATGCCTAGTGTATAATATTATAGTCTAAAGGTTTTAATGCATTCACTTGGAACAAACTATATACTGTATTTACTCAAACATAAGGTGACTCCCCCAATAGTTAGCTTCCATGTATAGAAAATGTATATGTTTGCTGTAACTTTCAAGATACAGCATTTAATTAGAGCTTAATTGGAACTTTACTTTGAATTTTTCCCATTTCTTCTGCTACAGCAGGGAAAATAAATCAGGAGGGTCAGGTAGACCCCTCTTTGTCCCCCCAACTTCTTTGCTGTGCAACTCCTTCTCCACTTTCTTACTATCAGACCCTGTTCTCCCTAAGCACAGGTACTCCATAAACACAGTTTTAAGAAGCAGTCCATATGTGTGTGTGTGTGTGTGTGTGTGTGTGTGTGTGTGTGTGTGTGTATACGGACTAATTTGGCCTGGAACATGAAAACATTTCCTATATTTCCTATACATATTGTTCCAGGTCAAATTAGCCAGATCAGTTCTTAATCCTTTTGACTGAGCAAAACTCAATAACTGAAACACAATATGTGGTGCTGCACCCAGCAAGTATCCTCTACGCCAGACTTTTCAGCCTGGCACTTCAGATACTTCCAAATCCATCAGTAGGTATCCTATATGCGGTCCCAAACCCAGATGCCTGGGATTTGGATGCCCCTGTGTCTTGCTTGCCCTTAGCCAACATCCATAGGAGCAAGCTAGGGAGGAGTCCCCCCAATACATGGCAGAAGGCTGGGGCTAGTGGGGCTTAGCCCCCACAAATTCAGGGTAGCAGGTAGGGCCACAGGGCAGCCCAGCTACTTGCTCCGGGCTGCTGCAGTGGGGCAGGGGAGAAGGGAGGGTCATGTACACTCAGATACACAGCCAGGATCACAGCCAGCCAGGATCACAGCCCCAGTGTGTGGCTGCCCAGCATGGCAAGCAAGTTTCAGTCTATTTTTTTTGTGAAGGGGATAGGGCTTGGGGGAAAGATTGAGACTCCCCGCTGCACAGTGTAGGATGGAGTGGGGCTAGAGCAGAGGTGAATGGGTCCCTGGCTGCGCCAGGTGGTAGGCATGTGCAGGGGTGTGGAGGGAGAGCTCCCACTCTGTGTGCCCCTCCCCCCAATCTGTGTGCAGGGCATAGGCAGGCTGCAGCTGCAGGCTTGGCTTTGCTCTGTCTCTGCACCTCAAGGCTGCTGCTTTGAGAGCAGCAGAACACCGTGTGCATCCCGCCACTGGGCAGTACCATGTCCCCTGCCCATCTGGTGGCAGAATGCAAGTGGCATTGTGCTGCTTTTGGGGCAGCTGAAGCAGGGAGCAAAGCTGAATATGCAGCGGCAGCCACCTCTGCTCCACACACAGATTGGGGGGCAGGTCTCTGCCCTGGTGCGCACGGTGGTGGGAGCCCCCCCATGCCCTTGGATGAACTGCCCAGGCTCCAATTCTCCTACCACCTGGCCCAGCTGGGGCCCCATTCATCCTAGCCCCTGCCCCACTTCTTCCCTCCCTCCCTTTTAAGAAGAAAAACCCAGATTTTTTTATTTTAAGGCGAAAAACCTCTATTTTTTCCTTTAAAGGAGAAAAATGTTGGAAATGGTGGGTTTCCCTTGCAGGCTGGCAGAATTTCAGTCTTCAAGGTGCTGCGGGGAGTGGGAAGAATGTCATCGGGGGGGGGTACCATGTATCTGTGCATGCTCAAGAGAGCACCTTCCCACAGGTAAATCTGGTGGTGGTAGGGGAATTGAGGCCCCCAAAGTAAGGGAGGAGGGAGAAAGGGAGGGAGGGAGTTGGGCACAGCTGAGGCTAGGTCTGCTGCTCAGCTAGCACATGGGGCACATGGGGTTTGGGGCCTGGGGCCAGAATGTGTGGCCACAGGACTCAGGTGAGGAGTGGGATAGGGCTTCAGGTGGCTCACTCAGGGGGTAACAGGGGAGACTAGCTCTCTAACACTGCACACACTCCTGCAGGGGCATGGGGCTGCATGGATGGGGGCTGTCTGCTTGTGGGCTTGGGGATCCTTACTCTGCTACTCTCCCTCTGGGGCCTCTGCAACCTAGCCGGCAGTACCTGGGGTGGTGGGGCAGAGTGAGGGATGCTCAGTGATGATTCCATGTGCCCCTTGCCACCCTGGTGAAGCTCTCCCTGCCTGTCTGGCAGCAGCAGAGGTGGTGGTGCAGAGTTGTGACACTTGCTGCTGCCGGGAGGGCAGGGGGCACTTTGCCATGGTAGCAGGGAGAACCCAGCAGTGGCACTGAGCTTCTCTGCCTGGCTCTGCTCTTCCCTGCCATGCCAGATCCCACCTGCGGGGCCATGGAGGACCCATGGGGAGGACAGCAGGGTGGGGAGCCCTGAGCCTGCAGTGGGAAACCTGCATTGGTCCCTGCTGATGGGCTCTACTCCAGCTGTGCTGCTTGTTGGAGAGAGGAGCCAGGTTCTTCATTCTGCTTTGCTGCGGCAGCTGTGGCCTCCTTTGGGCAGCAGCTGGGGTTCAGGTGTTGCTGCAGTGGGCAGGGGACTGTGGACCTGGGATCCTGGACCCATAGTTGTGCCAGGATCTGGGCAACTGCCTGGGGCTGCCTCCAACAGGGCTGTTTGGTGGGGGGCTGTGTGTGGGGAGTGAGGGACACCAGCAGGTGTGGGGGGCCATGGGTGAGGAGTGGGAGGTCCCAGCAGGGTGCAGAGGGCTGTGGTTGGGGAGTGAAGGGCACTGGGAGCGTCCAGGGGGTCATGGATTGGGAGTAAGGGGCACCAGCAGGGCTGGGGGGACTGTAGGTCAGAAGTAAGGCATAATGGCATGGGCAGGGCACCGGCATATCAGAGCTATGCAGTGCCACAAAACAGTGCAGGCTTGGGGGACAGCTGCAGCTGGACTCGTATCCTGATGAATGAAGGGGGCTCAGAGAGCTGTTATTTTCCATGATAAAAAATCCAAAATCAAATGCCAAAATTTATAGGTATTTAAAATTTATTTTATTATAATGATTGAAGCTGGTAGACTTCCAAATTGCTTTAAAAAGGTAAATATATTAATAAAATGTTGTGTTCAAGTGATACCTATATGTATGCATACCTATGCATTTCATTGTAATCACAGAAAAATATGGATTTTGGGGGGTTTAATCAGAGCATTTGCTATATTTTAATCAGAGAATTTGCAATTTTTAACCATAGAAAACCCAGGATCTGTGTTAATAATACTGTCCAGTGGCATATTACCACTATCCATGCTGTGTTGCACTACTATGTAGTGTTATTAGACTACTGCACAGTTAGCATCTTGTATAGATGTGTCCAGTTTCCATTACTGAGCATCTGCTACTTTTGACAGCAGTTTAATGATAAACAACATATTTAATGAGCTTTCTTTGTATGCAAATGTAAGATGAGGGGCTTTTTTCCCCATGTTGTTTAGGGGTGGGGTGGGGAACCTTGACTTATATTCAAGTAAGTATGGTAGGTTATTCATATTTGTTTGATAGATGTGTAATGAGAGCATTTCCAATCTATACTGTTAAAATCTCTATTCAGGCCATCTTCAGATTTATGACGCAGTTGGTTCCTGAAAATTGCATCATAAGTTAAAACATCATAACTTGGAACCAGTTTTCTCATAGGAACAATGTTACCAATGGGGGAATGGTTCCTTTATGATGCTCAACGCAGCTGCACTGTATCAAACATTGTAAACTTGAAACCTGCGTTGTAACCTTGAAACAGGGTGTCCATTTATAAACGTCGTAAGTGCCGTTTGTCAGAGCTTGAAATGTTGTAAGTTGAGGACTGTCTGTACCCCAAAAACCCCTGTGTTAAATCATATATTCACTTTTTTTCTCATTGCATGAAAAATCTCTGTTTAAAATATGACTTAATCTGGCAAATACTTCTCTTTACTGTTTGTGTTGTTTGATCAGTACTTGTTTGACTTAAAGAAAAAAAACCAGCATCCGTTCCTTTCACAGGTGTTTGCCCTATATGCTAACTCATGACAGGTATAATCCTTCCATGATTACTATTTGATTCTTATGTTGAATTTCTCTCTGCAATAAAGTGAACACTTTGTTTAAAAAGGGTGGAGAGGTTTACTCTGAGTGTCTTAGAGCTATCATATTTTTACCTAGTTTATCTTTTTCTTTGGATACTTGCTCTTGTTGTATAACCTGTTAGTATAATTAAACAGATTTCTGTTTAAGAAGTGTATTTTTCAGTTGAATAAGTTATAAGTTCCAAATGTGTTCATATATGTGGTCTCCTTGATATTTTAATTTTTCTAAGACTCACTGGGCATGTCTGTACAAGATGCTTTAGTGTAGAGTAGGCTGATCTACTGCACAATAAGGCAGCACCATGTAACCATGCACAGCAGCTACTGTATGGTAAATTAAGCTAACACACTGTTTTCTATTACCTTTAAATACAGGTAGTAGATTAACTGTACATTAGCTACTGCATAGTAGTGCATGTGTAGACAGATGACTGGGAGCAAATTGTTAGCCAGGCAGCAGGGGCTGGGGGAGCTGTCCTGTCTCTGGGCAACTGCCTCCCAGCCCTGTGCCCTGATCAGCAGATCAGAGCATGGGGCTGGGAAACTGTCCCCTTCCTGAGTAGCTGTTTTCCTGATTGGTAGGGATCCTAGTTTTTTTCTGATAAAAAAATCCCCAATTTTCGGATTTAAAAAAGTAACCCCAAATATCCACATTTTTCCATGATTAAAATGAAACTCATCTATCTATCTATCTATCTATCTATCTATCTATCTATCTATCTATGACATTTCATTTTAATCATATAAAACTGTGGATTTTGGGTAACTTTTTAAAATCTGAAAAATGAGGATTTTTTTTAATGAGAGAAAACCAAGAACCCTGCTGATTGGGTACGGGGCTGGGAAACAGTTGTTTGGGGGAGGGGGCAGTCTCTCAGCCCTATATCCTGGTCTGCCAATCAAGGCATAGGGCTGGAAGGCAGCTGCTCTAGAGGAGGGACAGCTCCCCCTGACTCCTAGAGCTGAGGCCTGACCACCCTGGAGTTTGGGTGCTCTCCTTGGCTGCTGTAGGGAGGCAGACCAGGGCAGGAGTAGTTCTGCATTGAATTGCTCCTGCTGGGAGAAGATTTGCAACTGATAGGCACACATGTAGACATACTCCTGGTGAAAGCTTACTCTGCTGTATTCTGCTGCACAGTAAGATTAAATTAATAGCATGCCCGCTGACTCCTAAGACTCAGCCACTGAGCAACAGATATTGTTGTGTATCCTGTGCTTTATTCCAATGGTCTAAATGGAGGGGAAAATAGCATGGTATGTATGGTAGCATGCCAAATAAGTATCAGAAAATATTAGGTATCTCAGACATATTTTGTGTTGGGTGATTCAGCACAAGGTCACAGAAAGATTAATTTAAAATATGTAGTGTGGTTATGACTTGAAATATCGATGGTCAATCTAAGGGGATTTTTGAAGAAAAAGAGAGATGGATATAAAACCCGTCTGACTTAGTCTGAAATCAACTTGCTTATAGTGTTAGCTACAAACAACTGAAAACTGTCCCTTAGCCAGGAATAAGTCCAGTAAAGAAAGAATGCGTGTGTTTATACCATGTCTCTGTGTGTGTCAGAGAGGGAGAAGGACTAGTGGAATCTAGTCATTTGTTTCCCTGTTTAAACAAAAAAGCTGTTTCATAACCATAACAAAGGAAGGCAGCAAACTTATGTTGAATAGTGTACTTCTAAGAATGTTTATATGCTCTTCCTGAACAATATTCAGAGTATAGCAGCAAGATAGCATGGTGTTCAGCTTGTGTATTCTGAAGAAGGTGTTAAGATGGAGACCTTGTAAGTGTATCAAAACCTATCCTTTCCTGGATATGTTTTTTTAAATGGTTTGTAATCTACTGTGATTTGGTATGGTCTAAAGGCAAAACAGTTACTCTTCAGTAGTAATTTTTAATTTAAAGCTGGAGCAAGTTGACAGTATTTGGAGAAGTTGAGTTCCTTCCTAGGCAGACAAAATGTCCTAACTGTCATTAAGATGGTTAACAGAATTTTAACAAGGAACCCCTAGGACCTAAACACCTCCACCAACTAAATTCTTGCAGGTTGAAGTCAGATTTTGACAGACATTTTGAATAGAGATTTCTATATGGTAGTATGAATGCTCCTATTATAACCAAAAAGAAAATTAGATGCAAACCTTGACCATATACTTATATATAAATGTAGTGAGGCTTTTAGACATACATGTATAGTTCCATCAGACTTTTCATATAACAACGAATCTGGGTTAAGAAAGAAAAAAATAATGAGAATAGAAACAGCAGGATTTTTATCTTGACTACCACAATTTGCAGGAAGCTACTTACAAATGTTCTATTGCAGACATAAATTCTGTATATGGCTATGATTTGAAAGTTGGGGATTATGGCTGCAGGCATATTTTGACTTAGAATGTGATGAAATGCTTAGGTTATTTCTGGCTGAGGTTAGAACCATTGGCTGGTGTGAAATGGATACTAACTTATCGGGCTTTAAACTAGCTTCGCCGGGGGACGGGTCTGCCGGAACAGGAGAGGATGCTCGGCCGCTAAGTCAGGTAAGTCGGGCGGGCAAATTCTGACTTGGTGGTGGTAGCTTGGGGGATACACATGAGGAGGGGGAGGCGGCAGTGCATGGCCTTAAATGCTTCTATACAAATGCACACAGAATGGGAGGTAAGCAGGAGGACCTGTCTCTCCTGGCTGAGGAACACCTGGACTTGATTGGGCTCACGGAAACCTGGTGGGACCCGATCCATGACTGGGCCGTAGGCCTCGATGGCTATGCCCTTTTCAGGAAAGACAGGGTGGGGAAGAGAGGCGGTGCGGTTGTGCTCTATGTCAAAGAATGCTTCTCTGCATTGAGTGTTAACTTGGGGGTGACTGAGGACCAGGTGGAAATGATTTGGGTCAGGCTGCAAGGAGGATGAGGGGAAAGGGTCTTAATGGTGGGGATCTGCTATAGACCACCTAACCAGAAGGAAGAGCTGG
The DNA here is from genome assembly GCA_030014935.1 of Caiman crocodilus. NCBI lineage: Eukaryota > Metazoa > Chordata > Crocodylia > Alligatoridae > Caiman > Caiman crocodilus. The sequence continues at coordinate 123,993,212 of JAGPOW010003316.1, forward strand.
ACCTCCAATTCACTGGCCAGCTCAAGGAGGCAGCTAGGACGAGGGATGTCATTGTCATGGGGGATTTTAATTACCCAGACATCTGCTGGGAGGAGCAGTCAGCCAGGTCTGAGAGGTCCAGGAAGTTCCTGGCGGAGCTGCAGGACCTCCACTTGGTCCAGGAGGTGCATGGCCCCACCAGGGGGGATGCGCTGCTGGATCTGGTCCTGGTCTCGGGGGACGA